>CM077516.1:57483385-57890540 GCA_039654895.1 Mongoloraphidia duomilia
CAATTTTCTTTTTAATTTTCTGTTCGTTTGTGAAAATTAAGTAGTAAACGATTTTACTAGCGCATTTAAATTTTGTAGAAGTTTCAGCTAGTTTTTAACAGTTTGATAACAAACCTGGCTATATTTTATGTTATATAAGAACGTACACAAGTTTCAATGAGATTTAATCCTTTGAATGAAAAATTTATAAACTCATTTTAACAACATTTCTTAAAGAAAACTTAATTCTATTAAGTAAACTTTGTAGCGCGAGCATGACAACAGTCGTCTATGTTACGTTGGCAATGAGGTGACTCATTGTTAGTACGTGCTTTGATAAGGCACTGGCTGTTTATTTTAAAACTAAAAATTGAAATTTAAGGGTTGAACTTTAAATTTTTTTTCAAAAAAGTAGAAAATAATGCCAATAATATATTTCAGAAGATAGATGAAGAAAACATATCTTTTTCCGACTCCCCACCCACCTGTGGTCGACCAGTTTTTATACATTTATAGCAATATAAACTACGATAAAATATTATGATTACCGATTTTATTAAATATCCACAACTAGAACATTTATCGTTAATTTATTTTTTCAGCAATTTTTACTTCCCACCTCTACGATGGTAGGGAAGTAATGGATTTAGTCCGAAAAAAATATTTCGAGATTTTAACAGATTTTCACGTTTTGAGACCCTAGCAGTCGTTTAAGATCATTTTCTGACTGATGTCTGTATGTATGTGTGTGTGTGTATGTGCTCAATTTTTCGCCTTCGATATCTTAAAAACGGAACAACATACGGCCATGCCGATTGTTCTATTGTTTATCAGCCTTTAACTTAGATTTGATTAGATTTTGAGTCAAATCGGTTCAGTGGATCCTGAGATATTAAAAAAAACGTTCTCAATGTCATGTATTAACATAGGTAAAAAAAATATAAATGAATTCTAGATGTTATAATATGAAAAAAATGTAAATATTTTTTTTCTCTAAAATGTAGTTTTCGAGAAAAAAAATATTATACTAAAAAAAATAAAAATTGTACATAAATCAAGGTAACCATGATTTTTGCTATATTAAGCTAGCCATCAGTAGATCACTAAACAAAAAAGAGGGCCATGCTTTTTTTCAAAGAATAAAAAAGAGTGTTTATTTTTTGCCAATATTTACTAGGTGGGAAGTATAGGACTGATCATCAGTCGAATTTTTTAATATGCGTATGACCTTGATCACAGAATTTATATACTAATATCGATAATGGGCTTGAGATTAGCCGAGCGTGTAGCAATTCCGTTGTTTATATGGTGTTACCATGGCTCATCTTTTACAAGCCCCCAGTTATCAAGTTTTAACATGGTGGGTTTTAACCCGAGAGCTGGTAAAAGTGTCAATTTTCAATTTATTATTAAAAAATAATAAATTGGAAATATAAATCGATGCTAGGCTCAAATAACCTTACCTATTGGTGGTCTTAAAAATATATGAATAATTAATATAGAGAGCAAAATAATTTCTCCAACAATACCCCTACTATCACAAACCACCTGGGTGGTTTGTACCTACTATATGACTGCGCCTGATGGGAGGATCAGTTGAACGTGGCTTTTGCACAGACAGATAAACAGTACTATGTACTAGGCAGAGAAAATTACAATGTTTTGTACTTATGTAGGTGGTATAATATTGCGGAAGAACTGCCATCTTCAAGGTAGGTACATGCAGAAATAAACATGATATTTTTGTTACGTACTTTAAAGTTAATGTAAGCCAGTGTACTCATCTTTTATTCTTATTGGTACAATAGTAACATTTGCTGCAGTACTTTTGAATTATTTATGCAGTTTTGTCACAGACCGAACTGTGTAATTTTATTGCAAAAAAGCAATTGAAAACTTAAACAATAAAAATATAAATATTTCACATGATATATAAAAATAGATAAGTAAATATAACTGAATAATAAATCTAGTTTAAAGACAAATGTAAATTTTTAATTTTAGAAAATAAAGGTGAAAAAGTTTTGCATAATCATCAGTTATCAAATACCAATTTTATGAAAAGACAGAACCGAATTTACGATTTTACAGCTAACTATTAAAATATGTTTGTAAATTATAGTAAAGTTCATTTTGATATAATTTTGTAACTCTGAATAATTAAAGAACTGAGAAAATTTCATACAGAGTTGCCGGAGTGTTTGTATCGCTATTTTTGAACACGGCGAATCTCATCGGATATCTCATGTCCTGTTCGGCGAATGTCATGGATTTAGCTAAGTTATGAGAACCTGTAAGTATATTTTACAAATAAGCCATTAAACGAAACATTCGGTATGTAGCTGCGCCGTTTATTAACTTCCCATTGGAAGTTGTAATGGGTCCGATTTTGCGAATGGAAAATTTGAACATATATCTGCACGTTTTGAGGTCCCTAGAGTCCGAATCTACTTTTTCTAGAGATGTGTGTGTATGTGTATGTACGTACGTTCGTTCGTACGTACGTTTATAACAAAAAAACTTTAAAAGAATTCATAATATGAATATATGTGAACTCCTTTCGTCTCGCATATCTCAAGGACTAATGGCGGTATCGACTCCGGACTAATTTCATTCGACGCATAATTGCATAATGAACACTTGATAAGGTTTGCAAAAAAATTGAATTGGAGTTTTTTTTTATAGGTAACAAAAAAACTATACTGTACCTAAATTGGTTGTGAAATGTTAACCTGTATTGCAAATAGTTTATCTACAGTAGACTGGTCTCTAATCTCTAAGGGTACCCAATGGAAAGTTTGCAGTGTGGTTTTACCCACACACTAAGCCTCTTTTATAGTTGTTTACTTTTTCTTTCCCTCTATTCACAGTTCCCACAAATTAAAACAAACAAACTTCTTAATGAGTTTGTCATGACTTGTGAACTATATATGAATACCACATTACCACCATAATAAATTATTAAATATTAATACCCACATAGCTTATAATATATAACATAAAATGGTGAATTCAAATGTTTATATTGTATAAGATTAGTTCCTGTAGCAGTTTGCAACGATTTGAAACCATCAGTTACATGCGCGCAATGTAATCTCGTGTTACCGCAGTGATCTCAGCTTGCAGAAAAAAAGTTAATACATACAATGTGCTCCATGGCAGTTAAGTTAAATACGAAATGTGTTGGAAATATCTGTTATTCTGTGATCGAAATGAAACAAGGTAGCTGTCAATCTCTCTCTCTCTCTCTCTCTCAGCCTTTCATTTTACAAAAAAAGTTGTAGTGAATTAAATTTCCTTCAAAGTGGTAAATCAGTTTACCATTTTATCTTTACCTGATCCAAAACTTTCAGAAGTGTGTACCTAACTGCCAAACTGGTTAACGGCTGGAGATAGAAAAAACCTCGAATATATAGAAAATATAGGAAATTTTGTCAGCTACAATTTTTATGTACCTATGGAATTTTTTCGTAGGACCAACTGTTTTCGAGGTATACGCGAAAAACCAAAAAAAGGCACCTTTAAAGTGCTCCCATCCTTTTTGCTCCCACCCTAGGGTCAAGGATTTTAGTATGTTTTTTTATTAACCAGTCCAAACAAAGTCCCGAAGTCGGTTTTTGTGCTTATTGACTTTTCGGCTAGGATCATTAGTTGACTAGACTAAGAGTCCCGTTTTTCTCCAAATTTTATAGGAATAGAATAGAATAGAATACTTTATTTGTTAAAAACCACAATGTGGATAACTTCGTCAATAATTACATAGTAAAATACAGTATTTAGCTTATCTTGACATCCGCAGTCAAGAATTCCTCAACAGAGTAAAAGACTTCATTTGTCAGATATTTCTTTGTCTCGCTTTTGAATTTTTTTGTATTTAGGTTGCGAACTGAGCAAGGTAGCTTATTGAACAGTTTTATGCATAGCCAGTTAGGACCGTATGTACTTTTTTTACACTTACGTTGTGGTAGACAGATAACATTTTTATTTCTAGTGTTGTGACTATGCATGTGACTATTAAATTTTTCATTGCTTTCTTTTACGAAAACTAAACAATTCAAAATAAACTGAGAATAGATTGTTAAGATTTTTAGTTGTTTGAATAGCGGCCTACATTCTTGTCTATAGCCGGTGTGCCAGTAAAATCATACCCCCGGATAATCTTACCGGGGGGGGTAAAATTATCCTAGTATAATTTTACCCCCCGGTAAAATTATCCTAGAATAATTTTACCCCCGGTAAGATAATACTAGGATTATTATACCCCCCGTATGGGGGTAAAATTTTCCTGGGAAGATTTTACCGGGGGTATCATTTTCCTAGTAAAATCTTACCGGGGGTATCATTTTCCTAGTAAAATCTTACCGGGGGTATCATTTTCCTAGTAAAATCTTACCGCGGGGTATAATATTCCTGGGAAAATTTTACCTCCCACCGGTAAAATCTTCCCAGGAAAATGATACCCCCCCGGTAAGATTTTACTAGGAAAACGAAACCCCTCCTGTAAAGATATCCTGATCATATTATTATAGCAACCTCTATATTATAGTTAAAGCTCTATACAGGGTGAATTACTAATAATGTCTCGGGCGATATCTTAATTATTATGTGCTTTAGAAAAAAAATTTTAAATAAAAGTCGGATTGGAATAAGAGCACTACACTTTAAAATTATTTTTAGCTATACAGGGTGTACGATGTAGTCATGGTACAACCGACTTGTATTTTTATAAATTGAACACCATGTACCTATAATTTCAGACCATCTCATTGTCCATTCGGAGGCCTACATAAACTGGTGCCATTTTTGAAATTCGGTTAGTGGGTAATTCGTTCAGTGGGTAAAAATTTTTGAACTGGTGGAGTAGTAAAAATTCTAGTTTCCTCACTTTTTACAGTCACTTTAAGAAACAGAATTGTCGGCGTGTCACCATCTATGATCCACAATCAATTATAGAGATCATTGTGCTTGAGAATAGCCGAGAGTGTAGCGGCGCTGTTGTTTACATGGCGTTGCTATGGTTCCTCTATTACAAGTCCCCAGTTCCCGAGTTCTAGCCCGAGAGCTGGTAAAAGTGTCAATTGGATTTTCAATTTATTATTAAAAAAAAAATAATAATAATGAATTGAAAATATGAATTGGTGCTAGGCCCAAATAACCTTAGCTGTTGGTGGTCTTTAAAATACAATACAATACTATAGAGATCGTTGTGTGATTGTTTGATTTTATAATTGAAATTTGTAAATAGTGATTGTTAAGTGGGTACAATATTCCTAGTGCTATTTTACCGGGGGTAAGATTATCCTAGGATATTTTTACCCCCCGGTAAGATTATCCGGGCATTGTTGGACTTTATTATTGTAATTTCTAAATAGTGATTGTTAAGGGAGTACAATATTCCTAGTTTTATTTTACCGGTGTGCCAGTAAAATCATATCCCCGGATAATCTTACCAGGGGGGTAAAAATATCCTAGAATAATTTTACCCCCGGTAAGATAAAACTAGGAATTTTATACCCTCCTGAGGGGGGTAAAATTTTCCTAGTTATATCGTACCGGGGGTATCAATTACCTAGTAAAATCTTACCGCGGGGTATAATATTCCTGGGAAAATTTTACCTCCCACCGGTAAAATTTTCCCAGGAAAATGATACCCCCCGGCAAGATTTTACTAGGAAAACGAAACCCCCCCGGTAAAGATATCCTGATCATATTATTATAGTAACCTCTATATTATTATAGTTAAAGCTCTATATAATACAGGGTGAATTACTAATAATGTCTCGGGCGATATCTTAATTATTATGTGCTTCAGAAAAGAAATTTTAAATAAAAGTCGGATTGGAATAAGAGCACTACACTTTAAAATTATTTTTAGCTATACAGGGTGTACGATGTAGTCATGGTACAACCGACTTGTATTTTTATAAATTGAACACCATGTACCTATAATTTCAGACCATCTCATTGTCCATTCGGAGGCCTACATAAACTGGTGCCATTTTTGAAATTCGGTTAGTGGGTAATTCGTTCAGTGGGTAAAAATTTTTGAACTGGTGGAGTAGTAAAAATTCTAGTTTCCTCACTTTTTACAGTCACTTTAAGAAACAGAATTGTCGGCGTGTCACCATCTATGATCCACAATCAATTATAGAGATCATTGTGCTTGAGAATAGCCGAGAGTGTAGCGGCGCTGTTGTTTACATGGCGTTGCTATGGTTCCTCTATTACAAGTCCCCAGTTCCCGAGTTCTAGCCCGAGAGCTGGTAAAAGTGTCAATTGGATTTTCAATTTATTATTAAAAAAAAAATAATAATAATGAATTGAAAATATGAATTGGTGCTAGGCCCAAATAACCTTAGCTGTTGGTGGTCTTTAAAATACAATACAATACTATAGAGATCGTTGTGTGATTGTTTGATTTTATAATTGAAATTTGTAAATAGTGATTGTTAAGTGGGTACAATATTCCTAGTGTTATTTTACCGGGGGTAAGATTATCCTAGGATATTTTTACCCCCCGGTAAGATTATCCGGGCATTGTTGGACTTTATTATTGTAAATAGTGATTGTTAAGGGGGTACGATATTCCTAGTTTTATTTTACCGGGGGTAAGATTATCCTAGGATATTTTTACCCCCCGGTAAGATAATCCGGGCATTGTTTGACTTTATTATTGTAATTTGTAAATAGTGATTGTTAAGGGGGTACGATATTCCTAGTTTTATTTTACCGGGGGTAAAATTATTCTAGGATATTTTTACCCCCCCCCCTGTAAGATTATCCGGAAGTATGATTTTACTGGCACACCGGTGTGCTAGGAATATTGTATCCTCCTGGGGGGGGTAAAATTTTCCTGGTAAGATTTTACCGGGGGTATCATTTTGCTAGTAAAATCTTTTTGTTTTCTTTGGTAGAATTGCATTTTATATTGTTATGAATTATATTTCTGTTGAGAATAGACGTAAATTAAGTATACTAACTTTATTATGCGAATAAATGTTGCTGTAAATCTGAAATTCCTCGCACGAATTTAATGAAAATAAAGAGCGGGGAAAGTTATATATCATCAATCCTGATGATATTTACTAACGATTTATATTTGTTTTTGAATAATTTGTCATAATAATTAAAGTATAAGTATAATGTATTGTAACGGTTACTTTATAAATGATAACATATTTCAAATAACTTCCTTCATAATAGATTTTTGTATATAAATTTTTTGGGGTCGGGGGAGTAGTGGATGTTTGTACCTAGCAATATTATAAACACAAAAAAATATCACTGTTTGGTTCCTTCGCAAATGTCAAATGATAACATATTTTAAACGATTTCCTTTGTACTGGATTTTTGTATATAATATATGTTTTGGGTTCTGGCCATCTATTCAGACCTACTAGGTCTGGCTACCTACCTACTCATAGC
The DNA here is from genome assembly GCA_039654895.1 of Mongoloraphidia duomilia. NCBI lineage: Eukaryota > Metazoa > Arthropoda > Insecta > Raphidioptera > Raphidiidae > Mongoloraphidia > Mongoloraphidia duomilia. The sequence goes on from CM077516.1 coordinate 57,490,790, forward strand.
TCTTACGCACGTTGAAAAAATTCTGAGAACAGAACAAAATGTTTTTACAAAACAAAATGTACGTCCTTTCCACGGCATCGGTAATGCATTTGATCACCATTAATGAAAACATCACTCAAAAATCTTTGATATTGATATTGCAGCACAAAAACCGATAGTACATTATTATCAGTGCCTTTACAAATGCCCAAATTATAGAAAATAAAAAATCTTACAATCCATAGAATGTTTAGAATTATACCCCCCCCCCACCCCGGTAAGATTTTACAAGAAAAATTATAACCCCGGTAAAATCTTCCCAGGAAAATGATACCCCCGGTAAAATCTTCCCAGGAAAATGATACCCCCGGTAAAATCTTCCCAGGAAAATTTTACCCCCATACGGGGGGTATAATAATCCTAGTATTATCTTACCGGGGGTAAAATTATTCTAGGATAATTTTACCGGGGGGTAAAATTATACTAGGATAATTTTACCCCCCCGGTAAGATTAACCCGGGGGTATGATTTGACTGTTACACCGGCACCAATAATTAAATGGACTGCTTTTTTTTTAATGAGAAATATTTTTGAAACTGTAGTTGAGTTTCCCCAAATTTCAATTTCGTATACCAGTTTAGAATGGAACAGAGAATGATAGGCCACTATTAAGATCTTTGTTGAAACGTTATTTTTTAGTTTTCGTAAGAGAAACACAGTTTTTGATAAGCTCCTTGCTAAGTTATCAACATGTACCTACCTTCAATGATAACTGAGAGTCAATTACAGTTTTTCATTAGTGACGAACGAGTTCCAAATTGAAGGTCGTATCCAAAACGGTTCTCTCAATATGACGATGACAATGTGTAATTTGTGCAACTTGGACACCCTGACAGACGGCGATAACAACAATTTTGGCATTGCAGACGGTTGTTTTTGTGATCTGCAGAGGTTGAACTTTCATATGCAATTTAAATTTTTTATCAGCAATGATCCTGAAATTCTGTCATTTTCAAAAATCGATAGGGGCGGAACGCAATCACTTAGAGACAACTGACCAGAGTAAGTTATATTATGTGCTCGGTATCCTTTATCTGTTCCCCCAAAACGGTGCATTAGCAGTATGACGTATGAAAATCATTACTGGTTCCCGTACTATATGAAATTACCACACATACAAACTGAAAAAAAAAAAAAAATTTAAAATATTGTGCCGCGTAACGTCACCTGGACGGAAAACGACATTGCTCGGAAAATTGTCAAATTCAAACTTTAAAGTAGCATAATTTTATTGTTTTTAAAGATATTTCAAAACATTTTTCGCCATTAAATTTACTTCAAAATGCACTAGTCAAATATGTTTATGTTCCCATTTTTACCGGCTCTACAGAATCGCCAAAATTTACTAACAGGAAAGAAAGCATTTTTTTAAGCCTTTAACTATTGAAAAACTCGAATAGCCTATAACTTTCCTTAATAAACGGGCTATCTAACAAAAAAATTTTTTTCAAATCGGACTGGTAGTTCCTGAGATTAGCGCGTTCAAACAAAAAAAATAAACTTTTTTTTTTTGTTTGAACACCCTGATCTCAGAAATTACACGTCCGATTTAAAAAAATTTTTTTTGTTAGATAACCCGTTTATTAAGGAAGGTTATAGGCTATTCGAGTTTTTTTTAAATTCAATCCCAATGGGGATAAAACGGGGGTGTAAGATTTTTTGTTATTACAAAAAATCTTACACGCACGTTTTACCCCCTTTGGGGTTAAATTTAAAAAAAAACTCGTATATCCTATAAGCTTCCTCAATAAACGGGCTATCTAACAAAAAAATTTTTTTTTAAATCGGACTTGTAGTTCCTGAGATTAGCGCGTTCAAACAAAAAAAGAGTTTATTTTTGTTTGTTTGAACGCGCTAAACTCAGGAACTACCAGTCCGATTTGAAAAAAATTTTTTTTGTTAGATAGCCCTTTTATTATGGAAGGTTATAGCCCATTTGATTTTTTTTTAAATTCAATCCCAAAGGGGGTAAAACGTGGATGTAGGATTTCTTGTTATTACAATAAATCCTACACTCCCGTTTTCACCCTTTGGGATTGAATTTTTAAAAAACTCGTATAGGGTCTCAATGATTACTACTTTGCTTCTTTTACCCTTTAATTTTGAATAGGACCATTTTTTCGATAGGACCAGCCGTTTTTATGTTATAAGCAAAAAACCGAAAAAAGTGCAAAAAAATCGTCGTTTTTAGCCCACCAAAACTCCCCCGCCTTGTTTTAGAGGTCGCAAACTTGGATTTGACATCTCCTAAACATGCTTGAGGACACGAAAAAATAAAATCATTTGCTGCACAAAACGCAAGGTGGACCTACTTTTTAAGCTCTCGTGACTGGACTAATTTGACGTTTTCGTTTCCTTTTATTAAAAATTTTAATTATGTTACTAAATATTTGTGCAATTTTTAAATAAAATATTGAAAAGTTATGGATGCGTACGGATGCGTATAATATTCCAATTTAAATTTTTTCCGAAAATTTCGCGCCAAATCAAGCATGCGTATTATACACGCGTGCGTATTTTATTCAAAATTTTACGGTAATGACGAATTAATCATTCAGCTCATTAGTGATCCAGTTTTACATTTTAATGTAAAGATCAATATAAATATTATGTGCACGTACGCGTGAAAAATGGTCATGACAGCACCTAAGTTTAAGGCTAAAGAATACAAAGATTATATTCGCCTGATGTAAACCCGATAAAGGCTTGGTACCTGTTTCTATTAAGAATTAAATTACGCATTTTTAAAATTAAAAACTTATTAGTAACGATTCCTGATTTCAACCATGATAAACTATCCAACTGAGAAATAAGATAGCTACGTAAAATTAAGAAAATCTTTTATTTAAAATGAACATTTTGCAGAGAGAAATAAGTATCATTATTAACAATTAATATTTTCTTGAATTCCAAAATATAAAAAAAAAAAACGATTCGTGAGTATCCTATTTTTTATTTTGTTGTGTATCTCGGTAACTATAATAGATACAGAAAAACTAAGTGTGCACTTATGACCTTTTTTTTACAAATTCTTTGGCGTATCAGAATATTGATGACATGCTCCATTTTAAATCTATATCCGAAAACCATACTTCTGTTTCCATACGGAACATGGAAGTACTGACGAAAATCTGTACGGATATGAGTTTCTTATATTATTTTAATAACCGCTGTAACTTTCAATTTTCGTATAAATCTCTTGTCGTGAGGCGGGAAAAAAATCTAACAAATAGCTCCAGTCCGAATAATGCAGAAACAGAATTCTGCTCATTTTAATAGCAAGGAATGTATAAGAATGAGGAATGCTCTGAAATAAACCCTGGCGGACTCCAAATGAACTATCAGGATATAATATATCAACGTACGTTTCTTGTTGTCTTTTTCCTTCCGTTAGCACAGCGACTTCCCCGCGATGTACAAAATACATGCAATTGTCAACGTTGCTTTGAGACGTTACGCAATCTCCTTCACAGTACAAGAACGGCTTCAACTTAGAAATTAATTGACGTTTAAAGTCTTCGTGACACTTTGAAAATACATAATGATTTTCAATGTGGTAGCCGAACCAAACAATATTCAATTCCTCGTACAAATAGTAAGGGGCTTGTTCGACAAAATCTGTTGTTTGATTGCCCTCGTACGATAACCACATTATCTGAACGTATTTCCACAAACGGTTCAATAACGCAGGTGACAAATTTTCTCTCAGTAAACTAGCTCGAATCTTTTTTGCTTTCTGCGCATACTTTTCTCTCTCTTGAGATTTTATTTTCAATATTGCGTACAATTCCCCAATGACCAAGGCAACGACTACATATGTGAGAAGCATTAATACTGGAAAAAATATAGTTGCGAAAACAGTGTGCAGTTTTGAATGAGTAATCACTGAAGTTTTTGCGAATATTTTAAAAATGACTACAGAACTGTTAACAGTATGTGCTACAATATCTTTGTAATTTTCGTCAGTAGTTCTATATATTTGAGAGTTTACCAACGACTCGATGGACATTGCGATGTAAAGGGATAGGGAACACATGGCAATTGCGTATATATAAATCTTTACATATAAATTGGCATATATTTTTTCTTTTTGTTCTTTAAAATATTGCGCAAGACAATATAATCTTAATAATTTATTTAATCTGAGCCATGTGAACGCAGTCCAGTTATTTGGATATTTTATTGCGATGCTGATCAATTCAAAAGGCATTGAAATAAAGACATCCAATATCAATCCGCGATATGATCTAATATAATTTGAACGTATTTCTTTTAAATTCGTGACCATTTCACCCTGATCATTCTCGTAAGCCGTGTGTAACTTTACATATATATTTATCAAATATATAAAATCACACGCGTATTGTATAGTGACAAGTATTATACTGAAGTCTGGATAGACTTTTTGATAGATTTCTAAAAATAAATCAAGATAATATACAAACGTTACAACGACAAAAGTCCATGCCTGGAACAACCACGATTGATCTGGATAAAAGAGAATACCTTCTTTCGTATTTAACGTATCGTTTTCAGGATCATATTTTTTTAAATTCAAATCAGAGTCACCATTTAAGTAATCTGTATGAATTATAGTCAAGAGACGAAAATTATGTAAGAATTCAGGATAATTTGATAATATTTTAAAAAAACTTAATGCTTCAATTGTCAACAATTCGACATTTTGAACAGCGACAACAGAAATTGTTTGTCTAATGCGTTTGGTTTCATCGATATTACCAAAAAAACTACCGCTGCCCAAATATATCATCGTCTTTCCGTCAGGGCCGATAACTTCAACTGTGCCGTTACACAACAAATACAGTTTTGAATGAACGTCATTTATACGTAATAGCCATTCGTCTTTTCCCATTAATACAGAATCCATATTTACCAAAATTGCTTGTACTAGACCCTTGCTTGCTCCCCGAAATACCGACGACTCTTCTAAAACGTGCCCGTAAACGTTATATAATATTTCCGTTTTTATTGTAAATCGGAAGACATTGGCAGTTGTGTGGACACTTTTGCCCTTCAAACGTTTCCAAACAAATTCGTAATGTCGTATTATGGCACGGCGAAGTTCTGGATAAACCTTTTTTGAATTTAAGTGCTTTATAAGTGAAAACATAGATATCTGAAACGACGCGAATTCTTTGTTTTGTATGGAAACTGCACTTATGACACTTGAAGTGAAATAGATCTTGACAATAATAGAAATTAGAGATAGGAAAATTAATTCAATGGCTCTCGAGTCACTGCTACAAACGTGCATAAAAAGTGAACTATATGTGAATAACGATGTTACCATAAACAACAAATTTAAATATTCTCTGAAAGAATGACTATCATCAGAACAATTAAACGCATCTCCGTTTTTTTTACAAACTGAGAACAGAAAAGATGAATATGAAGTGATAAAGACACAAATGAATATTACAAATTTGCAGACAGCAAAGATCGTGAAGGGAAGAGTGACATCATTTTCTACTAAATGAATTCCCGACAAAACTCTATGCATTTGCAGAACTTTTGTTAAGTAGATTAAGTTGCATGCGATGCCTACATGATTTATATCGAATAATGTTAAGAAAGATAATGGAATAGCTGTAACAAAATCCCCGAGGAAGCCATTTTGTAAATAATATTTGAAAGTAGATATGGGATGAGTAATAAGTATCCCATTCTCGTTGTAGTAGGCGACATGGAATCTGACATAAATGTCGATGCACTGAGAAATATCTAACAAAACCATCGGGACAAAGAACGTGGTGTGACGAAAAGGTGGTATAGTATAAACAATTGATGAAGTTACTGCCAATATGCATCTCGTTATTTCCCAGTATTTCATAAAACTCCCAGTCGGGTGAACTGTGTAGCTGAATAGAAAATATTTGTAAAATTTATAGTTTTTAAAGTAATTCAAGTCATTCTTTTCCAAATGTAAGAAGTGTTTGCCGTCTAATGATCTCATTTTTGAAATAATATTCCATATAGGAAGTTCGTCTTTTATGTTACGATAGCATAACCGTTGTACTTTTGAGAAACTCTCGTATGACCATAAATAAAGAGCAATTTCGTCATGAATGTGCGGGAATCGGGCTTGAATGCTTGCCATACTTTCAATGGTTAAAACAGCCATCAAACAACAGGTGATTGTAAAGACAGTGTTAACAACTAGCTCACCTTGACAAATTTCCAACAATGAATAGACACTGCCCGTACCGATGATTTTTCTCTGTGAACCGCATATTATTACACAATAGCCTCTCATTATTATTCTCATTTGTGTACAAATCTCCCCCGTTCTGAGGATACAGGTGTTTGGTGGATGAAACAAAAATTTAAAATAAGTACACAGCTGGGCTATTTCTTCGTCATTAAGTCTTGCGAAGAGAGGTATCTTGCGTATATAATTACCATAAATTTCGTATCGCGTAATACTATCTAGTTCTGATGAAACGTTATCCATCTTTATACTGTTTTCCGTATAAGCAAAATTTCTCGATTGCTGAAAGTGCAGACGGCATGTAATAGCTTCAAGTATAGATTGGTATTGCTGTAGAGTAATTTTGTGTCTTTTATATAGATTTTTAAAATCATCTACAGTTTGCGCAAGTTGTTCCGTATATGACGAGACAATTATCTTTCTTGTTGTAATCCCGACAATAACACGTTGAAGTGATATCAGCCACGCTATCATAATTATCACTTGAATAATGAGCCCCAACGTTCCATACATATTAAATGCGGAATTGTCGGCACCATTTATTATTTGTAATGCATAATATATGTGTTTAATTATATTATGCCGAATGTAAGCAGCATTATTTGGTGGTGTTTGTTTTTCAGTCGAATCCCATCCATAGTACTGAAGACCCAACGAATCTTGTGTGACACTGAGAGTAATTGCGGATATGTAAATGAAAAACAGTAAAAAAACGATATATTTTATGAAACAGATTAAGTTAACGTATTTTAAATTACGTTTCTCGAAATCATCAAAAACTATGCCGACTTTCCATACTTTGAGTAATTTATTGGCTTGTGCAGCGTTAAGTAATAGTTTTGACGGAGAACTGGTTAATGAGTACAAACACAAATAAAAAGGCAACGCAGCAATCACATCCATTATGAAATAGAAATCGTTCAATTTGTTGTAAGTTATTTGTGCAACGTCAGTTAATAACCGGAAGTCGGTTTGTGAATAGACAGCCGTTGATAGCTGAACGTAAATATCGAGAATCCAAAACACCGTTATGATATTGAGGAAAGAAGGAAACCATGTCGGCTGTCCAGCAGAATACGCAAGCACGTAAGGAAACAGTATTGCCAAAATAATACTTAGGAAGCACAATGTAAGATTCAAAATATATGAAAATATTGAATACGGTTGGAAGATGTAAGGAAATTTAGTTTTTAGGAAAACCATATCGGTTTCAAATTCATTTCTATCTGAAATTGCTAGCATATCAAGATATTTTGGAGGAAATAATAAATATTTCGAAGTAATTATTACATTTTCATTTACTCTGTTCTCTGCAGTGCTTGATTTTCTTTTCAATAGTTCTTTTGCAATTATTTTTATCCATTTTACCGTTTGAATTTTTTGACTATGACGAATTTTCCTATCCGAAATTAATAAATCCAACGAATGACAATGATCGAATGCTTCTTTATATCGTCGTTTAACAGAAGTTAACATAACTCTGTATTGTTCAGAATAATCGTTACAAACTTCAATAAATGCTTTTCTCGTTAGCATGATTAATTCGCAGTCAATCTGACATCGAACCGTTACCATTGACTTATACGGAATAAACAGAGATGTCTCGCCAAGCACCGTTCCACTCGAAAAACAGACAATCGGTGTCTCTTCATCTTCTTCACTTAAAATTTCCACGATTCCACTTATAACATAAATTAATTTATCTTTTAATGCATTTCTTCGGAAGATCACGTTTTTAGATGTGTGTAATTGTCGTTCCATTTTTAATGACACATTTCTCAGGAATGCCAAATTCATGTGTCTGAATAAGTGTGAATGACGGAAAGCGTCACAATATAAATCGAGCATTATTTCTTCCGTCAGAGCAAAAGTCGATATTGAAGCGAGATCGGAAACTTTGTAGTTACCATTTGGATACATTCTCCATACTTTCGTACAATTCTCTGTTATTTTTGATAATAAATTGTTAGAAATTTCAAAGAAAAACAATTTTCTTTTTACAGTTCTGAACTTAAAAAACGCTAATTCGATATTATAATACTCTCTTAAGACGGTTATCATCATGTTTCCAAAACATAAACTCATAATCAAAGTGAAAGATGTTATAGAAATTATCATTAATGCAACGTAATCTTGACCTTTTTCAGGATTTATAACATTTTGTCCAGAAGCAGTAACCATACTGCATGCTATGTAAAGAGAATAGGGTCCCTTGGATACTGAACAAACTTTAGGAAAATTATTGTAAGAATCATTTACTATTAGTGTGTTTTCATATAACTCAATATTTGAAATGTTCACAATTATTCCAGCCAAAAAAGCAATCACTGCTAAAATATAGCACGCATAACTTCTAAGAAATTGATTTTCACTATTTATTTCAATGGTTTTTGTGTTGTTAAAAAATTGAACGACTCTTCGAATTCGTAAACAATGATTTAAAAGTTGAAACTTTTCAATTTTATAATAGTCGAAAACGGGTGAGAAAAGTATATCTAATGGAAGAAATGCGATAAAATCCAACATAAGCCCATATTTTGAATCGGGCGGAAATATTGGAGTATGTATCATTTTAACTTTTTTATAAAAAAATCTCAAGAGCACATCAAATAGAAAAATGGAGTCAGTAAACACACGGATTTTATTATATATTTCATTGTATTCTTTTGATTTTTCTAATTTAAAAAAAATATAGAGAACCAGATAAAAGTAGATGACGGCGCACACTATAGATATTGTTAAAGACCACAACCAATCGTATGGCCAAAATAGAACACTCGTCCAACCTAATGATTTTTCAACGCCAAACATATTATGTGGTTGAATTTTTATGTTTTCTACAGCCATGTCATTTTCTTCTTGAACGGCGTCCTGTTTGTTAACTAATTCGTTTTCTGCTCTTCTGAGTTGCATTTTCTTCTTATAGCGATTGTGAACGCGCTGCATGTTGTTTCCTTTATTTATAATGTAAAATCTAACTCAAAACGAATTTCTTTAATCTTTAAAAATCTTGACATATTAATATTGAAGTCAGTTTAATTAAATAAAAGACAATAATAAACAAATACTTATATTGTAAACAAAAAATTACTACGCAACAAATCTATGGACTTTAATTACTAATAACTAAAAAATAATTTTTTTTCTATAATAGTCTAGTCCAGCGACTTCCAACCATTTTTGTTGTCCGGGCCACTAAATTTTGAAAAAAAAATAATTTGAGGCCCATTAACTAAATATAAAAGTAAAAACTATAAACATACACACTCGATTGCTCCGATAATATTTATCTTGGTTTGACTCTCGACCAGCGTCCACGGCCCAGTACCACGCTGCCCGCGCGGCCCATAAATGGGCCGCGGCCCATGGGTTGGGAACCGCTGGTCTAGTCGGAAATCCGGAAAGTTAATAAGCGCAAAAACCGACATCGGAACTTTGTTTGGACTGGTTAATAAAAAAACATATACATTATACAGGGTGGCACATCTTAAACAATGCAGTGAAATATCTCGTAAACGGTACAAACCATAAAAAAATGTTTTAAAACAAAAGTTATAGAGCTTCAAGGGGGACAGAAGACTGTGATAGATTTAACGTAGGTGGTGCTATAAAGGTCAGGCGAAGGTCAGCCTCGATTTTTTAATTGCAACAGTGCATTTTTATTCCAGAATACGATGCAGTATTTAATAGTGAACAGTAAATTATTAAGGTACATATCAGCTAAAGTTAATAAATATTGAGATATTTAGAAATTAAATAACGGCCAAAATGAGCGACAATTAGATAAATTATGGCATAGCAGATAGCCATGAATCATGATAATATTACGCACCGGCCTTATTAAATTTGCTATTTTATTTACAATTATCTCAATATTTATTAACTTTAGCTCATATGTACCTTAATAATTTACTGTTCACTATTAAATACTGTATCGTATTCTGGAATAAAAATGCACTGTTGCAATTAAAAAATCGAAGCGGACCTTCGCCTGACAGTCACAGCACCATCTATGTTAAATTTGATTTCACATTTACATTTTCTATATTTGAGGTTTTTTCTATCTCCAACCGTTAACGAGTTACACGCTTCTGAAAACTTTGGGTCAGGTTAAGATAAAATGGTAAACTGATATACCATTTTGAAGGAAATTTAATTCTCTTCAACTTTTTTTTGTAAAATGAATGGCTGAGGCGCTAGAGAAAAAAGTTCAGCAAAAAATGTGGTGTGAAAAATGTTTTTTTCCAAAGATAGCGGTTTTCAGAAGCGTACGTAACTCGTTAACGGTTCAAGATAGAAAAAAACCTCAAATATAAAAAATGTAACTACAATTTTCATACAAAACATTTCATAGGACCAACTGTGTTCGAGATATACGCGAAAAACCAAAAAAAGGGACCTTTGAAGTGCCCCCCCTTCTTGCGCCCACCCGAGGGTCAAAGACTTTTAATATGTTTTTTACTTCCCACCTCTACTATGGTAGGGAAGTAATGGATTTAGTCCGAAAAAAACATTTCGAGATTTTAACAGATTTTCACGTTTTGAGACCCTAGCAATCGTTTAAGATCATTTTCTGACTGATGTCTGTATGTGTGTGTGTGTGTGTGTGTGTGTGTGTGTGTGTGTGTGTGTGTGTGTGTGTGTGTGTGTGTGTGTGTGTGTGTGTGTGTGTGTGTGTGTGATGTGTGTGTATGTGTGTGTGTATGTGTGTGTGTATGTGTGTGTGTGTATGTGTGTGTGTGTATGTGTGTGTGTATGTGTGTGTGTGTATGTGTGTGTGTGTGTGTATGTGTGTGTGTATGTGTGTGTGTATGTGTGTGTGTATGTGTGTGTGTATGTGTGTGTGTATGTGTGTATGTGTGTGTGTGTGTGTGTGGTCAATTTTTCGCCTTCGATATCTTAAGAACGGAACAACATACGGGCATGCCGATTGTTCTATTGTGTTTATCAGCCTTTAACTTAGATCTGATTAGATTTTGAGTCAAATCGGTTCAGTGGATCCTGAGATATTCAAAAAAACGTCCTCAATGTCACGTATTAACATAGGTAAAAAAAAATATAAATGAATTCTAGATGTTATAATATGAAAAAAATGTAAATATTTTTTTTCTCTAAAATGTGTAGTTTTCGAGAAAAAAAATATTTTACTAAAAAAAATAAAAATTGTACGTAAATCAAGGTAACCATGATTTTTGCTATACAGGGTGTATCACAGGAAACCGAACATAGGGAAAAGTACACAGTACAAATTAGTTAAGATCAGACATTGCTTTGCCTTCTATTCAGAGGTCGTTACCATGGTTACCATGGTGTACGTATACAGTAACAAATGCATTTTGCTGTTCAATTGACAAAATTTGGCAAAATCTGGATGAACTTAAAGACAAATAAAATTAAGCAAAATCGCAGGATAGTGGACAATATAATTTGATTTATTAAATTAAATGTACGACGTTTCGTCTATAGATTTAGTCTAAATCTATAGACGAAACGTCGTACATTTAATTTAATAAATCAAATTATATTGTCCACTATCCTGCGATTTTGCTTAATTTTATTATAATCACGATGGACACGATTTCTAATATAAATTTTCAACTTAAAGACAAAGTCGTCGAAGTATGTTTCAATATGACTCCTGTAATGTTAGATAAAGTGAGACAAAGTTTTTGTAACCGATTAAGCCACTGCTTAATTCAAAATGGAGGTTTATTTGAACATTTGCTTCAATTTTTTATTTTAACTGTTTGTTTTGTTTAATTATTAGTTAAAAAAATATTTTCTTAAAAAAAAATTGTTTCATTAATAAAAATAAATTCATTTAATATTTTCTAATTATTCATTATTAGCTATTATTGTTATTAAATAATGGTTAGTCAGCGTTACCATGGTACCCATTCTCATATGTGGCCAAAGTAATCGTTGATCCTAACTAATTTGCACAATGGAGTTTTCCCTATGTTCGGTTTTCTGTGATACACCCTGTATTATGTTAGCCATCAGTAGATCACCAAACAAAAAAGAGGGCCATGCTTTTTTCAAAGAATAAAAATTAAATTGTGTTTTAAAGACCACCAACAGCTAAGGTTATTTGGGCCTAGTCAAAGAATAAAAAAAAAAAAGTGTTTATTTTTTTGCAAATATTTACTAGGTGGGAAGTATAGGACTGGTCATCAGTCGAATTTTTTATTAACTAGTTCAAACAAATTCCCGCGAAGTCGGTTTTTGCGCTTATTGACTTTCCAGCTAGACCCCTCTTTAGAGCACTCATTGACTGAGCTATAAATACGATTGTCGTATAAATAATTTTTTTCTATTCATCCGATTTAATTTTATGGGTGATAAATAATATAAAAATAATTTATTAAAATAATTTGTTATTACTAAAATCAATTTTTATTTTTAAACTGGCGAAAAAGGAATTAATTGATTATGGCGCCAGAAAATTTGAATTTATTAAATTCAGAATTAATTATTTTTATTGACCGTTTCAAAAAAACCAGAGGATATAACTTAAAATTAAATGACATCACAAGATATCCGCAAGCGGAGGCAGGTTTCGAACCCACGACAGTCTCCAGAGCGAATACTGAAAGTGGCTGTTTTTTTACGGACATCATTAAACTCTAGGTGTATAATCATTAATCAATGTCCAATTTTAGTAGAAATTTTGAAACGTTTATTAAAAAAAAATAATATTAATTTTACAGTAATTTAAAATTGTCGTCAGTTAAAGGGACAATCAGAAGACGCGCGCTATTCAACTGGCGAAATATGATTGAAACAGCGTTATCAAATTCCGTAATTAATTAATTCGGTATTAATTTCTCAGCAAAAATAATGTGTAAAAATAACACTATAGATATTTGAACGTATGAAGTAACAATAACACTAAAACTCGCTTCTTGACGCTTGACAGATGCTTGCCAGTTGTAAATACGACAACAGTGTATTTTCATTTCTGCTGGCGCGAACATAGTCCTATGACGTCATCCGACTAACAATTTTCAACTTTATTATTTTTAAAGCCTTTCCGAGGCCCTAAAAATTCCAAAATTCCGAAAAAAATTGGATAGCCTTAAATTCAGAAACACTGCCGATTAAAAAAACGTTGGTCAACCCCATTGACGGTTTTTGTGAGACGCAGCGCCTTTGTAAATTGAAAGCTCATCCAACATCTCGAAATGGTGCGAAAGGTACTATATAGTTCTGTTTGGAAATTGTAGGCAATGACTAAATACTTATATAGTTTCACAATGCAATATAAGCGGAACAGTTTTTATGCATGGTAAAAATCTAAGAGCCAGTATGCCTTACATTGTTTTATTGCTTTACCGCTCCATTGAGCTTGTTAGTAACTAAGTATTAGTGAGTGTCTTCAATTTCCGAACTGAACTATAGTTAGATTTTAATGTACAGATTGTCTAACATACTCGAGCGTCTACTATAATTTACAATATTGAAAATACATATGTGTGGTTGATTCATCAAAAAATCTAGGACTCCATATGGACAAATATTTACTTTTTGATGTTCACATTCATTTCATACTAAAAAAATCTTTCAGTAAATTGAAATCTTTATATCGTTATAAATATATTTTGTCTCCTGAAGTAAAATTACGACTCGTCGAATCCTTGATTTTATCAGTTTTTAATTACTGTGATGTAGTGTATGGTCCATGTCTTAATCAAACAACCTCACAAGAAATTCAAAAATTTCAAAACGCATGTATGAGATACATTTATAACATTGCATGGAGAGATCACATATCGCCTCATTTAAAAAAGCATAATTTATCAAATATGCAGTCCAGAAGAAACGTACATCTTGCGTGTATGATCCACAATATAATGATTACTGGGCAGCCATGTTACTTACGAGATAAACTACAATATTTATCTGATTCAAATAGTAAAGAGACAAGAGCCTACCAAATTGTATTACAGATTCAATGTCATAGTACTAATTACTATAAAAAATCGTTTTCGTACACTGCTGCATCAATGTATAACTGCATTCCAACGGAGTATAAAGCACTTAAGCCCATCACTTTTAAACATAAAATAAAACAAATCTATAAATAAAATAAAACTAGTGTTTTGATTAATAATAATAATGTATAATGATTTTTTACCTTAATTGTGTATTGATTATTAGTATTTATATCTTAAATTTTTAAATTTTTAATTTTTTTATTAATATATACCTACAGGCTAATTACCTATATGTATGTATATATATACACAATTTTGAATTTGTTAATTGTATTTTAAATGTTTATATATATGTATTACTTTTTGATGTAACCGCATCTTATAATACGTAATGATAATGGTTGAGTGGAAGATCAGTTTCGACTGAACTCCGCCATAATAAAGTTAATTTCTAATTCTAATTCTAATTGGTGCTAGGCCCAAGTAACCGTAGTTGTTGGTGGCCTTAAATAAAACGATACTTAAAAGTTACTTTAATGCTATCAATAATCGATTCTGAACTACTTTCCCCCATTCTTCAAACCTCTGCACTGTCTGTGTATTAGTAAACAGAAATTAAATTCATAACGTCTTTCCGGCTTCTGTTTTATACGTTTTTTGTTGCATTCGGTATAATGTATTTAAAACTGGTTTTTATATTTATTGTTTTACATAAAAATTCTTTAATCAAAAATTGTCTATAAAAGAACTTTGACGGTGATATTATATTAGATTATTGGTTTAAAAAACCTATTAGCTATGTCTTTGATGTCGGAACACTTTTGTTGGTTTTTCTTTTTTGTATAATATTATTGTATATTTTTTCAGTTTTTTACAAAGAACAAATCTGTTTTGGTCTCTTCAGAGGTTTTGCATCTCGTAACACTTATTTCTTGTCGGCAATTAGTATGATTGGTTCTCGTTTATACGCGATTTTTACTCTATTATTATAAATGTACATACCTTACATACATAGTTTATAGTGTACTATAGTTTAGTGCATAACTATGCGTCGCGGCGCTATCCTAGGGGAGTCGCAATTTCAGAACTTCAATCCCGATTTGAGAAGTTATGCTCAGAAAAAGCTCATCCTGCTCATTAATTGTATTGTTTGTATTTTTTTGTTTTCTAATTTTGAGAATTAAAATCTAGTAGTAATGAATAATAATTAAGATTCTATATTCTTTGGAGTTTTCTTTGAATAATAAAGTAATTTTATTGTCTGCTAGAGCTACACACAGGTATCTTCTTTTAGAAGGACGTCGCAAAAAATTGCAACCTGTAAAGGGAGTCACAGTAAATAAAAGATTGGGAACCCCTGGTTTAATGTATAGTATACAGTGTATTATGTATATAATATATATTACTAGCGGACCCGTCCCGGCTTCGCTCGGGTGGTATGAAATTATGATTTAATAGCGGTCACCCATTACTCCGCTCACGTATATTTACTATAGCTGATCCGGCAAACGTTGTTAATAATTTCTAGGAATAATTACGTTACTCACTCGCTTCGCTCGTTCGTTTGCATTTTATTAATACAGTACCCACTCGCTTCGCTCGTTCGCTTGAATATTATAAATACACTACTCACTCGCTTCGCTCGTTCGCCATATATGTATTTTTTAAAGCTTAATATAAAAATCGCGATTAAAAATCAGGGGTTGATCGTATAAGGGTGAAAATTTAGAGTTGTATGTATTTTTCAATGCTGAATCATGAAAAAATTAAAACAAAAAATTTTGTCAAAAAAATAAAAAAAAATTTTTTGGGGTGGACCACCCTTAACATTTAGGGGGATGAAAAATAGATGTTGTCCGATTCTCCACCCTACCCGATAAGCACACAAAATTTCATCAAAATCGGTCCAGCCGTTTCGGAGGAGTTCAATAACGTACACCGCGACACGAGAATTTTATATATAAGAAGATGTTATAATGTACATAGTTTATGGCACAGTCACTATTGGCATTGGTGGGATTTCGGGACCTACAAGTCGAGCCATAAAATCTCGAAGTTTCACATAATTTTAAACAGCTTAGCATTATTTTTCAAAATTTTTATATAGTACATCTGCATATATAGGTATGTATATTGGCACGGTAGCTCTCGAAATCGGATCAAACGAAATTTCATAATCGTGCTCGTATTCTATTTAAATTAGGCGCAATCGGACTATTTCAAGAGACGTATTAAACGCTTGGAATTTGTTGGGTTCGAAGGCATCGAAAAAATAGAACCAAATCAAAATGTAGCTTTTGACTTCGAATTAAAATATTATGCTTCTTATATTTTAACAAAATTTTTGAAGACTGTACGTATGTTCACGGATAGTGTACAGACGTTGATGGAATGATTGCTAATTATTGGAGTAATGGGGAAAAATGAAATTATTTTAAAGGGCGTATTAAGAGTTACACTCAAAATATGTAAATTTCTCAAAACAATTAGAGGATCAACTTTACGAAATCAAAAATCATCAGTTTTCAAACTCATGTAACTTTGAGAAAAAAATCGTATTTTTTTTTTTGAATATAGAATTTTCACGGGAAAGGCCTCAGCTTTCAGCCCCTGGTATTAAATTTCCAGCTGATAACGTTTCTGTGCGGACCGGGAAAAAATTGTGACGTTTGAGTGCACCCACGGGAGTGCAATATTTTTTTTAGAAACTTTTATCATCACAGCGTAAAATATTAAAGTCTCCGCTTTCAATTCAGCTACTGAAAGTCTAACTACGGTTTTTTGACTCGAAGATTCGACGATTGGAAAAAAAACTTACCATGCGCGACTCACTGCAAACTGAGTAACACCTATTCAAGAATAGCCACGTATCGCTGGGTGAATACATTCTTGAAGAAAAGTATTAATTATCGCATTGCTTGCGATTCAGAAACTTGTGTGAGTTTTCGAAAACTAATTTGTTTGTTTTTAAAACGTGCTGTTAACTGCACATGAGAAAAATGAAAACAAAACGACAAAATGAAAACTAAGCGAGCAAAATTTTCCTAAGATGTAAGCTTTTTTTCAAATCGCCGCGCCGTATCTTCGAGTCAAAAAATCGTAGCTCAACTTTCAGTAACTGGACTGAAAGTTGGTTTGGCACTGCGACCAGTGTTTTTGATCTATTGTATTGCGTCAGTTTGTCGCCAGTTCTTTGATTAATAAAAGAGTGGTTCAGATCACTTTTATTACGCTATTAATAATTTTACTTTCATTGCGCTATGCGTGGGTAGTTATTTATGAGTGATTATATATTCGACGTAAGTAGTGAAGATACAAAATGTTTAATAATACGGTCACTATAACTTCACGAAATTCAAATTGGGTAAATATGGTCACATCAACAGTACCTACTACATTTGATACTATAAACTATAAAGTATAGACACAGTTGCACAGTTGCATGCAGTGACATCAAGTGGACACAATTCGCACTAATCGACTTATTTGTTTTCATTTTAGTTGCTGGACGAAAACCAAAATTTAGTCGTAGTTAGGTATAAGTCAATGAAAGGAAGGTAAAAAGACATATTATTAAACAAAATATAATTGATATTAAATAAATAGTGAAATTGCTATATATAAGAAGAGATCGGTTTCCACTCTCGGGCACTGTGGAGAAATCGATAACTCACCTAGCCGGAAACTGGGGGTTTCGGGTTCAAGTCCCGACAGTGGTCATTTGATTTTTTCTTAGATATAGCTCAAAAATCATGGCAGCTTAGCTGTCTGAGATATTTATTATTTTCACCTCTAATTGTTATGTGAATAATATGGTGTGGATATAAGGGGTTTTAAATCGATTGATTTTATCATATACCAATTAAATGAACGTTAGTTTAGTACTTGGTTTTAAATTGTTTTGACATATTTAAAAAAATGGGTTTCTTATTCATTAATAGGTATTGAATTTTCAAATAACATATGACACACATAATAACAAATGAAATCAGTAAGATCGAGAACCGATTTAAAAAGAGGCTACAGTACTAATTATTATCTTATTAGCTTTTTTTAAAAATATTTGTGTTTTAAGAAAAAATACTTTTCATTAGTCCTGAAATAACTAGCTACAAAGTTCAAGTCAGCTTGAGTAATTGTTGTTTTACCCTTTTACAAATGAGTGTAAATTCTCAGGAGATCACATCTTAAAGATGAAAGGAGAAGTATAATTATTATGTGTTGTCTTCATTTGGCAAATTTTAGAAGGAATATACTTAGAGGTGACATAAGTTTAGCTTAGATGTGTTTAAAGAATAACAGCTCCTACTCATAGGCTAGACCAGGGTTTCTCAAACTTATTTCGTCGGGGATCTTCTGTACGATTTTTAAATGATCGCAGAACTCATTTCATAACTAAATTTTAGGGACCCCCTAATTTTAATATAATAATAGCGGAAGAATGTGGCTACCTTACACTACCGTGAG
Source organism: Mongoloraphidia duomilia (assembly GCA_039654895.1). Classification (NCBI taxonomy): domain Eukaryota; kingdom Metazoa; phylum Arthropoda; class Insecta; order Raphidioptera; family Raphidiidae; genus Mongoloraphidia; species Mongoloraphidia duomilia. Next base: position 57,509,462 of record CM077516.1, read on the forward strand.
CGTGACACGATTAATATTCAAATTAGTTTCCAATATAATAATAATAATAATAATAATAGCATACTTTATTCAAGAACTGGTTTACAGTGTAGAATGAGTCAACTAACAAAAATTTACATTTAAAATTCAAATTTAAAAAGAAAAAAAAGAAAACATACATTAAATGAAATTTTAATTTATTTTTTTATGCGATCAATCGGAAATACACTACATGCTAGAGATAAATATTTTTAAATACAAATTTTAACACGGACGTCGTGAACAAATACATAATTAAATGAATGCAAACAATATATGAAGCACCTAAGTAAGAACAATGACGTAACACAATGCTGTAATCAGGAAAAATTCATACATTGAAACCTATGTCACCGTAGGGATTTTAACCCTAAACTTTCCACTATCGCGGCGGACTGAGTTGACATTACTCACACAGTGACACATTTTCAAACGGTCGACTTTCTCCCTTTAAAGCATTCTGTCACTGAAAAACCACTACATGCGAGAGTCAATATTCCAACACCACTGCTAGACTACATTTCTTGGTGTTATAAAAAATGGATACTTCATCGTTGTATTCACCTGTTCTGTTTACTTTACATGTTGAGTTGTCTGTAGTCTAGCAGTGGTGTTGGAATATTGACTCTCGCATGTAGTGGTTTTTTCAGTGACAGAATGCTTTAAAGGGAGAAAGTCGATCATTTGAAAATGTGTCACTGTGTGAGTAATGTCAACTCTGTCCGCCGCGATAGTGGAAAATTTAGGGTTAAAATCCCTACAGTGACTTCTGTTGTCGAGCGTCTATAATCTACAATTCATTCATTCACCCTACAGTGTTGAATATATGAATTTTTCCTGATTACAGCATTGTGTTACGTCATTATTCTTGTTCAGGTGTTTCATATACTGTTTGCAGTCATTATGCATTCATTTAAATAAATATTTTTGTTTAGGTGTAGAAGAGAACATTAAAATGTTCGTGACGTCATATATCCTAGGAACCCTGGAGAGTTGGAAAAAAGAGCGCAAAAATTTAATTAACATTCGTTTTTCAATTTTTCAATTCACTCGAATTAATGAGTGTGTATAATGAAAACTTACTCAGACTGTGTAGTAGCTGTATTTGAAAAACCCGCCCACAGTTCTAAATGAACCGTGTAACGGTTACTTACAAGGCAGCAGTTCCACATATGCACGCATGTACGGTGTGGCGCACTGTTATATTATGTAGAACACCCAGCACGTATACGTATTCAGAACATGGACACTATCTAACGTCCCCAAAACCACTCTTAGTTTCTTAATAGCACACTTGTGAATGTATAATTATACAAAATGAACCTAAAAGTTTACATAAACTTTGAAGTAGGTGTGTGTGTGTATGCGCGCTAGAAATAGATTTACTACTCGTATATCTACTGCTCGACAAATGTAGCTATAGTTGTGGAAGTGACGGGATGCTTCACTGTTAAGTTTGCCGTCTTACTCAGGCGCGTGAGTTGTATGAAGGATAGTCAAAGGGGTGATTTCTCCTGAGCCCAGACTTTTTTAAGTGTCCGGATTTTCCGACGGCTCTTTGTTTTCACAATTTAGTTGTTTTTTTTTCTTTCATTTCAACTGGATTGAAAAAATCCCCCGAGCGGCGAGCCTGGATTTTTTCTGCGAAGTCCTGCATCTATACTACAAGCAAAGTTGTTTTAGGATTTAGCGCCAATGAAACCAGCAACTATCTGAAATATTGTAGATGAGTCTAATACGGCTGAAGTTAGTAATAACTATGATATTCGGAAAAAGCAGCCAAATAAATAAATATATTTTTATTCACAATAACAAATATTAAATTACAAATAAAATGTTTATGTTTGCATTACAATTATAGGAACACCCCTCGAATGACATAACGTTAAATGCATACTTACAGAAAAATTCATTTTCAACGAATGTCACCGTCGGAATTCAAACCCGAATCTTCCCGACATTGACATTGGTTGAAAATGAATTTTTCTGTAAGTATGCATTTAACGTTGTGTCATTCGAGGGATGTTCCTAATTGTAACGCAAACATAAGCATTTTATTTGTATTTTAATATTTTTTGTTGTGAATCTTAATAATATTATAAATGCGAAAGTTTGTGTGTGTGTGTGTGTGTGTCTGTAGCGTGTATATGTGTATGTTTGTTACCACTCAGCTCCGTAACGGCTGAACGGATTTTCATGAAATTCGATATATAGTTACTTTAGGTCCTGGAATAGCACATAAGGTACTTTTCATCCCGGAAAAATAGGTTCCTGTGGGATAGTAACAAAACGTAACACTGCAATTTTTTTACTTTTTAGCGTATCGGCGGAATTCTACTAATATTATAAACATCACCACCCGACTTCGCTTTGCAGGGGGAGAATTTCTCGTGGGGGAGGGATAATTCCTTTGGGATAGTAACAAAACGTAATTTTGCAATTTTTTTACGTTTTAGCGTATTGGCGGAATCCTACTAATATTATAAACACCAGCAACCCAGCTTCGTTTCGCAGGGGGAGAATTTCTCGCGGGGGGATAATAAATCATAAATTTTTAACACCCGAACGAAGCCGGACGGGACTGACAGTAAAAAAAATATTTATTTATTTGGGTGCTTTTTCCAAATATCTTAAGTCGTCCATTACAGCAACAGTGCAATGCCGTCAGCGAAGTCAGAAAGTTATTTGCATTACGCGCAAAATAAAATTGTACTTCCGCTAGCGAACCCATTGTTTTAAGTAGATAAAGCTAGCAAACTATCTGCAATAATCTGGGGCCACGGTAGTGGCCCCCGCCAAGTCGAGCAAACAACAGACGGCCGCTACCGTGTATACCTTTTCTCGAAGCAACTCAAGGCACTTTTCAACTTTCTATATCTCTGTTACAAATGCAAGTAGAAGGCTGAAAATTTCGCTAGAGATTGTACCTAACGGTCTTAACTAATTCCCCAAATTACAAGTTTCTAATAAACATAGTTCAGAAAATTTCAACCCTCAAAATTGTCTATTTTGTCATCACTCACTCACTCACTGACATAGCGATCATCAAAAAGCTAGGGCACTTCCAGTAGTCCTAGAAAGCTGAAATTTGAAATGCAGGCTGGGTTTCACGTACAAGTAACGAGAAAATTCCAATATCTGTGTTTTTCCCCTCCAACCCCTAAAAGGGGGTGGTGCATATTTCTATTATTATAGGCTAAGTCCGTAGTCAGAGAAAGCTGAAATTTGGTATGCAGGCTAGGTTTCACGAACAAGTAACGAGGAAATTCAAACATGTGTGATCTTCCCCCTCCAACCCCTAAAAGGGGGTGTTGCAGATTTCTAAAGGTCTTTAGTCAGAGGAAGCTGACATTTAGTATGCAGGCTGGGCTTCGCGTACAAGTAACGAGAATATTAATAAATCTATGTTTTTCCCCCTCCAACCCCTAAAAGGGGGTGGTGCATATTTCTATTATTATAGGCTAAGTCCGTAGTCAGAGAAAGCTGAAATTTGGTATGCAGGCTAGGTTTCGCGTACAAGTAACGAGGAAATTCAAACATGTGTGATCTTCCCCCTCCAACCCCTAAAAGGGGGTGTTGCAGATTTCTAAAGGTCTTTAGTCAGAGGAAGCTGACATTTAGTATGCAGGCTGGGCTTCGCGTACAAGTAACGAGAATATTAATAAATCTATGTTTTTCCCCCTCCAACCCCTAAAAGGGGGTGGTGCATATTTCTATTATTATAGGCTAAGTCCGTAGTCAGAGAAAGCTGAAATTTGGTATGCAGGCTAGGTTTCGCGTACAAGTAACGAGGAAATTCAAACATGTGTGATCTTCCCCCTCCAACCCCTAAAAATGGGTGTTGCAGATTTCTATAGGTCCTTAGTCAGAGAAAGCTGAAATTTGGTATGCAGGCTAGGTTTCGCGTACAAGTAACGAGGAAATTCAAACATGTGTGATCTTCCCCCTCCAACACATAAAAGGGGGTGTTGCAGATTTCTATAGGTCTTTAGTCAGAGAAAGCTGAAATTTGGTATGCAGGCTGGGTTTCACGTACAAGTAACGAGAAAATTCAAATATTTGTGATTTTCCCTTTTCAACCTTACAAAAAGAACTGAGATCGCATCAAAAATATTCTTGTAAAGAAAAAAAAAGCCAAGTCTCGCAACACTTTCGTCGTAAAAAGTTTTGAGATCCCGAAAAGTACCAAGTCAGCCATTCTATTACCTTTGACTATGAAGTTAGCAAATTACTCGATAGTTGTCTTAAAACTACACAGGTAAAATAAAGAATAATTTATAAATAATATTTTATGACTGTAAACTTGTAGTACCTTTTGAACTTGGCAATCACATAGCATCAGGATATATGATAACGTGCGATAAAGTTTTAATAAAAACCGAGATAAAAACAATATCTCATCACAGTGCACCTATGCCACGTGATTGCCAAGTTCAAAAGGTACTACAAGTTTACAGTCATAAAATATTATTTATAAATTATTCTTTATTTTACCTGTGTAGTTTTAAGACAACTATCGAGTAATTTGCTAACTTCATAGTCAAAGGTAATAGAATGGCTGACTTGGTACTTTTCGGGATCTCAAACAAAACTTTTTACGACGAAAGTGTTGCGAGACTTGGCTTTTTTTTTCTTTACAAGAATACTTTTGATGCGTATATTGTATTAAATAATAGATAAGGCTAGACGTCGGACGACTGAAATGGCTTTGGGGCCGTTCAAGTATTACGTAACGCAGTTTGGAGGGAGGGGGTCTTGTAAAACGCTACGGTGCGTTACAATGGGGGAGGGGGGATCAATAAGCGCGTTACGTAACGGTATTTTAGTGATTTTCCGGTATTTTGCGCGACATAATTGACATTTTTAGGTAAAAATGGTTACTTGGGTGTTACGTAACGTTTGAAGGGGGGGAGTAAAGCGAAACGTTACGGCGCGTTACAGGGGTGAGGGGGGGTCAAAAATCTTCAAAAACTGCGTTACGTAATACTTGAACGGTCCCTTTGTGTCCCTTCACCAAGTCTTTCTAGTAGAGATTTTTTGGGAAGGACACATAAAAAATGTATTTGAAAATATAAAAAAACAGACACACGGACGGACGGATAAACGGATGATTCCATAAGTGTTCCGTTTTTTTTCCTTTCGAGATACGAAACCCTAAAAAAGTTCCTAAAATTTCGGCACAAACCATGACTTTGCTTTGTGGCCACAATATCTACATTTAAGAGACACGAAATTAAATTGAAACTTTGGCTATCAAACCGTCATTTATAATTCCACCAACTTTTAAACTTGATATGTAAACATTAAAGTCAGGTATTCAATACTCATTAAGGTGAAAGTACATGATGTATATTTTGCTGATAAAATCAGATAGCAAATCCACACCGAGTTTATCTTCAAATTATTGCGTTCACCCGCAAGCTTTGGTTATTGAGCTCTGTTTATATAAGAGACAGTTCAGCCCACTCGTCCTCTTTGTAAAGAGATTCAAGTGCTTTCATCCACTGGAAGTCTTTCTCTCTCTCTGTCTCTGTCTCTTCACCTCTTTCCATCCTTTATGCAACCACGATCGGAGCTCTGGCATTTTCAATAAATCCTTTAAGTAAATTGACCATTTGTTATACATATAAAGGTTTAGTTACACAAAAATGGGATGGTAATAGGGCGGTTCCTTTAAAATATGTAGTAGAGCATCTTTCATTGAAAAATAGACATGTCCACATAGGTATAAAGTAGTTTTGAGAAAAATGCGAAAAACTGTTATATATTTTATTAAAAGCTTTTTATTAACTTTTTGCCATACCCATTACAAAATAGCTACTTTCGATGTATGTATAGAGGCCTTTAATGAGTCACTTAACAGGCAAGTGTGCGGAAAGTGTTTTACTTGCTAGGTAGTTAGGGTTAAATCTTGTAATCCACAATTCCCTACACTGAACCCGATCGACTTGAAATTTTGCACATAATATAGGTACGTAGTTCCGATGACAACACAATATTTTTTATAAGGATCTAACCAGTTTCTTAGTCGTCGAAATTTACGTAATTATTTTGTCGTATTCATCATAAATGTTCCGTTTTTCTCACCATGCGAAAGTTCCGGTAAAGTATTGTAATGCAACAATTTTGGAACAATTGAGTTCATTGTTAGTGAGTGTTGCAAACTAAAAAAAACTTCCAACTTTCATTGTAAGTTTTTTATTGTATTGTGTAAACATCTAAGCTATTCCCCAATTTTATACGAACGCAGGGTCGTCCTAAGATATTTGGCACCCGTGGGCTACTAACAATAATGCGCCCCTCTTCATAAGAAAACACAGGGGATAGGAAGCGGGAGCAGGGTGCTTGGAGGCTGCTGTGCATTTTCGATATATTTCCTCTACAATCTTGCAAATTAATATGTAAATCAGATAAAAGCTTTAAAATGCAATCTTCCGTTATTTTCTAAAAATGTTCATGGAAGCACGTGTCATGCGTAGCAAAGCCAGTACACACGTGACACGTCAGAGTACTAACTGGTGGACTCTCACATTTTTTCCTTCTCATTTCAGTATTGTTTTTAAAAGATTTAATAATTCGGTTAATACATGGAGCCGGTTGCAAATTCATATTTTAAATGTCAGACTGTCAACTGCATCAACGTACAGATATTTATACAGCGCATTTGCGATGTCAAGGGGCATCTAGCATTTACATGTTAAATATATCCATTTGATTTACATTGAATTCAAGTTATATCAAATAGTAGGGTCAGTCCATGAAAACAGTGGCAACGTTATTTTTGAAACTAAATAATATTACAGAATAGTAGATTGTATTTCTAAGGTCGTAATTGGGTTTATTTATTACCATTAAGCACGAGAAAAATATGGTATTTTTTGCCTTACTCACTACAAAATACCTACTTTTCACTTCATTTTCAGTATCTTCAAAAAATTTTGACAGTTCATTTGCGTCGCCATCTTTACATTTACAGTAGGCTGTGAGCGCAGCTGTGAGTACTTTGCCCTCAATATATGTTTTAGAAAGTCTTATTGCTATACTAAAAAGAATCTTAATAATATCTGTTGTAATAAAAATGTTCACAATTATCCAACAAGACGTGGTAATGACATAAGGTTGCCTAAACATAGATTGGAATTGAGTAAGAGAGGTCCAGTTATATGGATCAAAAATTGTACAATCACCTAAATGATAACATAAAAAACATATCTAACCCCAAACGTTTTAAGACGGCTTGCAAAAATTTTCTTATAGACAAGTGCTGTTATAAAATTGAGGATTTTTTTTGTAAAAAAGTGTCTGTTAATTTTAAGCAACAGTAGATATTATGGATATCTTTTAAAAATCTTTTAAAAATTTTAACTCTTAAATTATTTGTCTGTCCATTGTTTATATGTATTTTGTTTTGACATATTTCATACTCCATTGGAGTTTCAAGAAATAAATAAATTTTGAATTTGAATTTGAATATCAGGCGGATAGAGCGAATAAACATAAGTTACTATGGCACAAGTGCGGTAAGTAAAACACTTTCGGCACGCCTTCGTGTTAAATGACCCATTACCGGTTTACATGCATGGAAAGTATCTATTTTGTAGTGGGTATGGCAAAAAGAATTTATTTTTCTAATATAATCCAATGTAAATCAAATGGAGATATGAAATAGCCTACTATTTGAAATAAGTTGAATTCAATGTAAATTTAATGGAGATATTTAACATATAAAGTCATTTTGTCGGTTGAAATCAAACGCACTATATAATATGTATAATTTCCTTGTTATTGTACAAAATATGAACTACATCAAAAAGTAATTACGAGTAGAGAGTTGTGACAAAATGACAAATGTATAACTCGCCGTAATTATGAACGTCAGCGAGTTTGTTGTTTTACCTGAAATGATGTAATTTAACTTTTGCATTATACACAAAAATACATTAAAATTCCTTTTAAAATGAAATATTAGCGTTCAGAATTGCTTTTACTCGTTTACTATGTAGCGAATTTATCTTGTTCGTAAAAAAAATATAACAACTCAATCTGACTTCCTGTTTCGTACCTAATTATTATAAAAAGACTAGCTCTTCGGCCCGATTTCGCCAGGGATTTTGATTTGCCTACGAAATAATCAAGAGCAACAAATTTGACATATTAATATAGATAAGTATTACTTTACTGTATCTCATACAGTTTAGCCAGCGTACATCAATTTAGCTCAGAAATAACGTGCCCGAAATCGGTTAAGTAGTTCCTGAGATTACCCACGACAAACAAACAAACAAATGCAAACTTTTCCTCTTTATAATATTTTTTATTACACATGCGGGATAAGTACTTGGCGCACATATTTTGGTCGACAAATAGATCATTGCCCACTTACTGTTTCCATGGCTTTAGCGTGTTATTTGAGTGCGTAAATCACACTTGGCGCACGCTTTTAAATAAAACACGCAAATCGATTCTAGGGCCAATTTAATCAATAATTAAGAAAATTAAAAAAAGTGACATTCAAGTGACAGATAATAAATATTTCTTGAAATTTAAAAACTACATTTAAATGAAAAGTTTAAATAACGAGCGCCAAGATAGTACTTATCCCGCACTAATAATAATAAATAGTATTTGCAACTCGTGCTGTTTTGTCGATTGTCCACTTCGTTCGTGCGCTCAACTTCGCTCTCGTGAGCAATCGACAACTTACCGCACTTGTTGCACAATATACTAATATTATTATTATTATCATCCTGGAAGTGCTTTAAATTCAAAATCTATTGTGAGTTGTGATTTGCAAACACAATCAACAAGAAAAGTCCAAGAGAAATTTTTAGGTAGAATAAATCTGTAGATATAAATAAATTCAGGCATCACGCAAAATCGCCTGAATACATTTTCACGAAATCTAACGCTCGATACAACAAAAAAGTCAAGCTACACGTCACATTATTATTTCAGTTAAATCCTGTGTTTGTGTGTGTGTGTGTGTGTGTATAAAGAATAGATGTTTCAGCTAATAAATAGGAAAATAGTTAATAAAAACAATTTTAATTAAACATTTTCAGTGTTGTGTTTAATTACACTTCACAAGTAGCATTGCATAAGTTGCAGCTAATAAAAATTAATTATTGTAGCATCAGTCTATTTAACAATTCCTGCAGAGTAAAAGTACGGTTGGAGAGGTTGAGGAATAATTATTTTACTGCAATAGTAATTTTCATGTGTTTATAACAACTGATGTATTCGATTCTGTAATAAAATTCCATCAAATTTTAAAGATATTATTTTTATTAAATTTTAAAGATAATGAGTTTGCACACGGAAATTTCTCGCGTAAAAAATTAGCTTTATAATTAAAATATAACGAAAATAGTTTCTTATCTATTTTCGTTATATTTTAATTATTATCTTTAAGATTTGATAGAATTTTATTGAAGAATCGAATAAATTAGTTGCTATAAACACATGAAAATTATTATTTTCTTATACTATCAATTATCATCATTCCGCGTTATATGCGTTATATCCATTTTGACAAATTAATAAAAGTGAAGAACTATGACTCTTACTTCACTTTCAATGTTTCCTCTTCCTCCTATATTATTATGACTACAGACTATGCACTGGCATAAACTTTTTCTTTAGGAAACGAGTTTGGTATTACTTTTTTTCACAATTTACTATTACGTGTTAACCTAAATTTTCTTACTACTTAGCTATGTCACCGTTATTGAACATCATCATAACCTAAGGAATTTTATAACTTTGCTCTAAAAGTTTTTAAAATGTTTACGTTGCACTGTTTCATTATAAAGTTAGGTATACAGGAAAATTACCGCGCAAATTCACTAATATTATATTTATTATAGTAATTATTACATTTTAAATAGGTATATTATTATACTTTAAAGCTATTAGAAATAAGTATTAAGTAATATTTTTAATTTAAAATCCATTTTCGTGAGTAGATAAGACATGTCTATTACTAGAGAGATATAAATTCCTCAAAATAAATAGAACATCAACTTTCACGAAATCAAAAATCATCAATTTTCAAACTGATATAAGTTTATAATACATTGTATTCGAATAAATAAATTTATATAATTGATTCCAAACATATCGGAAAAAATCATTTTACCAATCATAGTCAGTCAGGATTCTTCGTACTAGCGAGGGCTCATTATGATGAGCTCTCGCTGGTACGAAGATTCACTTCTACAAGCTAGCTATAATGAATTAACACTCGCATGTAGTGAAAATCATTTGATTCCGAAGCATATATAAGGAGAATATTAGATTAGTAATCATGTCACGGTTAAGTAATTGTAAGCTCATTCTGCCGCGAAAGTGGAAAGGTTCAAGTTAGAATCCTGACTGTGACTATGGTTGGTAAAATGATTTTTTCCGATATGTTTGGAATCAATTGTGTATATAATCGGCTGGTTTCCAGCAAAAAAATCTGTAAATCGGTTGACTCTGCAGGCCATCCCTGGAACTTCCTGCTATTTTCAAGCGCTTTGAGTTCGAAGCACTTGATAATATACCCAAAAGTAAATTGCTGATAACAACACTATTTTAATTTTTGAAAAGCTATAACTTTTGAACACGTTGTTCGATTTTGATCTTTAAAACGACATTCGACGTAGTTTTTTAAGCTCTAAAAATATTGTAAGAGGTACAAAATCGATTGGTTGAGAAATCTCGAAGTTATTTTGAAAAAACACTTTTTTCAAAATCTGTTGACTACGATATCTCTCGAACGGATTAACCGATTAGGATCCGTTTAGCGGCATTCGACGAAGTTTTCTGAGGAGAAGAGCTGATTAGATTATGAAATCAATCAGTACAATATTCTAGAAGTTATTTTGAAAAAACATCGTTTTAGCAAGTTTTTTTCGTTTTTTTTGGAATTTGTCAAAATTTATTGGGCCGAATCGGTTCAAATTTTTAGGAAATCTAAGTTCAGTGGAACCCTTTCGAATGCCGAAAATCGCGATTCGATCGATCAAGCCGTTCAAAAGTTATGAGAGGTTTACATATACACACAGAGAGAGAGAGAGGAGGGGGAGGGGGGAGAGACAAAAATACTGACATCATCGTAAAAATAGTCAGAATAGCTTCCTAGGATCACAAAACGTCGAGATCTGATGAAAACTCGATTTTCGAAAATCAGGGTGAAATCAATAACATCTCTAATTTTGAAAATTTTCAATTTTCTTAGCGGGAAGTTACAAATTTTCAATTGTATATTAGCCGTATAAATCTATTAATTTAATTTTTCTAATATTGTATTGTAACGTGACGTCAATGGGTGTCTCTCTTATTGATATAAGTTTACAAAAAAAATCGTACAAAATTTTCAACTACAGCATTTTGACAGGAAAAGCCACAGCTTTCACCTGATATTCAATTTCTCTGGTGACGTTTCTGTAAAACGCTGGAGTGGAAATAATTGCGTGCACATTTTTTTCGCAACTTTCATCATCAAAGTGTGAGAGACTAAAGGCTTAGCTTTCAATTAATCTACTGAAAGTCGAGTTACGATTTTTTTAATTCCAGTATACGGCGATAGTTGTACGGTAGGGTGGTATATGGTTAAGACAATCGGCGGGCTTGAGAATAGCCGAGAGTGTAGCGATGCTGTTGTTTACATGGCGTTACTATGGTTCCTCTATTACAAGTCCCCATTTCACGGGTTCTAGCCCGAGAGCTGGTAAAAGTGTCAACTGGATTTTCAATTTATTGTTAAAAAAAAAATAATGAATTGAAAATATGAATTGGTGCTAGGCCCAAATAACCTTAGCTGTTGGTGGTCTTTAAAATACAATTTAACAATTTAGGACAATCGGCGTTATTCGTAGGGTTCTTCCGCGTTCAACAGTATTCCTGAAATAAATTAGTAACGCGTCATTATTCAAATGTTACCATGTAGAAATGAAGTGGCACAACTTGCGCACCAATCTGAGGAAGCGTTTCTTTAGTCATCCGGCGTACGCTCCTAGCTTTATGTACGGAGGTAAATTATTATTGTGTATATAATTTTATCACAATCTAATTATTTGAACGTATTTGAACACTGCCGCAAACCGTCAGTGAACCAAAACAGACGAGCAGCATCAGCTCTAAGCAAACACATACAAACTGAAGCAAACAATCAACCGCAATATTATTGTATTAAACGTGCTTCAATTTACATATTATATGACATATATAACATAACACAAAACTTTTTTATTTCAAATGTAAACAATTTTCACTACTGCTCTGTCTTTGTTTGTCGATCTATTATTTTGTCTAATAGACGAGAAGATTTTTAAGATTCACAATCACTGATTTCGTAATGAGTAATGTGGTGTTTCCCACATACTAGAATGAGTTCGCGTCAGAATTTGATAATTTTGAACAGTGCACATTATTTCTCGTTCGTAAGAAACTGCAATCATTTTAAACAGCCTCACTTACATTGTCTACGATGTTGCGGAAAATGACCGCCCCCGATTGCGCATTATAACTAATATTTTTACACCCTTCCACGTCAAACCTAACAAACACAAATGAATAGAATAGAATAGAATAGAATAGAAAATTTATTTTTTCTATACCCTAAGGTGTAAAACACGTCAAAATCTTAAAAGTATGTTAATAATCTTTCAATTTCTTTTTAAAGTTTTATTCCAGGAACAACATTAAACATTTTTATTAAACACTGGTAGACAGACAGACTCTAAAATGTATAATGATGGTAGCGTTAGTATACCCATTTGCTTAAAATGTTGTTGTCAAGATTATTTTTTATTAATTTTTATTATATTATGTATGTAATGTTTCTGCAATCTATATAATTAATTTGTGAGTTTTCATCCCAAAATATTATTCCATACTTTAATTAACCTAGGTGGTCTATCATTAAAGTTTTAAATTCTTAATTGAAGTTGTTGGGCATCCCATATCAGCCATGCAGAAAAACAAGACTGAAAAAAAATAGTCATAAGATTTCTGTCAGTGTGATGAGAGGGTCGGGATATAATCAACTGTGATTATTGCTGATCATAGTTCATGTCAATATTAGTTAATATCGAAAAACAAAACTTGAACATTCCACTTTGGACCCGAAATTGCAGTCGTCATTTAGTTGATATCTTGAAAATAAGAGTAGGTAATTTTCTGAATTGCTTGGAAAATGCGTGACTTTGAAAAATTGCTTATTGTAAAAATATCTACAAGCGTTTTAATAGATTCTGTTTATACATTTTTGTAGATTTTTCGTAATATTAATAATTTCCGCTTGAAATGGTAATTTCCTCTTGCACAAAATTATTATTTATATAAGAAAATATTTACTGTTTATAAATTAAAACATTAAAAATCAAAATAGGTACCTAGTCAGACAGATAGATGTGAAGTGTTATTTTTTACACTAGTGCGTATACAATTCGAATTGTTTATTTTCACATATTTAAATAGTAAAATTAATAAACTGTAGAAACTGTTTTTGAAAACGGTTCCTTGTTTCTACAGTTTATTAGAACATCAATTTAATTTAAATTTAAGCTATTTAAATATGCTTTTCGTGACCAGTTCAAGTTAAGTCAAGTAGTAAGCTCTGGACATAAAAACCATGGCAACAGTCTTATAAACACATTTATTTTTAATGATGCTATTCTGTTTGGCCAATGTTAGAATTTACAGCACTGTAAAATTTCTGTCTCACTTTACCTTATGCAATGTCAAATTTGTTAGAAAGTGACAAAAATTTAACAACACTATAATTTCTAACATTGACTCTACAGAATAGCTCCATAAATTTCATAATAGCAATTAAAATAATAATAATGAAATACTTTCAACGAAAAACACTAAATTATCTATTTAAAATTACTAATAAGTTCTTATTTTAAAATTTCGAAAATTTCACCAGAAACTGCTGTACAATAAGTTTACCTATCAAAAAAATGTCTTCTGCGATTACTGAAATAAAGAGGCGGGATATTAAAACACACTGCATTATTCAAAATGCAGTCCCAGCGTAATTCCTGATGATCGGAATATTTATACGATTTGAATTTATTTGCTCTTAAAATTTTATAAGCACGATAAGTGCTAATTCCTTATGTTTGGATTTCTTTTAACATGAACAATGTCCAACAAGTCATTCAAGTTCTGCCTGGCTCGGACGATTTCTTGTACATACTATGTTTATATTCTATGTTATGTTTATATTATTATGCTATGTTTATATTATCATGCATTCATTTTCAAAAATTTGTAATTTCCTGTTATTGGATGTATATCTGTTGGGAAATAAATGTTTATGTTTATGCAATATTTTTATGCCCGGTGTTACCGGTACCAGTATTCTTAACATTATCAATTGCTCTTTTCACAACTTGCACTGTGGGGATCTGTTTATCAGCATACTTAACCGCTTAATACATATCAACCACTTGTTGGTACCTAACTATATATTTTCAGATAGTGCCCAAATAACTATTTCATCTTTTTCAAGTGTTGAATAGGACATTAAGTATTTGAAAATTAGAAGTAATTTAATTAAAAATATAAATTTATTTTTGACAGTAGATAATGTTACCAAAACAGTTTGTTTTTCAATATAACAACTTTTAAACCGTAGCTATGGTTTTGAGTAGATTTCAAATTTAGCCTACTATGTGACATAACCTCGATTCAATGTTAATCAAATGGAGATATTTTACACGAAAAGTCAATATGTTGATGTCAATCAAATACCCTGTATACGACCGGACCGCTTGTACACATTGGCAGTTTGTCTTGTGATGGCGCAGTTGAACATTGATCGCTTTAGTTTAGGCAGAGATCTTGTCAGTCATATTGCGTGATCGTTTTACACAACACCTTTTTAAGTATACGCGTGACGTCACTTCAGTCATCAATTTCCGTAACAGAAAATTCTGCGCTACCGCGAGCTAAGACACTTCGAAAGTGTTTGATCATACCATGTATTCAAATACTAAGAAAATACAGTGTTCGATTACAAAGATCCGTTTATAAGTGGATATTCGGATTCCTTTGAAGGCGCACAAACTCAAGCACATCGGAATGTTAGCTTTTCCTTGCTTGCATGCACGCATATTGTTCGTATTGTCAATGTTGAGTAGTTCAGTGTCAAATCAGGTAAAATCAATTAATAAATTACGATCTTAGCAACTACCACAATAATTCAAAGCCAATACACATTGTATCACAGTAGTGATGAGCGATATTTTACGTATTTGTGATTTAATCACCGCTACTAGAAAATCACAGGTCGTTACTGCTATGTTCTCCCATGCGATTCCTCCCTTCTGACTATCGCCCGCGTGAAGTGCACACGTTTACGGCGGCCCTGTACCGCACTAAGCTATTTCTAAAATCGAAACTACACGGGCAGATTTTACGCGGCGGATTGCACGTCCAAATGGAAACCGTTCCTGCAAAACGAGTGAAACTAGATAAACGTATATTCCATTCGTTTAGTTTCACTCGTTTGTAGACACGGTTTCGATTTGAAACGCCACGGAAAATCCGCACGTGTAGTTTCGCTCTTAAGTCTTCAAGCGTTGTACAAGAACTAGAGGGTTGTTTGCAATCCTTATAACTAGAGATCAGTGTACATTGTAAAGTTTATGTCAAGTCGTATTTACAGTTTATTCGTCTAATATCAAGCCCTGCGGTTATACGAAATACGCTTAACTTTGCCGCCTACCACGTGTCTTGCCGCTTGTTAACTCACACGCTGAAAGATGTCGCTTACATTACTGCTGGATAACTAACTGGGTTGCTTGCTATTTCTCCCCATTTTTTAAAGTGAAGTTAGGAATGATTCCGATCGAAAAGTCTTAGGAAAAAGCGTGACGGGAGTAGTGGTGGAGGTAAAGAAAAAGAAATAGAGTCGCGGTACTAGCATAAACGATTTAGGTACTTAACTCGCTGACAGATGGCAGTAAAAAATTAATGAAAAAGCGTTTCCTCTGTGTCATTAAATTGTCCTAGAAGGTGCGTACTTAAAAATGTGCATTATTTTAGTGTAAGTATGTGAACGCGAGAAAGTAAAAAGAGAGTAATGTGGGGAGGAGGTACCTCGGATAAGCGAAAACTCGCATAACACTGAAGAAATAAAAAATTTGAAAATTTTAATCATTTTTTATGTATTTGAAATGGTCGAATTACATTTAATCACAGAAGTATGTATATTAAAATACTACGAGCGTACAGCATAGTCATAGCGGGTTCATCCGTTTTATCCGAGTTTTTCCGGATTAATGCGGAGTGCTCGGATAAGTCCGTTGCCTCGGATAACGCGGAAACTCGGTTGATCGAAGGCCGGATAAACGAGGTTTTACTGCACTTCTATAATGTGATTAAACACACATTTTTTATAGATTAAAAAAAGATCAGAATGGAAAATATTTGTTAAAAAAATAAACATATAAGTACACGAAATATTGATTTTTCACAAAGAATATCGTGTAAATTCTTCTATATACCGGTTTATTATGGACCCCGTTTGACCCTAGTGTGATGCTCTGGAATGAAATCTACAAAGAAATTATCATATGTGAGGAAAAAAGTGGTGTTTTGTTTTAGTAGGTAACGTACTTTTAAGTTACAAATATGCACTTTGAAGTAAACAACTTCCTTTTGTGTGAATAAAATAAGCAAGAAATCTTTTGTGTATATTATAATCATTTAGAATTATTCAACAACAGCTCATTAACTACATTCTGTACCTATTTATGTATGTATAGTAGTATGCATGTAACTGATATGCTTCAAATATCTAAAAAATAAAGCAGTATTGCCATATTAAAGATTTTATCCCCAATTCTAGGGATATTTTTACACCCCCCCTTCTCTTGTCGACTAAATTTCATTTTATCTTACATCACAGTTCAAAGTAGAGATACCAGAATGAAAAATAGATATCCAGTGAAAATTCTGATTTCCCAGGAAATTTCCCGAATTTTTTTCTTTTATCTTGTGAAACCTGTTATAAGATAACTTTAAATAAAGAAGAAATCTTGCGCGGAACGGCAAGCTGTAAAAATATGATCATATACTAATATTAATATTATTGGAGGTTGTCTGTTTGTAGTTCCGCCATAACTTTTAAACCTCTAATCTGATTTCAATGAAATTTGGTACATGTATATACCATTGTACTCGCCATTGTATTAATATATACTACTAGCGGTACCCGTCCGGCTTCGCCCGGGTGCTAAGAAAGCCCGGGTGCAATACACTACTCACTCGCTTCGCTCGTTCGCTTGAATATTATAATTACATTACTCACTCGCTTCGCTCGTTCGCTATATATATAAACTTTCCGGGAACAATTCCGTCATACATGATTTTTGCGTAACTTTAACCGTTTATGCAGCGCACGCAACGGAAGCTCTCAAAGGAATATTTTTTCCCGTTTTTGCAACATTTTTCATTGATGCTCCGCTCCTAATGGTCGTAGCGTGATATTATATAGCCTATAGCCTTCCTCGATAAATAGACACAAAAATAATTTTTCCATTCGAACCAGTAGTTCCTCAGATTAGCGCGTTCAACCAAACAAACAAACTCTTCAGCTTTATAATATTAGTATAGATATAATTCAAAGGATAGTCTACTGTATATCCGGCTTCGCTCACGTTAAGGTAGGGCGTCGAATTTCCATATAAACAAGCCGTGAGGTGGGTCGTTTATTAGGACTAAAGTGCGACCCTTGAGGTCCACACGACGAACTTCCCAGTTTGATAAATATTTAATAATAATAATTAAATTAGATATTACACAGAAAAGTAATCATTTTAATCATTAAAACATCAATAATTAAAAAAAAAAAAAAAAAACTGCTGAACCGATTTTTATAAAATTTATGTCGGATCAAAATGACGTTAACACGCCTCGATTGACACCCTTACGAAGTCGATATAATTTTTTATTCGCGAGATATTGTGAAAAATCTACTTTTTTGGAGGTTATTTGGTTAAGAAAAAAGAACGGCTGAACCGATTTTGAAAAAATTTCTTTCAGATCATATTTACGTTAATACGCGTCGATTGACACCTTAACGTAGTCGATATCATTTTTCATTCTCGAGATTTCGTCTTAGAAAGAAATGGACACATACGTACGTACGTACACACACACACACACACACACACACACACAGACATCTTTCTAAAAGTAGTGTAAAAATAGTGTAGTGACCTTGAAACATTAAAATTTTTTTTTCTTTTTGATTTCGATTTTCGGACCCATTACAATAACTTCCAGTGGGAAGTTAATAAAAGTATTTCTCATAAAAAATGAACAAACGACTGAACAGATTTTTTGTAAAATTCGGTACACGTGTTAAATCGGACTTCTACACTAAATCTTTGTACACACTTTGATCAAATAAACAAGTGGATTTCGATAGAAAAAAATTTTAAAATAAAAAATAGTCCAATTTATTATCTGTTTAATGATACTTTTAAATATTAGAAATCGTGTCCATCGTGATTATAATAAAATTAAACAGAATCGCAGGATAGTGGACAAAATAATTTGATTTATTAATTAAATGTACGACGTTTCGTCTATAGATTTAGACTTTTTCAAGTACAATCATAAAAATAACAATATTTATGAAAATTAATATTAATTACTAACCATAGCAATTAACATAAAATAGGGTACATAAGACAAAAACATGGTAACATGATAACAAATTATGTTGACTATAAATTTTAACAATCAATAATAATAATAATACAAAAATTAGTATAATTTCATAATATAATTGTACTGACTACTTAAATTTTGAGTGTCTGTTCTATAATTGATTGAATTGTTTTTTCTAATAAAACACATTTCACTGATATTGCGTTTCTTCCAATTTGACTCTTTATCTAATATTTGAACTTCATTGAAAAGAAATTTATGCCCAGTGTCGAAATGATGAGATGACAACGCCGTTTTATTATCACTTAATAAGTTTATGTTTCTACAGTCCATTTTGTGCTGATAAATTCTATTTTTTAATAACTTTTTTGTTTGTCCCACATAACACTTATTACATTCACATGGTATTTTATAAATAATATTAGATTGATGTGAGATAGGCGTCTTATCTTTAAGTCTTATGAATAACCTATCCAATTTATTTAAGTTATAAAACACCAACTTAATATTTGTGTTCGAAAATAATCTGTTGATCTTATAAGACAAGTTCTTCACAAATGGAAATCTAACATAAATCTTGGTAGACTTCGTTCTTTCATCCACAATATCCAACGTGTTATTTAGGTGATTTTGGTCCTCTATAAACCTATTTACGCATTGATGTATAAAGTTGACAGGGTAATTATTAGCTTTTAAGATATTTTCAACTTTCTTAAAATTGTCCTTATGGTAGTCTTGGTGACTTAATTTTGTTACCCTGTGTAACAAGCTAACACTAATTTTCTGCTGCACTGGATGGTTAGATCGAAAATTCAGAAGCCTGCCTGAATGGGAAGGTTTCATATACCAATTCGTTATTAAAAAATAGAATTTATCAGCACAAAATGGACTGTAGAAACATAAACTTATTAAGTGATAATAAAACGGCGTTGTCATCTCATCATTTCGACACTGGGCATAAATTTCTTTTCAATGAAGTTCAAATATTAGATAAAGAGTCAAATTGGAAGAAACGCAATATCAGTGAAATGTGTTTTATTAGAAAAAACAATTCAATCAATTATAGAACAGACACTCAAAATTTAAGTAGTCAGTACAATTATATTATGAAATTATACTAATTTTTGTATTATTATTATTATTGATTGTTAAAATTTATAGTCAACATAATTTGTTATCATGTTACCATGTTTTTGTCTTATGTACCCTATTTTATGTTGTATTGTACTTGAAAAAGTCTAAATCTATAGACGAAACGTCGTACATTTAATTAATAAATCAAATTATTTTGTCCACTATCCTGCGATTCTGTTTAATTTTATGATACTTTTAAAATTAAAGTATAGAGTACTCGTTAAGCTTCCCGTCAAAAGCGACATTTACACGATCGAATCTGCGGGCAAAATTGACGTTCCCTTCCTCCTTATCTCCAAAACTACTGAGCCTAAAATTTTGAAAAAAATAGGGAATATAGGGTCTCACGCAGAGTTTACAGAAAACCTAAACGAAAATCTTAAGTCTATTTTGGGGGGCAAAGTATAAAATTAAAAAAAAAATTCAAATGCATTATGTGACATATCAAAAGAAAGGGCTCGTTATGATAAATACAAATACATTTTTTTATAATTTTAAAATGCATAGTTTAAATGATATTAAAGAAAATATACGAAAATCAAGCTTTCCCCCTTATCTTCCAAACTATTGAACCTAAAATTTTGAAAGAAAGGGAATATACTTCACTCATAGTTTACCCTAAACCTAAACGAAAGTTCTAAGTCTTAATAGTACGGAACCACCTCCACGCCTGTCCGACTCGTACTTGACCTGTTTTTTTATTTAGTCCAAATCAAAAGTAATGTGAGATCTAACATACTGCAGTCTCGTCATGTCTTGCAGAAGTGGGACCTTGTAACGGTTGAAAACCGTAAGGCTCAGGACAGAAAGAACTAAAAGCGCTGACCTAACGAGCAACGATTTATATATTTCTGTCAATCTTTCAATGTAGCTGAATAAGTAGAGGAGAAGGTGGTATTATGGAACCCTGCCGGTAATATGGAACCCCTGGTTAATTAAGAGTCGGTAGTGACATCTACCTTCTAGATACCTAAATATCAATTGCTAGTCACAAACCAAGTCGTGTGGGAAATTGCAGCGCATAGAACGCGGTACAAGTTCAACAGTGTGAACTTATGTGTATAACTAAAAACAAAACTTTATCTGTGTTATTTAATGTCAACATACAGGCGGTGAGTTACATGCGATTCTTCGATGTTTGATAATTTTACCAACCAAAATACTGCCTTTCTATCGAAACCTAACAGATAAAATTGCACTTATTGAACTTTTGAACAATATGCTAAGCGATGTATTGCAACATGTGATTTTGTTAATATGGAACCCTTAGAAGACATACGAGGAGAAGTGTGGATCCAGTGTGTAATGTGTCAATTATGTTTAATGTGTCAATATTTGTGACTAGTGTCGCTAAGAATCGTATTTATTTCACTGTTAAAGATATTTCAAGTTTAGTTGTGTTTATATCATGGTTTTGTAGCAACATATGCATTTATTTCAATATAATTTTTCATTTTTCAAGGGGTTCCATATTACCAACACAGTTCCTCGAATATCCAGTTTTGATTTTTTAACAATAACTGCTTGTAACATGTAAAAATTCACATATATGCAAACTAAATATGTCTTGACCCTAATAATGAAAAAAATCCGTAAATATTAGTAAAACCCTTCCAGTTACCGAAGGAAAACAAAGTGGGGTTCCATATTACCACCTTCTCCTCTACTGTATTTGTGTCATACATGTCCATTAATACACATAATATATGATATAATCAAGTTAAGTTGTCTGCTTTGTGAGTATTATGCATAAAATATAGTATAATGCCCATTTGTTGTAAAATCATGCGCATGCAAATCACATTAAAACGCTTTTATTGCACTTATCTCTGTCTCTCTGATATTGTCCACTACAAAGCGTTCATAACCTGTCGAGATAACGTGTCATGCACACTGTACAGTCATTATTTCGGTATCATTGTTCAAAAATTTAACATGAAATACAAATAAATAATATCGTAACTTTGTCTGTAATTTTAGGTTTTTAACGAAATGTCGACTTATCTGAATAGTTTATAATTGGATACCTAGACCGAATTAGCTATTTTCAAAATTTTTGCGTCTGTCTGTTCATCTGTTTGAAAAAAAACGTCAGGTCAAGTTAGTATCTAATAAAATCAATTGTATTTTTTACAGCCGTAAATTTTAAAATGAACGTATTATTGGAAGGACAGCCAAGTTATGTAATATTACAATGCAATAAGGTATAGAAAAATTCACATTTTATCAACCAATGTCAATTAGTCGGGACTCAAAACCCGAATCTTCCACTATCGCGGCGGATGAGTTATCAGTTACTCTACTGTGACACGTATATATAGAGTATAGAGTAATTGATAACGCATCCACCGCGATAGTTGGTTCTTTATTATAATCAATGTTAAATATTATGTTTTAAATGACTGTTAGTATGCAACTTTAATATAAATCAATAAATTACTATTCCAATCGTAACAGTAAAGTCGCGAAGTTACGTACCTGTCCTTTCAGAAGACAGGAATTAATATATTATATCAGTAACAAATTTCTAAAGTGGTTATTTCGAATTTAATTCTGAATAACAAAGAAGAAATCATACAACAAAGCTCTACAGTTCTTGAGTTATCTTCAATCTCTAATGATTATAGCCGTACTAAAAGCAGCTGTTATGAGCTACACGAAGAGCTGAACTAACAAGCTAGCCAATTAAAACAATTGTACTGCAGTCAGAAACTATATTCGCATGCACTGATCTCTAATTAATGGATAGTGAATTATGGCCATTGTGTGAACCTAATCTGTGCAGCGCCATATTGACTTCATTCCATTCACCCAAAGTTGTAAAAAATACTTCTAAAAAGTATTTAAAAACAAGAAAAAATACTTTCATTGAAAACTATTTCAAATTTCAAATAAAATAGCTGCTTTACATACATGTATGTATACATGTAAAGTGACTTGACAGGCCGGTGTGCAGTAACGTATCTTTCCCACACTAGTGTGGGAAAGTAAATCATTTCCATAGTGATTTATAATTATTAGCCCTGATTTCGGCCTACTATAGAAGTGAAGTTGGCCACACAAAATGAACTGTCAAAATTTTTTAAAATATTAAAAATGAAATGAAAAGCAGCTATTTTATAGTATAGGCATGGCAAAAAATACCATTTATATCGACTCGTGTGTAATGATATTATTTGACTCGTGTGACTGTTAAAACGAGAGATCGAGTCATATAATGTCACTTACTCGTCAGTACTACACGTCATTACGCAACTAGATATACAATCCACTATTAAATACAGTAGGTACTTGAAATACTTTTACTCAAATACTTTACAAGTCTGCATTTACCCGAGGACTTGTGTCTACCCGTGTCGATGCCTCATATGGAACGACGTGATAAAATTATCTATGAGTTTTTGTATATCAATGCGGATAATTTGATCATTTACCTACATTTTGGCCCCCACTCATTATGCTGACACAACTCAAGATCAACTCTTCTCAGCAGAGTTTCATGAGTCAAGTCGTGTCATTATGTCAACGACACAAATCAAACGGAAATTGGAACGCACTTTTGGCGATACAAGTCGACTTGTGTCACGAACGTATAATTTATACGTACATGACTTGCGTCGACTCGTGTCACTAAAAGGAAAGCACCCATAGATCATGGGCACGGAGCAATCAGCAAGGAGGTTATTGAGACGCTACAATCATTTCAAAGTGAAGCCAGTCGCCATATTTAGTCAACTCATTCATTTTATAATAGGTAAGAACTGTAAGAAGAAGAAGAAAATAATATTCCCTCATCCATCCCGTTTGGCCGCCATGTTTGTTATGGCCTGTGACGTCAGACTTGGCTTCACCCTTGTATATATAAGCAGTTGTATACGTACAGCATCTCTATAGCCCTCTTGCTCAGTAATCATGGGTGAATTTTCTGGCGGGCATAACCATATAGTATTTATAAGTACTATTATAACACTATAACTTATTGAAAATATTTTCAGTGTTCGCAGCCTGTTAGGCATTTCTACTGTTGTAAAGTAAACGTTACTACAACGTAGCATGCGTTACCTGTATTAATAATTCAAA
Source organism: Mongoloraphidia duomilia (assembly GCA_039654895.1). NCBI lineage: Eukaryota > Metazoa > Arthropoda > Insecta > Raphidioptera > Raphidiidae > Mongoloraphidia > Mongoloraphidia duomilia. Next base: position 57,533,372 of record CM077516.1, read on the forward strand.
TGTCCCGCTAAAATTGCCTTTCAAAATTCCGCTCTAAGTTTGCAAACGTCCTGCCGCTTCTAAAAGGTTTCAGGTGTTGTGTAGGGACTAGTCGTTTATTCGCTATCCATTAATTAAAGATCAGTGATTGCATTACATGATGGTGATGGCATTAATTTACGTTATTGTTTCGTTTATTTTACTAAACTGTATTAATGTCCTTAATGCAGTTAACTCTGACAGTTGGCACCAGATGTGCAATATCGGAGCACGCCTTCATTCTGTACGAATATACGAACTTCTTTTTGGATTTTTTGTAGTTGTTTGTATGCCTTGCAGAGCAGTAATAATAATGATTAAGTTTATTGGAAATGCAGCCAATTACATAATATTACTTTACAATACTAGAAAAATTAATTTTTATCAATTGGAACTTTTGTTATTACCAACAAGCAATAATAATATTATATTTTAAACTGTCAGTTTTTCTTTTTGATATAAAATGTGGACGCATTTTTTTAAATGTTTTTGTGAAAATCATTTTACAATTTATGATAAAAATTTATTATTAATTCCGAAAAATCAGTCTAGAAAATAACGTCAAATACATTTGAACTGACAAAAGTATAATTACAGTAAATTAATAGAATAATATGCTTAAAAATAAAGTTCCAAACACAGTGAATGCTTTTAATTGTCATTTGAGTTTTATTGCTTTGAAATTTTTATTTGCCAATTAACAGTGTCAATGTACATTTCTCTACTTTTATACTTTAAAGTTTGTAAAGTTTCTTATCTTTGACAAATAAACTTTAAACTTTGAAGCTTTCAATGCTATCCACTTTCTAAGATAAACCTCTAATAGCGGTATAAAATACCATAATATTGAGAAAGTTTAGATAAAGGCACTTTTTCTCGACCACTTTTATTGTTACAGTTGACAGAATTGATTATTATGGTCATACGGGGTGTCTACGAATAAGGTCTCGTCGAGTAGAATAAGATATTTTTGTATCAGTGCTAATGACCTTAAGGTCGATGCACACATTGTTTTTGTTAAAAAAAAAAAAAAATAAGATACCTATTTTTTTACCCACTATAAAATAGCTGCTTTTCACGCATGTAAACCGGTCGTAAAATGACCGATTTCAGGCCTATGACGAACCGGGCGCGGTAAAGTAATTTTACTGTTCGCTTTTAACGGGCGAAAAAGTAAAATTCCATAATTTTACTATTATTTCATATTCCTGAAGCTGGTATCGAGTCTGCGATCTTGTAAACACGCTACCAACAAATCTACGAACCTGCAACCGAAGTTTATAAGTATAGGCATGTCTTATTTGTCAAATAGTCGTAAAAAATTAAAAAATGAGTGCTGAAAATGTTGAAAATACTGAAAATCAACACAAAAGCCGCTATTTTATAGGGTGTAGGACAAAAAATACAGTCTGTATCAAGGGCGAAATCGCATTTTTGATCTATTTGTTCTAGAAACATGAAATTTAGTAGATATGACGTAGTATCCACGATTGCAACTAATGACAAATACGTTTCATCGAAATCCGAAATCAGTCCAGTGGTTTCTGAGATAAACGCCTTATAGCGTTTTCAGCTGGTTATTTATTTATTTATATAAATAACCTACAAACAGGCCAAGGCCTAATTATATGTAGGTAAAATATAATTATAAATCCAAAATATTCACACTCTAACATAATTAACCATTATATTGTGTATATGGATACACTATGTGAGCTTTACATATCAGAATAGTTAGGATATAATGCATCCTTACGAAATTTTTTAAATTTACTGAAATTCATATTCAAGTCAATATGAGGAGATGAAAGTAGTGTGTTGGCGAGTTTAAGCATTCTCAATAGAGGTGAGTTAGCATAATGCGTAATATTAATATTAATGCATAATACTTTGTTACACTAGGCTGCACTAGTGTAAACTTCCACTAAGAACCGTGTTCGACTGGTCAGTGTAGAGCGCAATGCTACAGTGTATCGTGTTCGGTTGGGGCGGCAGTGGGATGCTAGTGTGACCTTCAGTGTTACACTTTTACCACCGTCGCAGGGAGCTCGTGTAAAGAAAGTGCAACATCACAGCGGTAATGACAGAATTAATGGCCTACACGAAGAGCGTATACACTACTCACCTCTGACACTGTACTAGTGTTACACTCGTGCCAATACTACACGCCATTAGTGTTAAAAAATGCTTACCAGCTGAAAACGCTATTAGAATAGCAAAGTAATATAAAAGGATGTCGACACTTGATCATGGAAACATTTTTCAATACAACGATTTTTTATATAAATATTCTCTTTTGAAGAATGAAAATGTAAATATATAGGTAGGTATATTACCTATATAATTAAATTCAACACGTGGCATTTCAAAGAATGAAATTTCTTTAAAAACGGTACCAGTTGCTGTTAAAAAATCCAGATTCTAATACATTGGCTACGTATATCCTCAAAAAATTTTTGACAGTTGATCGAGTTTTTTTCACCTTTTTCAAAAATATGGGCAAAAAAACTATTTTAAAATTAACCTCACAATAACACTCAGCAGCTCAATATGAGTGTACAAACCAAAAATCAAACAAATCAGATAATAAAATAATAAAAAAATATATTTTTATAACTCCTGCTTCTAAAGTTCAATATTCGAGCACTGTGAGGCGGGCGTGAAGAGGCGTATTTTAGTAAGCGTACGTAAAGGTACAGTCACCGTGCGTGAAAGTCCAAAGCGTGCGCAAAAGTACCGTCACCGTGCGTAAAAGTACAATCTCTACATCTTTTAAATTCGAAATGTCCGCACATTGTACAATACAAGCACTATTTACTGGCTATCGATCGATGTGTTCCTATATATAGTAACGCGCCTACAAAGTTCACATCATGAGAGAGTCATGTTTTTAATGATTTATACAGAAGTTAATAACTTTAATAAAAATAAACTAAATCGTAACTTAGCCTGTTATTGTAAAGTTTTAAGGACTCGAAGAGCGAATTTTCCGTTTTTATTATTTTTTTTTCTCTCTATTAAACTTAAAAAGCAGTCGTTATAAAAAATTATATTCGATACGTTCGCTTAACGAGATCTCGTTGTTTATGCGTCAGTCCCTTAGCTCGTGCCTCAATTTAAGCCTACTAGAATACCTCACTTCACGCACACGTATCGAAAATAACTATTTTGATCGTCATCTTGGTTTTTATCATTTTAACCTCGAATTTATAGTTATTACCTGAAAAAACGCGTATAAACTGAAAATCAATCAAATCAGACCATTACAATAAGATAAAATTGAAATTTTTGCCGCCATCTTGTATATTGAGGGTTCCTTGGTAAATTTTAAAGTGACTCAAATGACTAAGGTAAACCCATTCATCATTCCAAACATGCTTTTATAGTGAACAATATTGCTTCAGTATGCCACAACTCTAAAAGTAATTTCTTATAAGTTTCGAATACTTTGAGGCCTGACTGTTACAATTTTTCCTGAGTTCATGGAAATTATAATGAATTTTTATAAATAAATTTTAATGAATTTTCATAAATAAATTCAGCTCATCGTAATGCGTTTTTAAAATTTAATAAGAAAATATATCATAATGCTTAAAATGTAGAAATGATCCTGTTAGTCGGTTCACACTTCGTGCGTATCTAGCGACACTAGCAAACCGATACACTTAACACTTGCAGCGCACCGCCGAGAAGCAAAAAAAGACGTCAAACGTCATTTTTTCACCGTTATTTAAGTAAAATGATCGGTTACAATCAAAATTAGTCTTTATCGCTAACGATTAGTCACTTACTCATTTTCTACGCATTTGGGTATAGCTTACTCACGGCTCGCCTAAACTGTATTGTATCGTTGAATCGATTTTCATTGATTCTCAGAAATTTCTTGTAATCGTTTGCTGTGGCGTAAGTATCGGGGGCGGCAGAGTAGGCAACTGCCTCCTAAGTCTTAAAGGGCCCTGAAGTATCCTGTATTACTATTATTAAAATACTAAAAAATAAAAAATACTAAAATACTACATAGAATATGATGAAATTTGCGTTATAAATAGAGGCTATTTTTCACAAAAATTCCCTTAGGATGGGGGGTATTCCATACCCTTCAGACTCCCCGGATGTGTCTATCCAAGGAAAATATCCACGCTTTTCACTGTTCAATCTCTGGGTTAAGCTCCATATGAAGTTGGCGACCCTGTCTGCTACCTACATATATTTTATTATTTATTGACCAAAAAGAAGCTCTTTAAGAATTCTTGTCCCCGGGTCAAAATTTTGAAGTTACACCGCTGATCGATTGGATTTACAAAATAATTATATCGACAGTTGAAAGGTAAAATGACTGAAGCGCCATTTAGTAAACTTTACAGGAGAACGATTTAAAGTTTTTTTTTGTAGAAAAAAATTATTATCTTCTTAAATTTTGTTTCATTTCCGCTATAAAATATATAGATTATAATATATGTTTTTGCTTGATTTTTTTGAAATATAAATTATTTTCAAAGTACTATCAGGTGAAAAAATAATTGGCGTTTAAATCAAATTGGCATAAATTTAGAGTAAGGCAAAAAGATTTAATGATCATCGCAATTACAATTTAGGGTAAGGCCAAAAGATTTAATGATCATCGCAGTTACAATTTAGAATAAGGCGGCTTGATTTGAACTTATTTCTGCTATAAAACAGAATAAATTTAAAGCATTATCTATCAAAAAATACAGAGTAGTGTGTAAACTAAACGGTTTAAAGGTTTTAGTTCAGATACATAATATATTAAGACATATTACCTTAATCATTATGGAATAGATGAAAATGATTTAAACGCCAACTACTTTAAATTTCAGGTGCGGTTGAAAAGCCTTATAGATCTCATGAATATGTTTTTAGGTTAAAGAAAAACGGTTTAAATCTGTTCGATCATATTTTGATTTTGGTTGAAATGCATTATACAACCGCTCTCTTGATTTTCAAGGTATTGCAAAAAGCATTAAATGTTTACATTGTCACTTAGGTGGAAAGGAAAAATAACTTAAACTCAAATAATTAAAACTACATATTGACTTAAGAACAAGTTTCTAAAAAATTGACACAAACTACGTCGGTTCAGACTGTTGTCCTTAAAAATGAAGCCCAAATTTTGATAGTTGTAAGCGACATCAAAGTCATCAGATTAGACTAAAAGTTAGCTCAAACGACGCAGAAAAATTCGCTGATTTACAACGGTGTATATAACTCATTTTCGGTCAATATGTCGGCTAAGTCATTTTGCCTTTCAACCGTCGATATTTGTTTTATTACATAATTTTTTATTTGCAAAATCTGTGTTTAAAATTACACAATTTTTAATTTCAGTTCTATTTAAATTTTCGATTAATAAACATCACTAATAAAATATTGACATAGGGTAAAAATATTGTAAATTGTAAACATCTGGGTTTTTTAGGGTTGGAAATTATGTGTAGATGCAGTGAGAATTTTTATTTATTTTGAGTATTTGTGATGTATTTTTTTGCGACACAAGGTGTATTTATAATTTATACACAGTCGACTCGTCTAAAAATTTAGGTAGGTACCAAAAAATGCAGGTGTGAATCTTACGTTTAGTGTTAATGCAAAATCAATATTAAACTGTCAAATTTAACGAAAGTTGAAAGTGAATGTGGGTTTGATGACATAGATCAAATACGCTTTGGAAGTTAGATTCTAAGGTAAGCCCTTCGGTCTTCGTTTATTTTAAGAAACATCGTAAGATACTGACAAATCTGTAAGTCGTCATAAGCTATTTTTACAATGCAAGTTACTACCAGATAAAACCAAACGGACCGATGGCGTAATATTATATAAATTATACATTTTTTTAAATATTTCTTTGCTCGATTACGAAACTGTCTTGATATTTGTAGCTATTAAAATGGGATTTTTTTATATTTATATTTTTGCTGCATAAACTACAATATATGTAATGGACTATATTAAGACGAGTGATGACAGTATTTAAAAACGAGCGATAGCGAGTTTTACAGTCACACTAGTCAACCAACGGTAGTAGTGAAAAATCTGTTTTGATTAAAAACAGAAAAGTGGTGATCCTGATGATAATGGAAGAGAACGGCTTTAAACGGCAATAATAACAGTATTTGCTTCTTTTTGGATCCTTAAGCCACTTTAATGCCGTTCTCTTTCAACGGTAGTAGGTAGGTACCTAGTGACGCAAAAACCGGCAAAAAATTGGAAAATACTTTTTCTCAAAAAACGGCTGTAACGGTTTTGATATAGGTACATGAATACTCCCTTAGTACCCCAATATTATTGCCATAATAAGATGCTATGACTAGCTCCCTCCAGAAAAAAAGAGGGAGGGAGGCTGGGGGAGGGACTTCTTCTACTACATATTATAATATATGGAAAAGTAAGTTCTAGTGGTGTCGGATATGTATTTCTATAATCTGAATGTTTACAAATATCTTGAGAATACCAGAGAATTATTATTTTTTTTTTTCACTATAAAAATAACTTCTGCTCAGAAGCTAGCTAATTGGTAATTGTGTTTTAAAGACCACCAACAGCTAAGGTTATTTGGGCCTAGCACCAATTCATATTTTCAATTCATTATTTTTTATTTTTTTTTAATAATAAATTGAAAATCCAATTAACACTTTTACCAGCTCTCGGGCTGGAACCCGAGAACTGGGGACTTGTAATAGAGGAACTATAGCAACGCCATGTAAACAACAGCGCCGCTACACTCTCGGCTATTCTCAAGCCCAGAGAAACTAGCTTATATTAGTATAAGTACAAGTAACAAAATAGGAGTTTATGTAAATTTTATATGAAGAATAATATTTATACCAAAAGTTTTCTTGACAACATACATAAGTTGTTTATGTATGTTTTGTAAACTTTTGTTTTCTATTCAGCCTATAATGTCCGTAGTATAAATAAAATGTATGCTTGTAATTTGTTTTATGAGCTTCCAAAATTTAATTTTTAGAATATACTGGGCTATTGCGAAAAGTTATTCACCGTTTTTTGTGGTGATATACAGGATGAGTTACTAAGAATGTCTCGGGCGATATCTCATTTATTATGAGCATTAGAAATAAAAGTTGGATTGGAATAAGAGCACTATACTTTAAAATTATTTTTAGCTATACAGGGTGTACGATGTAGTCATGGTACAACTAACTTGTATTTTTATAAGTAGAATACCCTATATATTTTCAGGCCATCTCATTGTCCATTCGAAAGCCTACAAAAAATTGTGCCATTTTTGAAATTCGGTTAAGACGTTGCCAAAATATTCAACTTTTTCTGCAAAATTCTACATTTTCGTTATCTACTACTAAAATACACATGTCAACCACATTTTTCAAATTGAGTAAATTTTTGCGTGTCAAGTATTAGTCCATAGCATGTGCTATCCTCCAGATACTACAGAGTTAAATTTAATTATACAGGGTGTTAGTGGCAATAGTTGGAAAATGCAGAACTTTAAAAATTTAATTATACAGGGTGTTAGTGGCAATAGTTGGAAAATGCAGAACTTTAACTTAACTTAAGTAAAATTTTTTTAAGTAGCACACCCTGTATATCTTTAGGTATGTGAATAGAGCTCGCTTTCCTCTACACATTTTATGCTAGAAAATATACTTACAGGGTGTGCTACTTAAAAAAATTTTTAAGTAGCACACCCTATATATTTTTAGGTACAAATGTGTAGACTGCAGAGGAAAGCGAGCTCTATTTACATACCTAAAGATATATAGTGTTCTACTTAAAAAAAATGACTTAAGGTAATTGTTAAAGTTCTGCATTTTCCAACTATTGCCACTAGTGCGGTAAGTAAAACACTTTCCGCACTGCACCAGCTCCCGGTTAAATGACTTATTATTAAAGGCCGCTATACATACATCGAAAGTAACTATTTTGTAGTGGGTATGGCAAAAAAGTATGAAATTGATTTTCAATTTATATTATTAATACATAATAAATTTAAAAATAATATATAATTAGTGCTAAGCCGAAACAACCTTAGGTGTTGGTAAAGAAAGTACAATCAAAATTGGTTCAGTAGTTTTTAAGTTAACCCGGAACAAACAGACATTTAGACAATAGTTCTGAAAATAGCTAATGCGGTCTAAGTTTCCTACATGTACTTCTTTGCTGTCCCATATCCAAAATTTCTGATAGAATGACTCGGTGAAATGTTATGGATGTGGTGTGTTGAGGAAGTGACGCAAAGGTTCACTGTCAAAACAAAACAAAACTGTAGATACTTCTATTTTTTTTCGAGACTTAGATTTTGATAAAAAACAATTATATATAAGGTAAATATTAAAAAGAAAATAATAAAATTCCACACAAAACAAATTATAGCCGTCAGCTACAATAATCTAAAAACTGAAATAGGTACTTACACATATATTGTGCTATAAAAAGCGACGAATTTATATTTCGTTTTGTGTAAAATAAAAGAGATGAGAAGGGTTATGAAATAAAATGATCGGGGTTTCATTCTGCAAATGCATACTCGTACTTTATCCGCACTCTCTCAACCCTTGTAAATTTTTTTTACGAAATTACTTTACGAATGGTCTTTATAATTGATGTCAAGTATAAATATCGTATTTTCGAAAAAAATTGTCGGTCTGTGTCTGTTTGAGCGCTGTCGATTTGTATGTTTGGTTGCTTATAAGTAGAGAACTACTGCATTAATTTCGATAAAATTATAATTGATTGTTAGCTTTAAGTTCAACTTAAAATAATGGTACAAATCATTATGTTAGGCCCTCGGGAAGCAGCATAATCCCGTTATGTAAAATCGAGGGGGAGGAAGCCGCGGGTACTTTAATAAGACAAACTATAAATCGTAGACAAAAAATGTTTATACAAAAGTTGTAGATAATGTCGTCCTCTACAAGATTGATAATAACCATTTTTTACAAAAAATGGAACGGAACCGAGAAATTCGCAAAAAACCGTCTATCGTGAACTTGAACCTCGAATATCTGGCAACGCCGGCACGATATCGATGGGGACTTTTTACACGTTTTTTAAAACATCATAACGAAGGTAAATAAAAAAAAATCAGCTAACTGGGAATTTTTCTGCAGTGGAAATCTAAAATTACTGGACTATTGCTTGTACCTACCTCAATTTTGAAAGGGACACATAGCCTTTCTGGCTTTCTTGTACCCTAAATAAAGTTTAAACAAGCCGTGAGGTGGGTCGTTTGTTAGGACTAAAGTGCGACCCTTGAGGTCCACACGACGAACTTCCCAGTTTGATAAATATTTAATAATAATAATTAAATTAGATATTACACAGAAAAGTAATCATTTTAATCATTAAAACATAATTATTATTTATTTTTAACAATAATTAAAAAAAAAAAAAAAAAAAACGGCTGAACCGATTTTTATAAAATTTATGTCGGATCAAAATGACGTTAACACGCCTCGATTGACACCCTTACGAAGTCGATATAATTTTTTATTCGCGAGATATTGTATAAAATCTACCTTTTTGGAGGTTATTTGGTTAAGAAAAAAGAACGGCTGAACCGTTTTTGAAAAAATTTCTTTCAGATCATATTTACGTTAATACGCGTCGATTGACACCTCAACGTAGTCGATATCATTTTTCATTCTCGAGATTTCGTCTTAGAAAGAAATGGACACATACGTACGTACGTACGTACGTACGTACACACACACACACACACATACACACACACAGACATCTTTCTAAAAGTAGTGTAAAAATAGTGTAGTGACCTTGAAATATAAATTTTTTTTTCCTTTTTGATTTCGATTTTCGGACCCATTACAATAACTTCCAATGGGAAGTTAATAATAATAATATGTTAGAAAAATAGACATCTTCTGCTGCAGAGGATTAATGATTCGAATTATGCTCAAACTTTGATTTTAAGCTTTTGCTCAGTGTTAGAGTTAAAAATATATTAGAAGATAAAAGTTTTTGGTTAATTTAATTTAATTTAAACAAGATTTCTTTTTGGAGACATGAAAATATTTTCGCATGGCAAGACAATTTATGAAACATGTATTGTCGAAATGGCAGAATAGTTACGTAAATTTCGATGACGAAGGAACTGCTTATCTAAATTAGATCTTTATAAAAAATGTATTGTCATCGAAACTACATATGTGCAGGGCCGAGCCGTGTCGGGGATGCTAGGGGTGCACAGCGCCCGGGTGGCGACCTACTAGGGGCGGTAAAATGAAAAATGAAAGAAATTTAAGATATGCTTGCGGCATCAAAAATGCAACTTTTTTTTATCAAGTTACTCTTGTATGTGGCTCTTTTTCGTACAAAGTGTTGCGTTTTTTAAGACGACAAACATACAATAATTTATGATATTATAATTTATTCTTATTATTAACACATCAGTGCTAAACCATAGACATAGAAATATGGGAATATAGTACAAATGGGTGGTTGCTGTTACGGGGGGCGGACGGTGAGGAAGCAAGTGTGCCCACATTCTATTGGTCGCTTCAGTTGCGCAAGTGCTGTACGAGCAATTCAGCATGCGCAAAGACGCGAACGACTGCTTCTGGCGCATTTGAGCATGCGCAAAGACGCGGCCAGTAGAACGTGAGCACATGCATAGCATGGACATGTCCATAAGACAGGCATGCATCCTCCCCTGGATGATTTTCTCCTCGTCTAAAATGGCACTTTATATACTACATCCCCAAATTTCTATATCTATATGTCATGAACCCTTTTGTAAATACAAAGTTTGAATAACACTATTAGTTATTAAAGAGCTATAAGGACTGCAAATTATATCTTGCCCCCGGTGGCAGATAACCTTGGCTCGGCCCAGCGCATGTGTGCAAAATTTCAAGTCGACTGGATAAGTGGATTGGGTTAAAATTGCATTACAAGATTTGACCTTAGCTAACTAACAAGTGAAGTTAATAAAAAGCTTGTAAAAATAAATTACGACATAGACAGTTTTGTCTTTTAAACACAGATATTGATTTATTATGGGATCCCATTCAAATTCTTTCAGGCGTTAAATATACCTAGTATTTGCTGTATATTTCACTTTTTTTTTGTTTATTTAATGTAAATGTATTTGCTCTTCAACACAAACGTTTCATCCGATAATAATAAACGTATTTAAATAAAATAAACATTGAACATGTTGCGTTGAACACAAATCCAAGTTTGTGAGCGTTTCGTACGCAATGTGTTATTTTCATTATCAATCACATCATAATATTATGTTAAAAATCTCGGAAATACTTCAGTCATAAAAATAGAAGTAAGTAGGTATAAGTTTTTGTTTTATTATTATTTTCCTTTGCAGTTTACACGAAAAAAATACAAACCAGAATTATTTCAAGTAGAAATATCAAACCCAGCTTGGTAATGCTAGTGCTAGGATAGGAATTAAATGACTAGGAGTGATTTCTTATCTATTATCCAATACTAAGTACTTGACCAAGAATATGGCTTATCGGTGACGACCTTAAAAATATACTGATTTCGGCTGTCTAGCAGCTCTGGAAAGATGAATGGAGTGCTGTCGAGGAAAACAAGTTAAGAGCTATAAAATCTACAGTTGACCCATGGCTCACATCTTGCCGTTCCTCCAGGTGGGAGGAAGTGGTTCTTACACGGATACGCATCGGTCACTGTTGACTAACCCATGGTTTTTTAATGGCTCGTGAGGACCCGCCCCTTTGTGAGACGTGTGACACTCGTGTTACCGTCTCGCACATTTTAATGGAGTGTGTCCAGTTTAGGGACACACGACAGCAGATCGGATTGTCAGGTGATCTGTCGGTTGTCTTAGGAAATGGTTCTGCGACAACGTCGATCTGCTGTTTCGAGTTTTAAAAGAAACCGGTCTTGACCGGTTAATTTAATTTTATTTATTTATATACCTTTAGGCCCCTTTACAGCCTTTATGGTTTTTTCTTTATATCTTTCTTTATATTATATGACACATATTATTTGTATTTATAACGATTTTATTTTGTTGGTGTCAATTTTTGATTTTGCTTTTATTTTATTGCTTTTACTTTTGTTTTGTTTACACTTTGTTTCTTTACAGACGCTAATGACCTCTGTTGTCGATCGTCTATAATTCACAATTCATTCATTCACCAAGAATGGCTGCATACAGCTACCAGTGGAGCTTAGTATCAGTTCTGCGGCACGCCACTTCCGTGACACTCACCGCGCCACAGTAGAAGTAAAAAAAATTATTCCTCTAAAACTATTGGCTTTACATTAAAAAGTCATTGAGCGTTTTTTGTTGTAATTGAAGTAAAGCAATACAAAACAAGCCGTGAGGTGGGTCGTTTATTAGGACTAAAGTGCGACCCTTGAGGTCCACACGACGAACTTCCCAGTTTGATAAATATTTAATAACAATAATTAAATTAGATATTACACAGAAAAGTAATCATTTTAATCATTAAAACATTATTATTTATTTTTAACAATAATTAAAAAAAAAAAAAAAAAACGGCTGAACCGATTTTTATAAAATTTATGTCGGATCAAAATGACGTTAACACGCCTCGATTGACACCCTTACGAAGTCGATATAATTTTTTATTCGCGAGATATTGTATAAAATCTACTTTTTTGGAGGTTATTTGGTTAAGAAAAAAGAACGGCTGAACCGATTTTGAAAAAATTTCTTTCAGATCATATTTACGTTAATACGCGTCGATTGGCACCCCAACGTAGTCGATATCATTTTTCATTCTCGAGATTTCGTCTTAGAAAGAAATGGACACATACATACGTACGTACGTACGTACACACACACACACACACACAGACATCTTTCTAAAAGTAGTGTAAAAATAGTGTAGTGACCTTGAAACATAAAATTTTTTTTTCCTTTTTGATTTCGATTTTCGGACCCATTACAATAACTTCCAATGGGAAGTTAAAAATATTTCCGAAGAAAAAAATCAATGTTGCTCAATTGAACAATGTCGATTCAAACACTACTGGCCGGCAACACGCATTTATGATGAGTATACGCCTGCACTATTAATATCTTTTGACTACCTACAAAAATAGTAGCAAAGTCTCATTCAGTAGATTTCTAATACAGCTTATATACCTAATATAGCGGTCCCGTCAGGCTTCACCCGGGTGCTAAGAATTTATGATTTATTATTCTCCACCGTGAGAAATTCTCCCCCTGCAAAGCGAAGTCGGGCTGGTGATGTTTATAATATTAGTAAGATTCCGCCAATACGCTAAAATGCAAAAGAATTTCAGAGTTACGTTTTGTTACTATCTCACAGGAATGATCTCCCCCCGCGAGAAACTTATCAAAATAAAATATAGTCTATATCACTGAGGGATAGTGTAGCTTTCTATTAGTGAAAGAGTTTTTAGAATCGGTTCAGTAGTTCTGAGATTACACACAGGCCACAACATACAAACTCACAAAAAACTTTTCCTGTTTATAGTACCTATTAGTATAAATAATTACCTGAAACTTTCAGGTTTATATCTGGGTTAGTATCGATTGATATTTTAAATTTTTTATTACTTTTTACTTCAATCTGTCAACGAGCGGGTATATGGAGTTAGGCATCGTAATTAACAACGTTGTTTTGATCGTGGCACGAAAATTCAATTGATACTTTCACCAGTTCTCATATTTGAACCGGGGAACGCACAGTTACATGTATACAACTGTAATTAACTAGTTTAAACACAAACACAACTGCAGTAGCCGGCGGCATATTTTTATTTTAAATCGCAGATTACACAATAATCCTGGTGGCTTTTGTGTCATGTCACAGTAGAATATATATTTTATCATCAATACAAATAAATTGGAGTTCATTTAGAATACAGCTAGAATCTAGATAGTATATTTTAGTAATTTTTGTCTGTCTATGTCTGTTTGCCAGTCTGTTCCAACACGACGATAATGATATAATGATAATCCATAATAATCTAATCTTTGTTCCGAGTTAATTCAAAAACAACTGAAGGTATTTTAATTGATTTCATTACCTATAGTGCTTGTTATAGACGGAATATGCCAAGTTATGATATTATCACGTTTCTACAAAAGAAGACTGAACAATTGTCTGGTATTCTGTGGCTGAATAGTAGCCAAAAAATGATATTAACGCAAGCGAAACCGCCGGTAAATGCTAGTTTTTAATATACGAGGTGTAAATAAAATAAGTGCACAAACGGAGGTGAGCTCTTAATTACATCGGAACATGAAAACAAGTTCGCATAAACATAATATTATGCCCGCAATTTTCGAGATATAGAATGTTGAAATTTCAAGTTTTTGCTTCATTATTCGCAAAGTATCAATTTAATTCATTTGAAATTTAGTAAATTGTTGCGAAGGTCACTTTGAGTGAATATGGGTCCTATTTTATTTAGTTATGCAACTATGAGAAGTCAAACTTTTTTAGTGGAACACTTAATGGAACTACGTAAATAAAATATTTCCATTTCTTTACGAAATAGGAAAATAAAATGGCCTTTACATGAGATTTTTTACTCAAAATAACCTTCCTAACAATGTACCGATTTCAAACGAATTGAATTAAAATTTCAAGACCCTACATACCGGGAATAGCGTTTGCGGATACACTTTTTTTATGTTTCAATGGGGAGAACTCACCCCCGAAGCATGTCCACCTATTTTAGTTACACCCAACACAGGCTGTATTTCCTTGGACCATTTTAAAAATAAAAGTTAATATAAACTTGTGGTCAAAACCGGCTTGTTTTCGAAATACAAGGTCCTCAACTTCTTATTTTTTTAACAATTTTACTAAAATTTCAAAAACGTATTGAGATTTTGGATTGAAATTAAGCATACGTACTACGTAGATACTAATGGAAGAAGTAATTTTTGATTTTATTTAAAAGTTTTTAGAAATACCAGGGACGTACTGGGGGTCTACGTATCAGGAATTTATCGTGAAAAAGTGGAAACGCGGATACGCTACTGTTTTATTTTTGAAATATTAAACTGGTTTAATAATATGTTAATCAAATAACAAACATTTATCACATTCGTTCATACTTAACATTTTTCTTTAAATAGCCGTATAAAAGAATAAGCGTTTTAAAAAAATAAGAAGTTGAGGACCCTGTATCTCGAAAACTAGCCGTTTTTGAACACACGTTTAAACGAACTTTTATTCTTAGAATGGTCCAAGGAATTACATCCTGAATTTTGTCGACGTACTTAAGGACCATCCTGTAACAGAGAACAAGTCTAATGTATAGAAAAAGGAAGTTTTTCAAACAAAACTCGATATAGAGAGACAACAAAATCCAACATTCTACTCTGAACAAAAGAAAAACTAAAAGATAAAATGGAAGTCCATTATAAACTTTATCTTTTTATATTATTATTTTTTATTCATTTAAATTTTAAAACATCTGAAACTACAGTCGAGATAGGTGTAATATTAGGCAGAATTTTCAAACCAGATTATGTTAAGTATTTCCGTGTATAAGATCACTTCAGATTTGTCCTGCGTAAAAGGCTTTCAGAGTGTCTCGAAATATCTACAAAAGAGTTGTTTAGAAATTTAAAATAAAAATAATTAAAAAATGTAACAGACTTTAAAAAAAAGGATTAAAATAATTTTTCCCTTATTTTTACGATCAACTTTCACCTAACTCCTACATTTAAATTGAAAGTCGGGGTAAATAAACAGCTGTGACTAAATATAGAGAAATAATTGCGTTGGCTTCTAATTGAATGTGGAGGGAAACGAAGGTGTTAGGTTATTGTAAAACCAAGAGAAAAATATTTAATCGATTTTAGAAGTATTCTGATTCTTTTTTTGACATCGGTTCTATTTTTTTAAATTATTTTTATTACCACAAGTATTGACTATGCCCATCTCCTGCCAAGACATACATTGCCATATTTTTGTCAGTAGAAAGCAATAAGCAATAGACAGACAGACAGACAAAAAGAAAATAGATTCGGTATAGTATCCTATTTAGTTAAAAATTTACAAGACACAAAGTTGGGATTTTTTTATTTGTATTGATTGGTACTAGAGCTATTTTACAAGCTTCATTAAATTGTTAATAATTAATTAGGATCCATTCCTGTAATCCAATTTTGACCCACTTCCCATATCCGATCGACTTGAAACGTATAAGTAGTTCCGATGACAATACAATATTTTCATGTCTCTAACAGTCCGACCTGATGATTAGACTTGGGTTGTTCCAGGAACTTCTCTATCAGGAACGTTTCCTATCTTTCCCTAGAGCGCATCAATAGCATAATATCCATTATCCATATAGTCCCGATTTCATCACGGTCGCCAATGGTCACTGCGTTCGTTCGCTGCCGAGAGAGAGTGCGTCGGCGCGTGGCTGACGCGTTCGGTTAAACTCTACTCTTTACGGACATTTTAGTGAACTCGTTTTAATTATGCCTGTATTTCGATGCAGATACTAAATAGTTCGTTTAGAATCAAAACTATACAGTTACGCGGACATGTTTCCGGCTTCCGCTAACTAATTCCGCTCAACTTAAGCGTTGAGTGAATAGTCACTGACTGAAGAGAAACGTTCCGTGTTTATTCCATCTTTGGAACTGTCTTACGCAAGCCTACTGATGATGGTGTGAGAGCAGGTACCTACCAGAATCTCTCGATAGTGAATTTCTTTTATGTCCTGCTCCATCGTAGCTCTAATTAATGTCAATGAAAACAATACTATTTTGTTTATTAAAATGTCAATAGAATTATTTTATGATTAAATATTGCAAGAAAGCTATCCCCGTAGGAAGACACTAAAAAGGTGAAGCGCAATATCATGCATACAATAATTGCGTTGTGATTAGTTCTGAACACAATTAATTTAAAGTGTATTATAGGGAAAACGATTTTCTCCTTTCCCCAATTTCCATGGCGCCGCAATTTATTAAATCCGACGAAGATACGAGTTGCTGCGTTATAGACTTAGGTAAGAGTTATGCAATTAAATGTTAAATGAGTTTTATGTAACATAGATAAGTTAATGCCTCGGTTAAATTGCGCACTGAAGGCTTATTCCAGAGTCACTCAATATTATACACTTTTACATTTCACGCCATAAACTTAAAGGCCCGTCCACACGTATCAAGTAGCTAAAGCAAGTTACTAAATCAAATAGCTAAAAATTTAGTGCATTCCGTCAAGTACATGTTCACACGCATTTTAAGATAAAGATAAAAATATTCTTTATTGTCTTACATGTTATAAAAGTTTTGTACGGAACTTAAAAAATTATGGTTTTAAATAGCGTACCCGGTGATAATCACCACAACCAACTGAGTTATTTTTATTTGTTACGACTTACGAGAGGAAAAATTGATTGACTATGCACTTTGCTAAAATCTACTAAAATTTCTTGTCCACATACTTGTCAAGTCTGCATTTAACTGCTACTTTTAACGGCTACTTGCGCAAGTGAATGGAAATCTCGTCTTCTCACTTGACAAAAAATTTCACTAACTACTTGCGGAAGTACTAAATCAAGTAATTAAATTTTTAGTAATTTGCTTTAGCTACTTGATACGTGCGGACGGGCCTTAACGTCGCGTCGCGTCATGAAATTTCTTTGCGCACGGTAGAGTGAATAGGAAAATCTGCAACGATGTAACTATGGCAACGAAAAACATATTTCGTATAGATATTATTATTATACATTTTTTCATATTATGTATGTAGATTTTGCGAAGGTAAGTTTCACTTCTATAGTACGTAGTATAAACTAACGGTCTATTTTTTAGTTTATACTGAAATTTGAAAATTCAGTATTACATATTTTTTCTTTATATTTTTATTATACAGAACGCAATTGTACCTACATCAATTTGAACAAAAATCTAAAATCTGAGAAACTTTGATTTGCTGAAGCGCAATTTATTAAAATCGATGTGCTTTTTAAACAATATATGTGACGTACGTCATTTAGGCGCACCACCCTCACCACGTCAGAGCTGCTTTGTGAGGATCACTGATATATTTTTTTTTTGTATATAAGAGGTGTCATTGCTTTGGACTTTGCGATTGTTTGGCATCTAAATGAAATAAATAAAATATTTAAAAGTACCTATATACAGGTTGCCCATTAAAAAATAAAGGGGGGGGGAGATCAGACAGATAGACAGACACCAGAGTGACCCTATAGGCGTTTCGTTTTTTATTCTAAGGTAGGGAACCCTAAAAACAGTCAAATATCTCGTAAAGCTTAAAAAAGTATATGACAAGTCAAGAGTTATTTATTAGATAACACATTTAAAATATTTATTAACATTATAAAATTCTCTGTTTACCAGATGACTCTTTAACTTCCTTTTAAAAGCTGGAAGTGGCAATGACTTCGTATAATGTGATAGATGATAGTAAAATTTTACACAGTTATAAAGTGCTCCTTTTTTCAAAAGTAGTTAAACGAAAGT
Organism: Mongoloraphidia duomilia; assembly: GCA_039654895.1. NCBI lineage: Eukaryota > Metazoa > Arthropoda > Insecta > Raphidioptera > Raphidiidae > Mongoloraphidia > Mongoloraphidia duomilia. Next base: position 57,551,850 of record CM077516.1, read on the forward strand.
CACTATTTCCCCTAGTGTTGTGTACATGTAACATTTGATGGCAAGTAAAATATTTAAAATGTTCCTTCACAAATCACAAGCATTCATAAATGTAAACGTAAGGCAGTGTCATGAGCCCATGGGCAGAAAAAGATCCTCTGCACGTCTCTCTGATATTTAATTTAGCTAAAATGCGAATAAAACTTTTTTGAGCTTTAAAAATCAAGTCTGTGTTACAGCTCCCCAAAAATAATCCCGTACTTCATTTTCGAATAAAAATTGCCGAAGTACATAGTTTTTACAGTGTCGTAATTAGCAAATTTTGATATATGACGTATAGCGTATATGCACTTTCCAAGTTGCCCCGCCAACTCATCGATATGCTTGCACCATCTGATATGCTGATCAATGAAAATGCTCAGAAAACTGACATCAGCTGAGAAAAGTACTTTGATATTGTTAAGATATAAACAGTCAGGAGTTACAACGTTACTTTTTTAGTTTTGAATAATAATAGTTTAGTTTTGTTTCTATTCAATACCAATTTATTGTTGGAAAACCAGTTATTTATTTTCTAAAACATTTCTACCGCTTTATCAAGTACTTCAAGTGCATCTGAACCTGTGATTAACAAATTTGTGTCATCAGCATAGCAGGTGGTAAAAGCATCTGCGACGCAACTTGGTAGGTCATTTATATACAGATTGAATAGCAATGAGCCCAAGACACTGCCTTGAGGTACACCGACATTTAATAATTTACAATAAAATTTTAGGTGCTCTCCATTTGAAGTATTTATTTTTACATATTGAAATCGGTTATCAAGATAAGAGTTCAACCAATTCCACGCCTCTCCTCTTATGCCATAGCTATACAGCTTATCCATTAGAATCGAGTGATTTTTTGAAAAGTAGGAAATTACGCTTATAGGCCTATAGTTAGATACCATTTTTGGATCTCCACTTTTAAAAATTGGAGTAATGACCGCTAATTTTAGCGCATTAGAGAAGATTCCTTGCTCTAATGATGCATTTATGGCATGGACAAGAGGATCCAATATATAAAGATAAACAGATTTGTTACCTCGCCATAGCCTGATGATTTTTTATTTTTTGTTTTATTAATTATGTTTGTAATCTCATCTGCGCTACAGGGAGATATAAATATTGCTTTTTCTTTACATGGGTATACTTTGGTATGGAACGTATTGAATAGAATTTACTAAATTCTTCGCAGCATTGGCAAAAGAATCATTAAAAATATTTACAGTTTCCGTTGCCGATTTTACAATTTTATCGTCATCTTTTATTTCAATCAAGCTGTCATTATTATTTTTACATTTTTTTTCATTAATTATATTCCACATGGTTTTTGTTTTGTTTACACTGTTTGAGATTAAATTTTCATAAAAAATGTTTTTTGCTGATCTAAGTCCATTCACATATTCCAGTTTTAGTTTATTATAATAATTTTTGAATATTGGGAATTTTAAAAAGATGTCCAACATGCCTTGCAGCTTTTGTTTAAGTACTCTCAATTCAGGTATAGTCCATTTACATTTATGTTTTTTTGCTTTACTTAGCCTAGTTTTAATTACAGGAAAACAGTCGTTAAAAAGTTTAATAAAAGTGTTATGAAAATTGTTGAATTTATCATCAGCACTTACGACTTGGTATACTGCAGACCAATCTGCATACTGCAATGCAAGAGAAAATCTTTAAACATTTTCATCATTAAAATTCCTTTTGTAGACATGTTTATGGTTGTCTTCATGCTTGTCCACTTTTAATGTGATAATTTGTGCCTTATGATCTGATATGTTCGTTTCTAGTACTTCCGAAGTATATTCAGTATCTTCAAAAATCAATATATTGTCAATGCAACTGTTAGAGTCAGAAGTTTACGAGTTGGTTGTAATATTGTAGGTTTTATCCCATAGCTACTCAGTAGTAAATTAAATTCACTAATGAACTTCTGGTCACAGCTTTTCTTAGACATTAAGTTGACATTGAAGTCACCCGCAATAATCACTGCACAATTAGAAACCTGCTCTTTTTCGAAAAGCAAATTCATTTTGTACAATATCCATTCTATTTTTTGACCTGGTGGAATATACAGGGCCACGACCAAGAATTTGGATTTTTTAAATGCTGGCTCTGCAGTTGCACACTCAAACTTGTAGCATTCAGATATTGAATTTATTTCATAATTTATGGTGTACGAGATATCAGACCGGGCGTAAATTACACAACCACCATGTGAATATTTTTGCGGTCGGCAGAAGGAAGTTACTAAGTTATGACCATTGAAAATATAGTTTATTAATCGCTTTTCCGTCTGCCAATGTTCTGTAAGACAGAGAACATGGTGCGTTTCAAAAAGTGTCTAGAGCTGTTCTACACAATTTGTGATTGAGCGTACATTTTGGTGTAAAAACTTTATTGTATATCCTTGACCAGTTACAAGTTCGACTCTTTCACTAAAAAATTTGCTGTTTTTTCGCGCCTTTGAAAACGTGGAAAGTAATATCTATCAATTATTACACCAGCCGGCCAGAATTCCGGCTTTTCAAGATTTGCTTTTAGTCCGTAATCAGCTCCTACTCGGAAACAACTATTCGTACCTTTAGTTGGTAATAAATCACATTCAAACTTACTATTTGGCAATTTGCTTTCCAGATATTTAAGAACAACCTCAGGTGTGGTTCCAGGTTTGGCTCTTCCAACAAAAAAACATAGTTTCGGTTCAGCAACTTTAAAACCATTATCTTGGCACTAGTTCTAAATAACTGACTTTATAGACATACAATTTATAGAAGCTTAAAAATTTTGCATCCGAAAGTTGGAGTTCTTCTGCAGCAATGAATAATCGGCGGTCGAAATTTCTTTCAAGATATGGATAAACCCAAAATCTTCTTCGTATTTTATTTGTTCTGTACCTAATGATTATAGCAATATAGCGACATAGATTTGTCACTGGAATCATTATCCATGATTGCGATGATATAACCTTCTATGACCACACAAGAAACCATCGATTTCTATCAATTTTGAGTAGGCCACGTGTGCGGAGCTGCATCACTAAAGAGTTAGTAACCGGTTAGTAATTTCAATCACAAACTAATTCAGTTTCTTTTGAGTAGCTCCGTGTGTACAGCGCCTAAGTTTTATCAAAACACCTTTATCGTAAGTAACGTAGTCACGTAGCATGGCTGTTATAGCGTAGTAGAGAGGGTTATGATTGAAGAAATTATTGCGTTTCCACGAATCGTTCAATGTTTCTTACTTCTTAGATTTTTAAGATTCGTTCAAATTGACGTATATTTTCGTTCTGTTTAACAAAAATGCGATAAAAAATTCTACTCATAAAATTCTCGATTTGGTCAAATAATTATCTGGCAATGCTGATTCGAAGCCATGCCCTAGTATCTTTAGTTTTAATTTTACTGTAGTACTTGCTGTAGGTACCTATATTATTATATAAATAACCTTGCTACCTCGTTGAGTCAACACCTACGTCAATTTGATGAATAAGCTTTTAATTTTGTGCTATATACAATATATTTTCTATTATTACATTATGAAGAGTAGTCTTTAGGCACAGTTATATGTCAGTTATTTCGTATCCCCGATGGTTTTCAAAGTGAAATTTGATACATATGAACAGTCAAGATAAAATTTACCCGATAAATACTGATTTAAAACATGTGCATTTTTTGGCACAAATATAGACTATAAGTATAATATACTGGAGGCTATTTTATTAAGTAAATTGGGGAGAGAGAAAGACAGAGTGATTGTAGATTACAGACTGTTAAATTGGAGATTAGGTAAATATTCGTTACTTTCCATGTTCCAAAGTCATTTTTCAAAATAATTGTATTAGAACTGGCCAGAAAGCCCTTAGACGATATTATAATATATAGATACAAAATATGCACAAAATTGGGTATATTTTCAAAACCACTGATCCATTTGGCACCAAAATCAAATCACCTGGAATCCTTGCTGAGACAAATATTTTAAAAAAATCTTTCAAATCGGTACATTTTTGTAAAAGCCATGCAAACAGACATACACGCACAGCAGCCATGCGGAAACTCACTTTTCTTATGTTTTAAGGGTATTACAGTACAATCAGAAAAAAACGTTTTTCAAGCTAAATTTTAATCAAAATGCCTAAAAAAATGGTGATTCAAAGGGGAAATCGCAAAAAAGTTAAATACATAAATTCACAGTTTAAAAGTTTTATGAATAGGATCGATTTAAAATTCTACTATGCTTTTCTTATGAAAAAGTATGTATGGTTACAGTCTAAGACCAGATTTTCTGACATTGCGTTCTATTCTATAACCCAGCGTAACAGTTTTGAGCCTTGTTTTGTTTAGGCCTAACGCCAATTCATATTTTGTTATTTTTTTAATAAATAAATTGAAAATCAAATTGATGCTTTTATCAGTTCTTGGATTAGAACCTGAGAACTGGGGGCTTGTAATGAAGAAGTCATGGAAACACAAGTGACTATAGGCCCTGCAGTCAGGATCCATTCTGATTGGTCGAATACACTATCTTGATGTCGTTTGACACACGCACACACACCTAAACGAACGTAACAACTAGCTAGTGAACTCTGTATACTAATATGGATAGTTGATAGCGATTAAAAAATGGGTTTTGTATGTGGAGAATGTTCAAAGACATATTCTTCAAGTCAGGCATTAATGTTCACAAAATTAGAGTGAAAACTTCAGAAGGCTTGTAATCTAATTCTTTCTATAAAAGTCGATCAATTTTTTGACATTTCAAAATAAAAACTAATTTAATATTATTATTTGTGATATTATAGGATGTCCAAAATTTATACAGTAACAGTGTTCTTGAGAATTTGGAATGGAAAAATAAATTTTAATTATAATTTTTATTTTGAAATGTCAGAAAGTTTTATAGAAAGAATTAGATTACAAGCCTTATCTGAAGTTTTCATTCTAATTTTGTGAACATTAATGCCTATCTTGAAGAATATGTGTTTTAACATTCTCTACATACAAAACTCATTTTTTAATCGCTATCAACTATCCATATTAGTATACAGGGTTCACTAGTTAGTTGCTACGTTCGTTTAGGTGTGTGTGCGTGTGTCAAACGACATCAAGATAGGGTATTAGACCAATCAGAATGGACCCTGACTGCAGGGCCTAGTCGCTTGTCATGGAAACGGCATAGAAACAACGGCATTTCTATCTATTACACGTTCGGCTATTCTCAAACCCTTTGAGGCTTCCACTAATTGCATTCTAATTAGTGGATTCAGAGTTTGATGCAAAAATGTTTTGAAGTTTAACAAATAGGTTTAGAAGGACTGGTCTTCATCCTACCTGCAACACTTTAATATACACTTTTTAATTTCCCCACTCGCAAACACAGTGTGGCAGAAAGTGAGTGTTATTTACTCAGAGTTCTATTTATATCTAGATGTACATAATATACACTTTTGTAACTACAGGCGTTTGCTCATACGTTAGTTTTATCGTATGTTCTGGTTTAATTAACGCCGTTCCGGTATTAAAATTAGACCCCAATGTGTGTCTTAGGTGGTTTAAAACTTTTTAGGTTATTTGCCTAAAAATTCGGATCGCAGTAAAGAACCCTGCCAAGAAAATAGTGTATTTGATAATAATATATATGTTTTTAGGACCAATTAGATTTATTATGAAGTATTAGAAATACCTTGTATTTTTTTTTTTTGATGTCCGTCTTGTGACTTCCTGTGTTTTAACACGACGCGTTTCAGCAACGAGTTGCTATCTTCAGGTGTGCTATACAAGGTATTTCCAATACTTCATAATATTCATATAGTGACTTGGAGACCCAACACTCTAAAAATGTATCATTTAAGATTTGTTTTTAGGTAGACAGATAGATAATGTAGATTATAGAATTCGACAAAAATGTGCTTTTGGACATAATAAAAAAAATAGGTCCCTAAAAATTAACATTTTTTAAAATTCAATATTATCTTTTATTTATTGTAAATTATAGACGCGTCGACAACTTAGGTCATTAGCGTTTTATGATTACATTAAATAGCACTTAAAACTAAATGACATCACAAAACATCCATGAGCGGAGGCGGGATTCGAACCCACGACAGTCAGATCCAGAGGCTGCGACGCTAACCACTGGACCATACTATCCTCTTCAATATTATCGATATGCATTTTACAGGTGTATAATAAACTACTTTTCCGGTCCGACTTCGCTGGAGTAGATTTTGATTTGGCAGAGAAATAATCAAAAGCGACAAATCTCTCATAATATGAAATCGCGTGCGGGATCCCTGGCTTGCTTTCCAATTATTTCGCTCACGACTCGTCCCCAGTTCGCCGTAGCATAATAATATATAGAGTGTCTCAAAATTGACGCCCGTGCTTTTGAGATTTGTTTCAGGGGGCTAACACAAATCGAAAATTAAGAGTAGAAAATTTTCCGATTCGTTTCGTTTCAACATTTCAACGTAATCTCGATTACAATAGTATCATTCCATTTTAAACACAAAAAACCGAAGGAAATTACTTATAATACCTGTAAATATGACAGAACGATTCAAAAAATTTTAGCATCGCCATGCCCACCTAATGAATTATGTTACACAACTAATTGGAGCGACCGTACATTTTTATCATTAACTCGATAACGAAGGACAATCGGAAAATTTTCCACTCTTAATTTTCAATTTGTGTTAGCCCCCTGAATCAAATTTCAAAAGCACGGGCGTCAATTTTAAGACACCCTGTAGAAGCTATGTAACTCAGGAAAAGTAGGCTTTTAAACAGTAAAAGATTTTTCAAATCGGTTCAGTAGCTCTTAAGATTACCCATCGCAAACAAACAAATAAACAAACAAACAGAATTTACCTATTTATAATTTATACACAATATATTATTACATAAATATCGGCGCATACATTTACAATGGTACCACTATCCGATCAACGCAACGCCAAGGTTGAATGGCGGTACCCAGGAGGCGACATTTCACATAATTTTTTATAACTTGGCATTGTAAAATACCGTATGTCCCCGGATTGAGTTGAGACAGATAGAGAGGGGGGGGGAGGATGTAGATTAAAGACGTTTTACAACTGAGGTCATTAGCGTCTAATTGAGTGTCGGCTTTCCCAAGGGTCGGACAGTCAATACAAAACTCGACTTTTTATTCGTAAGGTTTGGACCAAAGCGATACCACTACTAAATTTATACTAATATTATAAAGCTGAATAGTTTGTTTGTTTGGTTGGTTGGTTGAACGCGCTAATCTCAGGAACTACCCGTCCGATTTGAATTTTTTTTTGTTAGATAGTCCATTTATTGAGGAAGCCTATAGGCTATATTATATCACGCTAGGACCAATAGGAGCGGAGCATCAATGAAAAATGTTGCAAAAACGGGAAAAATTATTCCTTTTGGGAGCTTCCGCTGCGTAAACGGTTAAAGTTACGCAAAAATCATGTATGACGGAATTGTTCCCCTTTAAAAGTTCTAAAAAAAGTCCGCGACAACATAATTATGTCTATCTTTTAAGGTTGACTCATTATAACTTTTTTATGGTAATCAAATTTGTTCCTAATTATAATATTCAAGCGAACGAGCGAAGCGAGTGAGTAGTGTATTTTATAATATTCAAGCGAACGAGCGAGGCGAACGAGCGAAGCGAGTGAGTAATGTAATTATAATATTCAAGCGAACGAGCGAAGCGAGTGAGTATTGTATTTATAATATTCAAGCGAACAAACGAAGCGAGTGAGTAGTGTATTGCACCCGGGCTTTCTTAGCACCCGGGCGAAGCCGGACGGGTACCGCTAGTGTAGGATATAAAACCTCGCCACAATTTGGACTGCAGGATAGGCGAAGAAATCACCTATCAGACAACAACTTATAATTTTAGTGGTCAAAATTGCAATGCATTACTGATTTTTAAAATAATTTTATGAAGGAATTTCTACCGTACAACGTCGACACAATGACAAAAACATGTTACATAAAAAAATTACGTTTCATAATCATTATTAGTTTAGGTCAGAGGCGGCGAATAACGGAAAAAATTAATTTTATTATTACTAACCGCCCCTGCAGTGCGGTAAGTAAAACACTTTCGGCACGCTTGCCTGTTAAATAACCTATTACAGGCCGGTAACATTCATGGAAAGTAGCTATTTTGTAGTGGGTATGGCAAAAATATTATAAGCAACACAGTGTATAGCAACTAATGTCTGTTAGTATGTAATTATATTTGTCCCAGTAGAATAAACACAATAACACATGTAGATAATTTCAGACAATTTCGAGCTAATGAACAAGGTCAGATTACACGTATGTTATGTAATGTACGTACAAGTAGACAGGTACGTGTTATTATTTAATTGAATGCTATTTAATATTTCAAGTGAAGCAAATAAAGCGCCATCCAGTATACTGTCTAAATAACATATTGAATACATGTTTATTGTTTATGGTGTTATATAGAACAGCGTTTCCTAAACTTTTTTTGTCTTTTACGGACCCCGTACACATTAGTAGAGATTAATATAAAACAGTAATTTATTTAATTTTTTAAGTTAAACAAAAAACAAATCATATTACATTATTTCATAAAATAATGTCAATTTGTAACATTAATTATCGCGGACGCTAATTATAGAATCACTGTTTGCCAGACGGCGTTTATTCAGTTCGTTATTATTGGATTTAACAGATAATACGATGAAAAACATCAAATCGGAGGCAGACTAATTCAATTTTTTCATTTTTAGTTCTCAGTATCTCGAATACGATTCGACACTACTTGATAAAATTTATATTCTTTAATGAATATACAGGGTACGAAATGTTACAATCACCACAAAACACCAAACCATAACAAACACTCTCGACGTACGTTTCGCCAACCAAGTTGGCATCATCAGGAGATGATTAAAACTAAAGACTAAACACAAAATTACTGCCTATTTATAGGCTACCTAATTTTAATTACCTGAAAACTAAACTAATTTACTAAATCAAAAAGCAGGCTACCTGGAATTGGGCCTTTGTCACTGTTCATAATGTTATTTTTACACTTATGAATCTCTAGACTCTCTACGGCGTCTAGTTGTCTAATATTAATGACGTTCCTAATTAATTTTAAATTACTATTGTCTATTTTATGGTCATTTTCAAATGCATGTTGGGCAACACTAGATTTATCAAACCTGCCATATTTTAGATGAGCCATATGCTCTTTAAATCTTACTGAAATTGATCTTCTCGTTTGGCCAACATACTTTTTATTACAATTTTGACAACTAATTTCGTAAATCCCGGACTTTTCTTTTTCTTCTACTTTTTCTTTAGGGTTCCCTAATTTTTCTTTCAAACTATTACTTGAAGAGTATACAATATTTAATCCTACTTCTTTAAAAATCTTTTTTAACCCTCTGGTGAAGCGCGATTCAAATGGAATCGATACATATCTAGAAATTTCTGTTTCATTACGAAAAGTCGAGGAATTTTCCAAAGCATTCTTAAAACTACGTTTTCTAATCATTTTATCTATTAAATCTACATTATAACCATTACACAAAGCTATGTCCTTAATTAAAGTTTTTTCTTTCTCAAACCTTTCCTTGTTGAGAGGGAAGCTGAGGAACCGGTGTATTAAAAAGTTGAAACTTGCCATTTTATGTTGAGGGCAATGATATGAGTCTTTAGGGATATATCTTAGTGTATTGGTGTCTTTTCTGTATATATCAAATTCTAAATTATTTGTCTCATTCTTTATGACTAATACATCTAAAAATGGCAGTCTTCCGTTGTTTTCAATTTCATAAGTGAATTTTATTGAAGGGAAACAATTATTTAATTTGGAAACAAAATTGTCTACATTCTCATTGCCCAAAGAAAATTTTCCTCAAAAATGCATCAACATTGTTGATAACCAATCTTCGAAATCGTTTGATAAAAAAGAAATTGAATTACTAAACAAAGGTTTGAAATATAGCCTACCAGGTCCCGACAATGTTCTAGAAGACGTTGTCGCAGGAATCGAGAGTGCTATTCAATATTTACCTGAGCCTTCCAAAGGTTTCGTCAGAAAAGCATGTAAGACCCAGTTGTCTGTAAATATTGAAAAAAGTCAGAGAACAAAGCCAAAAGTTGTCAAAAACAAGGAAGTTATCAAACGATTACGTGAGAAAGAGTGTTTTTATTTGAAAGCTGATAAGGGAAACAAAGTTGTTATTTTAGACAAAATAGATTATTATGAAAGAGTTGACACCTTAATTAGTAATGGTCCTTATACCAAACTTAAGAAAAATCCTTTAACAAAAATGATTAATGAAGTCAAAGATGCGATTAAGAGCTGTAAGAAAATTGTCACCCCGGCTTTGAAACGAAAACTACATGTATCCAACCCAATTATACCACGACTGTATTGTTTACCTAAGGTACATAAACCAGGTAAGTCCATGCGTCCTATTGTTTCGGCAATCGGAGCACCAACTTACTTTTTATCAAAATGGTTGTCAAAAGAATTTGAAAAGTTACCTGTTACTCAAACTGGTTTTGCGGTAGTTAATTCGAATGAGTTTATTAATAAAACCCAACATATTCAGTTGGAGGAAGGGGAAATTTTGATCTCTTTTGACGTATGCTCGTTGTTTCCAAGCGTCCCTATTCCAGAAACTTTAGATATTTTAAAAGACCTATTATATAGGAATGAATTTAGTAGTGAGATGGTAAATGAGTACATAAAACTCACTCAGATTTGTATGAAACAAAATTGTTTTTTGCATAATAATAATATTTATGAACAGCATGAAGGGACAGCAATGGGGAACCCTCTATCTCCTTTTATTGCCAGTCTTTTCATGAATAAGTTTGAAACAGATGCAAAAGAAAATTTTGATTACTTCCCTAGAGTATGGCTTAGGTATGTGGATGATATTTTCGCAGTATTTGACACTAAAAATGAGAATGTAGACAATTTTGTTTCCAAATTAAATAATTGTTTCCCTTCAATAAAATTCACTTATGAAATTGAAAACAACGGAAGACTGCCATTTTTAGATGTATTAGTCATAAAGAATGAGACAAATAATTTAGAATTTGATATATACAGAAAAGACACCAATACACTAAGATATATCCCTAAAGACTCACATCATTGCCTTCAACATAAAATGGCAAGTTTCAACTTTTTAATACACCGGTTACTCAGCTTCCCTCTCAACAAGGAAAGGTTTGAGAAAGAAAAAACTTTAATTAAGGACATAGCTTTGTGTAATGGTTATAATATAGATTTAATAGATAAAATGATTAGAAAACGTAGTTTTAAGAATGTGTGTGTGTACGTACGTACGTACGTATGTGTCCATTTCTTTCTAAGACGAAATCTCGAGAATGAAAAATGATATCGACTACGTTAGGGTGCCAATCGACGCGTATTAACGTAAATATGATCTGAAAGAAATTTTTTCAAAATCGGTTCAGCCGTTCTTTTTTCTTAACCAAATAACCTCCAAAAAAGTAGATTTTACACAATATCTCGCGAATAAAAAATTATATCGACTTCGTAAGGGTGTTTTTTTTTTTTTTTGTTTTTTTTTAATTATTGATGTTTTAATGATTAAAATGATTACTTTTCTGTGTAATATCTAATTTAATTATTATTATTAAATATTTATCAAACTGGGAAATTCGTCGTGTGGACCTCAAGGGTCGCACTTTAGTCCTAATAAACGACCCACCTCACGGCTTGTTTAATTATTGATGTTTTAATGATTAAAATGATTACTTTTCTGTGTAATATCTAATTTAATTATTATTATTAAATATTTATTAAACTGGGAAGTTCGTCGTGTGGACCTCAAGGGTCGCATTTTAGTCCTAATAAACGACCCACCTCACGGCTTGTTCACTTTTATTTCTAGGGTTACATCGTATGTTTCCTGTGTTATTCGGTGTAAAAACTTAACAGAGATTAACAAAACAGCGTGTTAAATGTACGATAAACGGCCGACATACGTCAGTTATTTAGTGTGAACGTATGATACGGTTTTTAGTATAAGTTTTACTTTGGTCGTGTGTGATATACACATGCTTTTTTCTAATTTTTTCTAATATTTATAGTCCCAGGTTTTAATATGAGAACTGGTAAAATTATCAGTTGGATTTTCAATTTATAATAAAAAAATAATAAATTCAAAATATGAATTAGTACTAGGCCTAAATAACCCTGAGGTGGTCTTAAAAAAAAAGCTCAAAACAAAATATAAAAATAGGGTACTTGACTAAAATTTTTTTTTGTGTTATATTAATAGAGCAGTAAATTATGAACAAAATGACACCTAAATCACTTCATTCTGATTTCAAATTAGCTCAAAAATAATTTTTGAAATATTTATGTTAGCCTCGCCCGCTAATAATCGTTGACGTCATAATTTTATGAATGCACGTTTATATCTAATACTAACTCGATGCTAATTATATTAGAAACAGAGTGTTGAAAAATACCGTTTTGTACCTATGTGGACATGATGTAAACAATCTAAGCTCCGTTGCTATGGATACATTCATTTTTTACTTAAAATTGACCTCATACGGTGTTTGAAATCACGTGACACATAGGTTAAAAATCATGATGATATTTATTTATTTAAATATGTTTACGAAACTTAATTAATAAAAATAAAAATTCTAATAACTATTTTAGAGCATAAACTTTCATTATAACAAAGTTTTATATTTCATTTTGATCACTGGCAAGTACCCTACTGTCGACGACAGGTAGTAAGTGGTCGGGAATCAGTGCCATTACCCTATGTAATTTAGAAATATGAAATTTAATTTAGAAGGTAAAACAAGCACCTTTCGTAATAAAATTGCTAAATATAGGACGATAGCGAGGTGGCGTAAGTGTACTCTCAAAATATTAATATAACATTAACGAAGCAAACAAACGAATTACATTAAGTATAATGTTGCGTATATATAACATTTTCTAAAACTCCAAAAGCGCTGTATTATTTACGTCAATGGGCTTTATTATTTTGAGTTTTCACCGAAAGCATGTTTTCTGGAGCACGCAATCATATTATGAAGGGTTCAAAAGAAATACGTGTTCAACATCGCTTTATGTGAATTAAGCTAGTTTTTGCATCCAGTTTCGCTGGTGAGAATTTAGATTTGGCATGCAGATTCGCTCGCATAAATGTCCAGACGCTAATGATCTCTGTTGTCGAGCGTCTATAATTCACAATTCATTCAATCATTCGCATAAATGTCGTTTTCTTTTTCGGAGGCCCTATCTTAATCCGAATATGCCCGAGTTAAAAGCAAACTATTAAGTTTGAATACCAACTGATGGATATTTATTTGACCAGTCGAGATATACAAAAATCCGTTTGACACGTTAACAAAATGTATAAAATATTACAAAATAAATCTGCTGGCAACATAAAAATTTGTTTTCACTATAAAAAAAGTCACATTTGTTTTAAAATTTGAAATGATATTATTTTTGTACCTTCCAGACAGTTTGATAATATTCAGACTGCAGAATTTTCTGGCCAATACTTATAAATCAGTACTTCACAATTCACAACATAATAGACAAGTACTTAGCATCATAATATTATATTATTATATTATATAATATTATATTATAATGTGTTGCGAATACTCAATGTGTGTTTTATAATATAAAAAATTAACCACACCTGAAGATAGCAACTCGTTGCTGAAACGCGTCGTGTTAACAACACATGAAGTCGCAAGATGGACACCAAAAATACAAGATATTTCTAATACTTCTTATTATTCATATAGTGACTTGGAGACCTAACACTTTAAAAATGTATTAAGTATAAATATCTTTCGTTGCCAACGGAAGTTTGATGTCTTTTTTACCACGTAGAGTACCAAATGTCTCGCGACTAGTGTTTTTTCCTTGCAATAAAAACGTATTTTTAGATGCTTTTCTACTAAACAATTAAATAATTATTATTCATGTACTTTTTAAATCTAGAAAACTTATTATAGGTGCTTAACTCAAATTCGCAAAAAATTCGAGATACTCGGTTTAAAATTAAGTCATACACATTATTCCCCTGAAAACTTCATATGCACCCAGTGCCTATTCAAAGCAACGATCAGTAATTAAAGGTAGCATCCTCGATACACGGTGCCTTTAACAGTTCCAGTGCGGACATTTTTATGCTCTAATTATTACTCTTTACTTGCAGAGATTTGTGTATTTTTTTAAAACACAAAAACACCCAAACATAATATTACGTAGATTTCTAATTATGTATTGGATTCCCAACCGTATAGCATATTCACATGACAACTTTGTAGGACTCAATAAGCAATAAACAGTATTGACAGTTGTCAGTATAGTTTTTAAAAATGCCACAGGCGATTTATCAAGTAATAATTATTTTAAATAAATGCTGATATGTAATATTTTACTGCAAACCAGAAAATATAACACTGTTTTGTATCACAAAATATGAAAAAAACCAAATGGGATAGTAATTTTCATAGCAGGACAATGGCTTTTTATGTTATTTACACAATTTATTATGTAAACTACAGTTAATAATCCCAATGAATATTGTACACATTTTACGTAATACCTATACCAGGTGTTAAAAATAACACAATTAGATACCTACGTCAAAACGTTAGTAAATTCAATAAAAATAAATAAAATCGTAACTTAGCCTGTAATTGTAAATTTTTAACAAAATTTCGACTTAGAGATATACAGGGTGTACCAAAAGTTGACGATTAAACGAAGTGAGGTGATGAGGGAGGTCATTTCCAATCAAAATAACCATAAATGTTGTTCAAAAGTTATTTCACATTTTGTATTTTGCTCTGAAATCGCTTAGTGCATCCACTAAAAAAAAAAACTCGGGTCGCAGTGCCAAACCCTGCCGACAATATAGTGTATTTGCTAATACTGACATTGTGGCTTTATTATGTGAACTTAAGTTTGTTTTTGAACAAAATAAAAAATTTAACCCCTTAATACATCCCTTAAAATAATATTTTTTTTGCAATACGAGCCTAAGGTTATGTTACATTTATACCAGAACGAGTGTGAGTTTACTGCGCGAACCGAAGCCGAGCGCGGTAATCACACTATAGTGTTTGTTGTAGATTAAGAAATGGAATAGCTGATAGGGTATAATAAAAATCATCGCGCTTCTACTAAATGAGGAACCAGCAGTCAAAATACCTACAGTAACTCGAACGAAGCAGCAGATAAAGTCTAGTATAAAATTAATGATTGACAAAGTCAATAAGGAATTCTGTTAAATGAACCTTTTTTTATTTATTATTTCTTATTTCATATCATTTTTCTTACAATAGAATTTGCTTAACAGTTCGTTAAATTCCACCCGCCACGCAATTTTCAAATAAAATACGCACAACCAAATCACCTAAAGGCTACCTCACACTACTATCCAAAGTGTACCATTTGGTGGGGTCACTAAAATGTGTGTTTCTACTCGTGAGCCGTAACCTGTTCAAGATGAAACAAAATGCAGGTCATGTCTAGTAGTTTTTTTTACAAAACTACGCAAATTTAATTAAAATCGTATTAATCGTTTTTACCTTAAACTGACAGAAAGAACTACATTTTTATTATATACTAGCCGTTACTTGCGAAATAAAAGAACAACCGAATAAAATGCTTGTTTTCTGGCCCCCGAATTTAGAACCGAATTATGTGTCAAGTGGTTAATTATGATGAGACAATAACCACAAATAAATTTTAAGTTCAGCATAGAATTTGGTTTTAGAAATACAGACGGTCTAAAGTGGTCACCGGCCGGCCTCCATTCATAGCAATAATTTTTAGATTTGTACTGTACTAATGTCTATGCTGAACAAACGTTTTTGATATGTAAGGGTTTTTTGGGTCGCTGATTGATTTTTGCGCTTATTGTGAGCGAAGGTATACGAACGTATTGGATGAATCAAATGCAACATGAATACTGCCCTAAAAAATCAAATGGCAGTAAGTGACTAACTTATGAATTTGAGTAAATCAAGATTAAGTAAACATGTCTGGACCGTTTGATAATATATAAGGTGGGCAGTAAGGTAAATGGCAGTAATAGATATTTTGCACAAATACTGCCATCTGCCTAAACATATAGTATAATCAAAAATCAGATACTGCTGTTTTTCCTCATCAATCTACCTAGGAAGGAAGTGTGTAATTCATCTAGGGGTCGGTTTAAAAGCTGCAGCACTTACTGCTTTCATTGTTCTCAGTATTAACACATTTTGTAAACAAATGCCATTTACTGCCATTTGCCTTTTTACGGCAGAATATGAGTACAGTAAAAATCTAATAGTCATTTGTTCAGTGAAGAGTACCCACTTTGACCCTCTGTATTTTTAAAACCGGGCATGTGCTCAATATTTTTCTATAATTATTGTGTCATCACACAGATGTTAAACTCATCATATCTAATCATTTGACACATAATTCGGTTCTAAATTTGAGGGTCCGAAAATATAGAAATTTTTCGGGTGTTCTTTATTAGATTTTACAATGTAAATCGGTGATAAGAAATAAAACTTAGCCTATATTTGATTCTAGTACCTCTACGGCTCTACTGTATCCATACAAATGTTCAAGTAAATCCGTCCAGTAGTTAGTGCGTGACTGAGCAACAAACATACAATTTTCATTTTTAGGCGTGACCTAAGCAAAGGCAGAAGCGCCTATATACACTCGCTTTGTCTGTACGTCTATCAATCTGTGAATCTGTGACGGTTTTTTTTAATCAGTCGTACAGCCAAAACGGCGTAACCGATTTTAAAAAACTTTTTTTTGTTCGATTCCTCTCGGGGTCTATTTGATCCTAACGTCGCCCGATTTTTGAATTTTTGCTCCAGAGGGGAGTAAATTAGAAAAAACGGTGTTTTTTGATTATTATAGTTTGCTCAATTTAAGTCAGATCGATTCGATATAATATTGCGTCAAAACAGTTTTTTTATACAGATTTATATGCAAATTCAAGTAAATAAATGCGACTTTATCTGTTTCATAGGACACATAAAAATAAAATGACGTCAGATTTCAAAAATAAGAAATAAAACTTAGCCTATATTTGATTCTAGTACCTCTACGGCTCTACTGTATCCATACAAATGTTCAAGTAAATCCGTCCAGTAGTTAGTGCGTGACTGAGCAACAAACATACAATTTTCATTTTTAGGCAAAGGTAGAAGCGCCTATATACACTCGCTTTGTCTGTACGTCTGTCAATCTGTGAATCTGTGACGGTTTTTTTTTAATCAGTCGTACAGCCAAAACGGCGTAACCGATTTTAAAAAACTTTTTTTTGTTCGATTCCTCTCGGGGTCTATTTGATCCTAACGTCTCCCGATTTTTGAATTTTTGCTCCAGAGGGGAGCAAATTAGAAAAAACGGTGTTTTTTGCTTATAGTTTGCTCAATTTGTCAGATCGATTCGATATAACATCGCGTCAAAACAGTTTTTTATACAGATTTATATGCAAATTCAAGTATATAAATGCGACTTTATCTGTTTCATAGGACACATAAAAATAAAATGACGTCAGATTTCAAAATAGCGGCCATATGTACTTTTTTGTAAAAATTATCCGATCCTTTTGAAAATTGATATTTGAGAGTTTTATAAGATACAAAATAATAAAATGGTGTTTAAATAATAACTTTTCAATTGTGTTGTTTATAGCTTTGATAAATTCGGTTTTATATAGAATGCGTAAGAAGCATAGCTTCTGTCGGATGTCCTATGACTCCTCATGACTTTTTTTATTTGGCAGGTTCCGAGTTACTCTTAGTAGTCAACCGTTTCTATGGAAAAATTTTTAAAAAATTCACTGTACTATTTTTTCTATGTAATCCAAAACATATTTACATTATGTCTTATGGCTCATAGCCTACTACAAAATTGTAATTTCTCTCAATGTTATTTTCTCTATGTTCGGTAAAACCATTTACACGCAGTACCTATAATAATATGAATGTCGCGCCTTGTAATTCTTGAATTACTTGTATATGCTCCAAATTTTTTATATATTAGTAGGAAAGTTAGAATGGAGTTGAACAGCTTGTATAATGTATACCTATTATGTCAATAATACCTATAATTGTTTACTAAACAATACAAATTACCAAACAATAGCAGTCAAAGGACAATCGGTATGAGACTCTTTCAGCCTACATTACGGTGTAATATTGATGAACAAATAATTAATCGAATACAGTTTGATGTACAAAATCACAAGCAATTAATTATTCACAATTAAACAAAATATGAACACAAAAACAAATGCATTCGGGAAGAAACGTTTTTCATGATAATTGAGATATTTCTAAATTCTCAGAAAGTATACCTAATAATATATTGTTCATTTTAAAACTCAAAGGTCCCAAAAAAATATACGATTTATTTAAACATACACAAGAAATATCGAAATCATCTGCATAGCCTTCAGAAGCCACATCATGAGGCTGTAGTACCATGAGCCACAATAGTTAAGGTAAGATTATGAAGAGCCGCACAGTTACTGTTCAAGGTCGTGCCCGCCCCACCACCAACTAAAGCTACACGAAAATACTATTCGCTGTTCCTCTTTATGTAAAGACTAGCGGCCCCGTCCGGTTTCACCCGGGTGCAATACACTACTCACTTGCTTCGCTCGTTCGCTTGATTTTATAAATACACTACTCACTTGCTTCGCTCGTTCGCTTGAATATTATAATTACGCAGCGCACGCAACGGAAGCTCTCAAAAGGAATAATTTTTCCCGTTTTTGCAACATTTTTCATTGATGCACCGCTCCTATTGGTCGTAGCGTGATAATTTATAGCCTATAGCCTTCCTCGATAGATCCAACACAAAAATAATTTTTTCAATTCGAACCAGTAGTTTCTGAGATTAGCGCGTTCAACCAAACAAACAAACAAACTCTTCAGCTTTATAATATTAGTATAGATTTATAATATAATATAGCCAAAAATAAAAATAAGTTTTTAATACATTTCTTTGTTTTGTTTTTCCTGTTTTTCTTTTTTCTTATTATACTCGTATGTCAAATTTGCTGTAACATTCATAACAGCAAAAATAACTAGTGATTTAATAAAAAAAAACAAAACAAACAAATAATATGGTATGTTTTACTACGTGCTGCAAAACTTGTTTTGTATTATTAATGAATAGCTACACAGTCCAACATCACCCTGATGAAAATCGCTATTTTCGCTCACTGCTCAGTGCTCATCCCACTTTTGTCGTAGCGTAGGTAATACATAATAATAATTATAGATACCTAGCCAGCCTATGTTAGTTTTAAAGGCTTTTGAAGAGTTCCCGGGTTCTAATCCGAGAACTGGTAAAAGGTATAAATTGGATTTTCAATTTATTATCAAAAAATAATATTCAAAGTATGAATTAATATTAAGTCCAAATAACCCTGGCTGTTGGTGGGCTTAAAAAAAGTACCACGTAGTTGGATTTATAGCGTGCACTCGGCACATATTTAAAACATTTGAGTATATTAAAATCATATTTGCATATATGTAATACCCATGCCGTAGAGATTACATTTACATACAAATTTTTCAGACATGTTTCGTGAAAGCCTTTTTATACGCATGGTTGCTTTTAACCAGAATTATATGTATAACCAGAGCAATCAACAAAGGCCTACAGCTTATTGTGTATCTACTGTAAACCACAGGAAGTACTTTTCAATTTTCTTTTATTTTCAACAGTTTCATTAGGTATAATAAACAGAGCTAATATGACCTTATCATTAATTATTATAATTGTTAAATCCGGCGTTGCCCGTGTCATCGATGACTAAACGTGATTACCATTTTAAAATGACCAATGTCCAAATAAAGTGGTGCGGCGTAATGAAATGTTGCTAGTAAGGTCCGCCATACACGAGCAGCTTGAATCAGTCGGGGCCAGCTGCACGAGTGCAGTCGGTTTGCGATTGGAGTCAACTGCAAGCTGACTAGTGATGAGCCAAACTGCTACTTTTCAATCACAACGTGATTCGTGATTGCTACTTTTAAATATCAGTGATTTTAAACGGTGACTGTAATCACAGTTTGTGTCTGGAATCTCATTCATATCATGATATTTTCATATTATGTTATTGACGGGCGAATTTATTTTAACGAACTGTGATTACATCCCTGCACGCATTATATTTTTACCTGTAATTCGACATTTATGTCTGTTGGTGAATAAATAAATAAATTAATAGAATAGAATAATAACTTTATTCAGTATACTGTCACAATGAGAAAGAATGCCCTTTTCTCATTTTATATTAATTTATGTAATTATTGACTTTTACGAATTCATTCTCCTATAAATATTTATTGAAAGTTCAATTAATATTAAAGGTATACAAAAATTAACAAAATAAAAAAAAATAAAATTAAGAAAAAAACGTAATTAAAATAATCGAAAAATAAGCATCTACAGAATAAAAAGAATGCAGAAATCAATAAAAGTTCATTTTTAAATTTCATGAATAATCTTTGAAATGGCGCCTCTTTTGACACGGCATTATATGGCATACACCCAGTTGTGGCGGACCCTAATCACACTGACAAATTGATATTTCAAGAATTGATCAATATCAGTTCTTGAAATATCAATTTGTCAACGTTTTCTAAAATATCAATTTGTCAGCGTTTTCTTGAAATATCAATTTGTCAACGTTGTGACTGTGTGAATTTTGTTTATATTAGTAGAGTAGCAATCACTGATATTTGTCACAATGAGTAGCAGTAGCAACCTGTGATTTTCGAATATCAGTGATTGAATCACAGGTACGTGAAATATCACCCATCACTAAAGCTGACTGCTTCCAGCAGTCGTATTGCAGTTGTTCCGCAACATGGCTGCTTCAAGATGCCGCTGCTCCAGTTGTTGGTGTTCTGTGCTCCGCGCATCATGAATTTTGAGGAGGAAACACTGCTTCTTCTGCTATTATTGCATAAGCGGCGAGTAGTCGGAGTGGACTGCTTGAAGCGGTCCGTGTACGAAGCCCTGGGCAGCTTCTTGCTGCCGGCAGCACGGCGAAACTTGACTGCACGCCGACTGCATTTTTTGGCTGCGACCGAAAGTGAACTGCTTGAGAGGTCCGTGTATTTTGAACGAGAATTTCGTATTAAAACTGCAGATCACCCAACTATAACAGCTTGAAGTTGTCGGCCCTAACCGATTCAAGCTGCTCGCGTATGGTGGCCCTAAGTATGTAGTTGTAGTAAGCCCGGCATTTCCCGTGCTCCCCATGACATACATCCTAAAGGTACGTGCAGTATGGAGCTGGAATTCTAGATGGTAGCGTAGATCATAGCAGGGCTTGCTTAAATTAATGCATTGTTATACAGGGTGGTGAACGTAACTGCTGCACATAGGGATTTAACCCGTAAAATCAAACATTCGCGATTTCCTGCTTCCCTAATTATTTTAGGAAAAATATCTTCAAATAATAGTTTTAGAACATACAATTCTGCATCTAAATCATTAAACAATAGTATATTGTGTAACTAGTGTGCTAAATACATCTTTATAGGTCAGGCGCGATATTTTCAGCACGAGTAGTAGGAGAGCGCTCACGAGCCTTGGCGAGTGTGCATCGCGAGCCGCATACGAGTGCTGAAAATATCGCGCCTGACGCATAAAGATTTAGCACACGCGTTGCACACTATACTTTATATAACACATGCATGGTTTTAGAATTTAATTAAATTAAAAAAAAAAAAAAAACAGTTACATAATGGTTCATTATGTAACTAGTTGCATAATGGTTCATTATGTAACTAGTTACATAATGGTTCATTATGCAACTGTTTTTTCATTATAGCACTGAAAAGCGTTGCATAATGGATCATTATGTAACTAGTTACATAATGAACCATTATAGCACTGAAAAGCGTTACATAATGGTCACTAGTCAATAAACGGCTATTTAAGGTTCGCAAATCAGATACGAAAAAACACTAAAAGCGTGCATGTGTTATATAAAATTAATTTTGCATGCTTTGTACCGGCAGAAATTTGGTAAGTGCATTTTTGTCATCATTCTGTCATAGAGATTTGCATGGTTAAAAAATGCATCCGCCTATAAGGGTTTGTTTTTTAATAATAAAAAATAATGATTGTAATAAACCTTGTCGATAATACAGTGTATTTGCTAACGCCGGATGTTCACGTGAATACCTCTCACGCATTTCGTTCTTTTGCCTTTTGAGTTAGAAATTGGAAACTTTAGCTTGTCAGCTAACTCATTTCTTTTTGACAGATCAATTACTTCAGAACAAAAGAATTTTTTATTTTCAATATTTACGTAACTACAAGGTTTAGAAAAAAATTACATACTTAACTCTCTTGTAAAAATGAGTAGAATAATAAATCGTTATGAAAATTGTGCCGTAGTTTATAGAAAAAAAAAATATAGCACATATTTCTTCCTATTTACGTGTCAAGCATCCTACCAAAATTAGATTTCGTACCGTTTGACCAGTATCGTGATAACAGACTTTCTCCAAAAATATGTTTTTTACATTTCGAGGACCTCAAGTAGAGAAAGAATTGAAAAATTATGTAAAATGATTTTTGACCCACATTAGTATCATTCCCCACAGCCCACTTGTGTTGATGGAATGATAAAAATACAGCGTATATCAGCAAACATACTGTATTGTCGAAAAGCTTTCTTCCGACCACGTTTTTTAACTTCCCATTGGAAGTTATTGTAATGGGTCCGAAAATCGAAATCAAAAAGGAAAAAAAAATTTTATGTTTCAAGGTCACTACACTATTTTTACACTACTTTTAGAAAGATGTCTGTGTGTGTGTGTGTGTGTGTACGTACGTACGTATGTATGTGTCCATTTCTTTCTAAGACGAAATCTCGAGAACGAAAAATGATATCGACTACGTTGGGGTGCCAATCGACGCGTATTAACGTAAATTTGATCTGAAAGGAATTTTTTTTAAATCGGTTCAGCCGTTCTTTTTTCTTAACCAAATAACCTCCAAAAAAGTAGATTTTACACAATATCTCGCGAATAAAAAATTATATCGACTTCGTAAGGGTGTCAATCGAGGCGTGTTAACGTCATTTTGATCCGACATAAATTTTATAAAAATCGGTTCAGCCGTTTTTTTTTTTTTTTTTTTTTTAATTATTGATGTTTTAATGATTAAAATGATTACTTTTCTGTGTAATATCTAATTTAATTATTATTATTAAATATTTATCAAACTGGGAAGTTCGTCGTGTGGACCTCAAGGGTCGCACTTTAGTCCTAATAAACGACCCACCTCACGGCTTGTTAAATTAATTATTATTAAGCAAATACGTACTTATTACTTATGCTGGTGCATTTTTATTAAAACAAATTATACATGAACTCAATGTAAAACTACTGCACTGTCTGAGGGGATTATATCTAAATGTGTTTTGTTTGTGTTTAATTAATGAATTACATAATCCATAGCACATGAAAGCGAAACAATAGAATTAAACAACCCCTACTCGTCCAGTTCATGGTTATTCTCACGGCTCACCTATCCAACGTAAACACATACGTCTGTAGAACTCGTCACCCATTTAAATTAATTTTTTAAAGAACTTCTCTTTGTAACTTAACCACAGCAATTTGTAACACCAGCGGATTCACTAGATTGTTGACGCTTTGATGTTTGTCAGCCAGTGTCTAAGACCTTTGACACGTCACACAGCCGTGTTAAGCGCGAACTGACCCCCGCGCCCCTAATTTGACGACAGTTTGAGTCAGGACTGGCAACAGTGTCTGCTAAGAACATGGCGGCTGCTTACGCTACATATTATATGTGCGACTTACACAAGTGAACTGTGAATCAGTTTACCTATATCTTTCATTAAACTGTTTCTTAACCAAATTTTCAAATCTATCAACGAAGAAATTCTGGAAGAAAACGCGTGGATAAAGTCTAATTTAATCTTATCTATTAAATTACACACAGTCGAGACAGGATGTGCTGCAATCTCAGAATTATCAGAGCGTAACAAAATAGGGAATTTTGCACGATTTTTTAAATTATTCACAAATTAAATAACACATAATATAATAATACAATATACAGTGCGTTCGTAAAATATGGAACTATGGAAATAAAACTTCAATGGACGCTTTTTAGAAAAAATCCTCGGACAGGTCAACTTTATTTTAAAAAAGGCATGTTTCTAGGTGAACAACTTTTTGTGACGGTGTTTTTTTTTTCATTTATGACGTCATCGACTTTTTTATAAATGGCACCCCACAGTTTTTTTGACTGATTTAGATAGTTAACTTGACGTTCTGAATACAGCCTTATACTTAATGCAAAATGTGTGATCTTCAACTTGAAAATTTTTAAGATAATCGATCTTAAAAATTAAAAAAACGAAACTGAAATTTTTGTTTTTTTAATGTTCAATCTTGTTAATACCAACTATATTACTATACAGGGTGATTTAGAAACAGAGGTGGAAAAAATTCCACAAATTAAATACGCTTAAATGATTACATCCTAAAAAATGAAAAAAATCGGCAGGTTCATTTTCGAGAAAAAAATGAAAAAAAACTATTAGAAAAATTGTACCCGCCACTGCCGAAATAAATTTCATGGTATGCACTCGTTAAGGACTAACTAAATACAAACCTTTCTCACTGATTATGTAACTTCTATAAAATTTGGATAAAATGCATAATTTTATAATCAGTCATTAGTCATTACCAATTGCTCTGCCGTGATATTCACAAAACAGAATTATAGATTTTACGAATATTGAAAAAACAGACATGGTTTTATTATACGGCTAAGCTGGCGGATATTCTGCAGAAGCACGCTGACGGAATGCTAACCGTTCTCCCGGGATCGTGTGCCTGAAGCACGCACTTTTAATAAAACTGCAGCATTTGTGAGATTGTGTATTTGTGATTTTGTGAATTCCATTGTTTTAAAGTTTCCAAAGTTTTGTGTAAGTACATGTCATTGCGTATTACTTTTTCTTTTAATTTTGCGTTCGTTTTAAAATAATACAACTTAAGGTAAAAATACATTAAATTACTAAGGGTCAATGTTGCTCAAAGTTTGGAAAATGTTTTCATCCCGAATTTTCGATAATAAAGCTAGTAATTCAATAAACGTGAGCATGCTTTCTTCTTAATGAGGGGTCACTGCCTTGGCGTCAGGTGGAAACCGGCCGTAAACGGTAAAACTATAAGCCAAATCAACTGCTCCTTATCATGAAAAAGAAAAATGACGAGGAGAGTCGACCCCAAATGAAATGTGATAAGGCTAGAAAAAAATGCTTTCTTCTACATTAATTAACGAAAAAATTATTTTTAGCTATTAATAAAAAACATCGATACCTAAATACGTTCAGTGTAATTTTCCCCGCTATTCTTATTTTTATTTTATTGCGTTTTGACAATAACATAAGAAATTCTTTTGTTTTTCGTAATTAGCCACTCATTACATTGTACTTTTAATTTATGAAACAAAAATAATGCACTTACATAATTTTTAACTTAGTGAATAATAAATAAAATCACATCATCCTTTATGTTGCCGGTACAGTTTTCATAAGCGTGGGGATAGGGGTAGTTCCGGGTTTTTTCATTAAAATTAATATACCTAATATAAAATTAATTTTTAACCATGCTAACGTGTTCTCTACGAATTCATTATATCCACGTTTTTTCGTCTCTATTTCTGAATCATCCTGTATTTAATTTCATACAACCGAAGTTATAAATAAATCTTCTAAATACTAAGCAGTTGTTGTAATAAAGTAATTTAATCGTAATTCACATGTTGACTATACAAACGATTTAGCTTTATAATTGCAGAATTGCAAATGATAATTGAGGTTATGTATCATGAAATGGCCATTTATAGCTCTGAAATATTAAACCAACATGGCTTGCTATTTTGTAAAGGTACATTAATCTCATATATTAATAGAGATAATTTGGAACTTTATAAAAACACGATATTCAATATAAAACCCTGCCCATGTGCGAGCTGGACCATCTGCAGCTCTGGAAATTTTCAGAAGAGTTCGTTTGGGTTAGGCCGAACTGCCTTTAATATGATTTGAATTGACTTTATAAATATTTTAGTTGTTCTTTGTTAATTAAATTTCAAGGGCTGGTTGTTACTTTCCAGTCCACTCCTGACCCTGCCGACAAAAGATATTTAAATAATATTTAAATATATCATAACGTGAAATTTGTTTTGTTTTCTGACAAAAAAAAATTTGACGACTTACAATCCAATTCTAATATTCGGTAAACACTTTATAAATCCAAAATCTGCATCAAATTATATAATATTATGCACATCCAATAAGTAAATCACATAATCAGCAAACTATAGTGTATTAATAAATTGTGTACGTCCAGCCCTGTCTAGTCGATTTTTTCAAATTGTAGAAGCATGGTGTGCTCACTCTTATAGAAAAGCTCAAACCATGTTAGTTCTGACTGCAAAAACCGAAATTATTGGCGCTGCTAACTTTTGAATATTAATGATCACAATATCTTAGGTAACGTAGTATATTATTAAATGAATGCATAATGACTGGCATCATAACATAGCTGACTACAGTATTATGTTACGTCATTGTCAAAATGGGTGTTTCATTGTATACTGATGCAGTCATTATATTCGTGTTTTGTAAAAGTGAAAAAAATAGTTTTTAAGTGATGTGTTCCCAATTGCAATAATGCTAATAGTGGGAAGATTACATTTTATTCATTTCCTAAGGAAACTGAGGTAAGAATAATTTATTTATCTATGACTATGATATTATAAGTAAGATACTATAACTTAAAAATCATATAATCACATTTATTCAAGTTCCACGTCGTTATATTTTGTTTGAATGAAATAATAATATTTATAGATGTTTAAAATATTAAAAATCTGGGATTGACAAGTGTTTAAAATACTTAAAATTATGTTTTAATTACAGAGATTTCATCAGAGGATTTTTGCGATCAATCGTAGGGATTTCCTTGATAGTCCTAAAAATCGAGTCCGAAAAAATGTCCGAGTGTGTGAAGCTCATTTCTCTGAAGATTGCAAATATGAAGCCGTGAAAATCAATATTATTATTATGAAACAATTCTGAAAACTATATTATTAATATTTTATTGTATTATTTTATATTTACATGACTTGATAATATTATAATAATTTAGTTCAGTGACTTATTTCGTGTTCATATGTTATTTTTTTAATGTTAATATAGTTTGTTATTATGAAAAATTGTAATAAAACTGAAAAAAAACATTTCTTTTATTTTTTAATTAACCTTTTCAATTTGTACGTCATTTCTAGGAAAATTAAATTTAAAGATACGAGTAAAATATTTGAAATTACCGCTTCTTTCATTGTGGCACACTAGCGCCATACTCCATAGTGGCAGTAATCAGTACTAAAAGGATAGAGTGGGATATCTATACTACTCTATCTATGGTTGCACACTAGCGCCATAAGTTTTTGCAGTCAGTACTAAAAGGGTCAGAGCATTCATGATAGAGTGTGCTATCTATATAACTCTCTTATCTATGTGTAGAAGTAACTTTTAAATTATACTATCTACTATACTAAAACGTATAATTTAAATTTTGAGACAAGCCCGTATTTTTTTCGGTGTCGGAAAAAAAATTAAGTTCATTTAGATTGGTTTCGTACATTAATAGACTTCAATATAAAATGTGCGTACCAGATTTTATTTTAAAGTTCGCGCGAACACAAAAAAATTAAAATTTTATTTTTGCCGTATGATAGAACAAAGAGATTTTGATCGATTAATTTTTTTGAAAAATGCCTCTTTTTTCCAATTTACGTAATGGAATTGTAGAATTGAAACAGTAATTATGCAAATATAATTTTAAATTAAGCGCGCTAATGGCCTTAATCGGATTAATTAAGTTTGAATTTGCAAAAAAAATTGAAAATATGTTTGCCAGTTGCAATCAAAACCAATATTAAAGACTTTCGTGTTTTTATTTTTTTTTTGTTATACCAACTACAAAATATCTACTTTCCATGCATGTATAACTGCAATGGGTCATTTAACAGGCAGGCGTGCCGAAAGTGTTCTACTTACCGCACTAGTGCGGTATAAGTAAACGGTTGATAGTAACATATGTTTATTCGCAATATCCGCCTGCATATTACATACTCACAGCTGCTCACAGCCTACTGTAAATGTAAAGATGGCGACGCAAATTAAGTGTGAAAGTTTATTGAATATACTGAAAATGAAGTAGAAAGTACATATTTTGTAGTGGGTATGGCAAAAAATACCATGTATTTCTTGTGCGTAATGGTATTACCTATGACTCGTATGAATCGCTCGTTTTTACATACTGTTAAAACTCGTCAGTAATAAACCCCATTACGACACTAGAAATACAATCTACTATTACGTAACATGAAACGTTTCTCTGTCAGTATATCAACACATCATTTCAAAATAGAAAATGAATGCAGATATCTATATTTGCGTACATTGTGTCGCAGTTATTATCGCAGAATCAGGCTTTTTGCATAAAACCTAGGCGTTTTTCAGAACAGAATGTCCCCTTAGAAAAATGACATTAATTTATTCTAACAGCCTAGCGGTTTTCCATTATTTTATAAAATGCTTGATAGCTGTAGGTAATTCAATTACCTACAGCCATCAACATTTTGTAAAATCATCACTGGCACCCGTACTAATACATTTGGGCTCTCTTCAATACAATTACGGTAATTGTATTAAAGAGAGCCCAAATGTATTAGTACGGGTGCCAGTGATGATTTTCATACGTCATACTGCTGATGCACCGTTTTGGGGGAACAGATAAAGGATACCGAGCATATAACTTACTCTGGTCAGTTGTCTCTAAGTGATTGCGTTCCGCCCTTATCGATTTTTGAAAGTGACAGAATTTCAGGATCATTGCTGATAAAAAATTTAAATTGCATATGAAAGTTCAACCTCTGCAGATCACAAAAACAATCGTCTGCCATGTCAAAAACGGTTGCTATCGCCGTCTGTCAGGGTGTCCAAATTGCACAAATTACACATTGTCATCGTCATATTGCGAGAACCGTTTTCACTAATGAAAAGCTGTAATCCTATAAAATTTGGAGAAAAACGGGTCACTGGAAATAAAGCAAATAACCAAAAAAAAAATATTGCACGTTAGTATCGAAAGTGCCGTGATTGGTCTATTTCTAGTGTGCCGTTTTTCTCCAAATTTCGTAGGATTACAGGTTTTAATTAGTGACGAACGAGTTCCAAAATTTAAGGTCGTATCCAAAACGGTTCTCCCAATATGACGAATATACAATGTGTAACTTGTGCAACTTGCAACTTGGACAGATGACGATAGCAACCATTTTGGCATGGCAAACGGTTGTTTTTGTGATCTGAAGAGGTTTAAATTTCATATGCAATTTAAATTTTTTATCAGTAATTTAGTCCTGGAATTCTGTCACTTTCAACTATATGTTCTAAATAGTATATGACTAGGCATTTTGAATAAAATTTATTCTCGTGGGCAACGCTTGCATAAATAAATAGTTTTTAGCCTTAAGTTAGGTTTCTGGGTATGGGTATAGGCCTGGAAAATGAAAAAAAAATAATTGGCCGAAACGTGAATGCAATCGAAACATTTTAAATAAATATTATTTTAAAAGCAAGAATAATCATTCCATTATTTCATACCAGTATTGACAATAATAATTTTGAGTTAATATCTACTATTTTATAAAATTTTCGTGAATCACAAAATATCTCAGAAATCAAAAACAAAACTAATTTTACAAACTAAATCTGGGAATCAGGAAAAAATTCCGTTCAAAACTCTATGCGATGAAATTAACATTTTAACGATATTTAAATAGCATTGTGAATTGTCGACCTTTAATTTATGCAAATATTTGTCTTATAATTCTATGAATTTGTGTCTCTCTCAGGAAGGATAACGTGATACATGCAAGGCAGCATAGGTATGTTAGCGGAAAAAAGCTACTACTCTAAATTCTAATACAGATGATCCAGAATTACTTAAAACTTGATAATATGTTACAAAATTTAGTAAAATATGTAATCAATTACCTACTGTGATGTTGGATTGATAAAATATCGAAAAATTGGAAACTTTATGTCCGCGCACACCTTGGCGCCCGTCGCGTCGATCCGTTTGAGAGTAGCCGTCACGATTTGAGCAAAACTAACGAGTCTTTATAAAATTTGGCCTAAGTATTTTTAAACGATTTTATTTAGCTTGACCCCGTATATTTGTTTGTTTGTATGTTTGTTTATAAGTTTTTAACGTCATTTTAAAGTCGTAATCACTGAAAATAACTCATGGTTATTATAGACTCAAACGCAAATTTTTCCTAAATTACATTTGTAATGGTACCTACCTATATGCTACTTATCCCTACTTGTCTTTCCACGTAAATGTTGCCCGTCGCACTACCGTACAGGCCGGTTCTCACGGGGCGATTTTAATTGATCAACTTTAGTTGATCAACTAAAATCGAATGAAAATGAGCGTGAGAACCTATATTTCAACTTTTGTTGATCAATTTTAGTCGGTTCCACAAAAGTTCGTATGTGCTCTACGGTACAAAAAGACTGGGGCCCACTGTATTAAGGCGTCAATAATTTTACTTCCATGTTCCTTAAGGAAATAGAAGTATGGTAGAGTACAGTGTGGTGTAACAGTTAGCGCAGCCGACCTTTGGATCACACTGTCGTGGGTTCGAATCCCACCTCCGCTCATGGATGTTTTGTGATGTCATCTAGTTTTAAAGAAGTTGTTACTTAATGTAATTAAGACGCTAATGACCTAAGTTGTCGGCGCGTCTATAATCTACAATAAATAAATAGAAGTGTGGTGATAGGGACGACAAATATTGTCCAAGTTAAAGTCATATTATTTTGAATGTACTACCCTCAAAATGTAAAGAAAAGTAATTTTCCACGTGACGGCTGTACGTCTTTTGAAAATTCGAAAATTACAGACACATTTTTCTTTACAGCTATATTTATTAGTATAAATTAATACGTTACTCACTCGCTTGACGCTTTGCTCGTTCGCTCAATTTTATGATTAATTAATTCTTTACTCACTCGCTTCGACGCTCGTTCGCTCAAATTTATGATTGATTAATACATCACTCACTCGCTTCGCTCGTTTGCTCAAATTTATAATTAATTAATACGTTATCTACTCTTTTCGCTCGTTCGCTTTCCAATTTGGAACCAGTTCGATTTGCACTCGAGCGAATCCGGGCCTATAGACCTAAACCTTCCTCAAGAAATAAACTATTGAATCGGGAAAACCGCATTCAAATCCGTTCAGTAGTTATAGAGAGTAGCCGATGCAGACATACACCTACCGCGACTTCCTTTTATAGTCTATAATGTACCTATAGATTGTGTTTAGATACTATTCGTACAATTATTAGTAGTCCTCCGTACTTGTGTACGTATTGAAACTCGAATTGAAGAAACGTTTTGCAAGATTTGCAGACATTTTCTGAAAAGATGAATGTTTGGATATATGTAAACGCGTAATATAAACTTACATTTTATACTATATATGGAGAAAGATGGTAGTCATATATATCTATTATAGGAAAATGTCCAATATGAAAATATATTGTATAATATAATGTATGTACCTTTTCAGTTTGTATGAATAGAATAGACCCAAATAGGTAAATATGGAGATATTGGTTAGTGTGCCAATCGGCTACAGAATTCTTTAGCTCCTTCGAAAATTATTTTTCAAAACTTTAATATTAACGACCAAAGTTAGATACTCATAGCGGAAAAATACTTTTATCGAAAATTGACAAACTTTAAAAGCATAGATTTTGTGAAATAATATTTTATTTTAGATAATCCCTTTAAATATGCTACCCAAGTATTTATTATTATTTTTTCAATAAATTATTCATATTTCTACGAATTTTATGAAATAATCGAGAATTCATGCATTGCTCCACTTTCAAGTGAAATATGCAATAATTAAAGTACTCGAAAAATTATTGCAACACACGTAATACTTCGAGAAAATGTTACTTATTAATGTCGAATTGGTTTTATATCATTTGCTTTTGCCAATCAAAAGTTATAGCAACTTTTGTATAGCGCGTGCGCTCTCGCAAACCTGTTCCAGCGTGAGCGAACGGCGGACGTAGGTCAACTTGGAGCATTAGTTAACAAATTACTGCTCGCTCAACTTTAATCCGAAAAACACACGTCATACCTATATTATGTTTCTTTATAAAATTTTGTTCTTTCCAATGGTGCGGCCAGTTTTTCATACAAATTGAATTTAAATATTTATTCATGAAATATCGTATTTTAGCACCTACATTGTTTAATAAAAAAATTTCTGCACAATTTCTCACGGTGGCATTTTGATATTTTGTTCTCCACACATTTCTGAACACGTTTCAACAAAAATCATCGATCGAGGAATTATTCCGAAGTGAAAATCTAATTTGACTCCCCTAAAATAGAAAAGTCTGTATTACAACAAAATAGTTACTAAGCAACTTAGGTTCTAATTAGTCACAAAACTAAAAAAACCGCAAACTTATATCGCGTGACGTCATATTCATCAATCAGTTTCTTTGGCGACCCCGCGTACAAGAAATTGAATATCTCCGTTGAAATTAAAGATATCAAAATAATTCTTTCAGAATCTTCATTACAATGATGTGATAGTATCATAATTAGTATTTTCGTTCAATGGAAACTTCCTAATTGGAAGAATTTGAATAAAATAAGTATTATTAATTAATATCAATAGCTTCCAGCAGGATTTTCGCTGGCACCGTTGCCTTTATAGGGACATGTTTTCATAACGAATCGTTTAGAAAACATTAAAATCGGCCGGGGATTCAAGGTAGATAAATCGACCGGGCTCTCGGACTATAAGAAAAGTTGTTTAGAACTCAATTTTATAACTCCATATCAAATTTCAGAAATATAAAAAAAAATTCGTTAATTTTGTAAAATTGTAAAACTGACCAAGAAAATGTATCTTTATTTTTCAAAATATGAAAAAAAAATCTACTAAGAAAAGTTGTTTAGAATGCAATTTTAATACCCCACACAAAATTTCAGAAATATCAAAAAAAAATTCGTTCACAAAATTAACGAATTTTTTTTCTTGTTGATATTTCTGAAATGTAATATGGGGCTATAAAATTTCATTCTGAACAACTTTTCTTTGTGGAGTTTTTTCATATTTTGAAAAATAAAGGTTATACTTTTCTTGGTCAATTTTAAAACTTTGCTTATAATAAACATCCTGTAGAAGACCGAATCAACTCATTTTTGGTATACCTTAGTTTTAAATCATGCAGGACTCGATCCCCAAATGCCATTCCGAAATTCGATTTTTTTTCTTTATTACACCTCTTGTTACATCTATCCTGGGACACACTGTATACTTCAGACTACCCAGATATGTATAGCTGATAGGTAGGTACTCTAATCTTACTGACAATCAAATTTCGCTGTCAAATAAAAAACTATACCCGAGCAAAGCCGGAGCGGAAAGCTAAAAGATAAAAGGATTTTGCACAGTGTTACACAAAAACTAAAATAAAAAAATCTCGCTATGTGGAAATATGAAAAATTCGACAGGTTAAGCTGATTTGTCCCGCGGTAGCCACAGAATTAATTCGTCAATAAAATACGAATACAAATTGAGCAACGTTTGTCACCTGACATTTCAATATTTCAACAGAAGTTTAAAATTTAAAACAACTCTACTGAATAATGTAAACATTCAAATGACAGCTTATTTTTCAACATTGTCAATTTATCATATTTTATAGCTGTAATTTATATCATTAGATACTTCGTCGCAGCGGTATATTTCATAGGAACGGCATTTTCATTACGAACCACTCTAGCTAATATGTCGACAGCAAGTGACAGTTAATAAAAATATGGCACCGTATAAAAGACACCTAGCCGATTTTCTATTTAAAGCTTTGAAAACGTTCTACGTGCTTTAATCGTGTCACTATCCAGCGACATATAGCTATAGTTCAGTTCGGAAATTGTAAGCAGTGACTAATACTAGCTTATAGTTCCATAAAGTAATATAAGCGGAACAGTTTTTATGCTTGAGAAAATCTAAGAACGAGACTAACGAGTATGCTTTACATTCTTTTATTACTTTGTCGCGATCCATTAAGCTTGTTAGTAACTAAGTATTTAGTCACTACCTACAATTTAATGTACAGCTTGTCTAACATACTCGAGCGTCTACATAAATGGGAAGCACCCTATGTTAGACAAAGATAAATATTGTAAATTATAGTAGACATTTACAATATCTATCTTTGTCTAGCATAGGGAGCTTCCCATTTTCCCGATTTCCAGCTACTCTGGAGTAGAGATGGGCGACTTAGACATTTAGTGCAAGTCAACAAAGTTTTGACTAGTTAGCAATCGATGTAAGTCGACTATTTAATCGATGTCTCGTGTCTTGAACCGGTAATCAAAGGAAATAATAAGTGAGAGAAGAGAGCATTGATATTATACATAAATTAATATATTTTTTATACGGCTGAATTGCAATTGAAAATTTTGTTGGAAAGCAGCCAATTATATAATTGATTCCAAACATATCGGAAAAAATCATTTTACCAACCATAGTCACAGTCAGGATTCTAACCTGAACCTTTCCACTTTCGCGGCGGAATGAGCTTACATTACTCAACCGTGACATGATTACTAATCTAACATTCCCCTTATATGCTTCGGAATTAATAGATTTTCACTACATGCGAGTGTTAATTCAATATAGCTAGGTTGTAGACGTGAATCTTCGTACTAGCGAGAGCTCATCATGAAAGTGAAAATTATTTCAAATACCCTTAATAGGGATATACTAATAGCACCTCGATATATCAATGTTATAGATAACCAATGATTGGTATTACTACATAATATTCTAGAAATAAATCTTGTAGACATCGTGAGACAGTCTACATGTTAGATACATACATAAGAACAATAGTAATGTAAGCTCATTCCACCGCGAAAGTGGAAAGGTTCAGGTTAGAATCCTGACTGTGACTATGGTTGGTAAAATGACTTTTTCCGATATGTTTGGAACCAATTATATAATTGGCTGCTTTCCAACAAAATTTTCAATTGATATTATAGTAATTAATTTCTGAAATTTTATGTACCTACAAATATTAGATATAGGTATAACCGTATAGTAAAAAAATGTATCCATAATTGACGAAAAAATAGACGAGTGTTTTGTTATGAACAAACAACTGGATTACAAGTCGAAAAAATCGACTTGACTAAAGTGCAATTCAAAAAAGCCGACTAGGGTGCTAGTCGATTAGTCGAAGATATCCATCTCTACTCTGGAGACGACTTGTGTCGACTAATGTCGATACCAAATAGAAGGATGTGATAAATTTTCTATAAGTTTTTGCATGACAATTTGACAATTTAACTAAAATTTTGTGATTCGGTGAAATGTCACAAATGTGTGAAAATGTATCACGGAAGTGACGTTTTGTGGGCTGTGGCGGGCAGTTCTACAGGCCCTGTCGTATCTTGCAACGTATACAAATATAATTTGTATTATGTTGAAATAATATTTGAATTTACCTTAATTTTTAATGAAGTTACCCCCTGCACTCTTCATCTCAAATCCTTTCCCCTCGCCTAAAAACGATTACTGCTCTCACAACGCTATTTTTAAAGCTAAAGGGTTCAGATAGACGCCAAATGAAGGACCGTAAATCACACTTACAGATCCTATAGGCGAAAAATTGGAAAAATTCCTGGAAAAACTTAAAACTTTTTAAAAATTACGTTATATCTGTCACTGCACGTAGCCAAAACTTTTTTTTTAAATTCGCCTGTAGGATCTGTAGTGTGATTCTTAGTCTTTCATTTACCGTTTACCCGAACGCTCTAGCTTTAAAAATAGCGTCGGGAGAGCAGTAAAACTTATTATACGAGGGGAAGGATTTGAGATGAGAGTGCAGGGGGTAACCTCCGGTAGAGAATACTCTTAACTATCTTAAAATCACTTTTGCGACCTTACTAAGGTCAGAACATTATATTAGAGCCTTTTATTTTATTAAAAATTGTCAGGAAGTACCGGGATTTCACTGTTTTTAACAATCTTTTTATTGTTATTTTTAGACTCCCGGTATCATCAGAATGTTCTTATGATTTACCTACATGTTATCAATAATGAGTGTAATGCGATGCAGAGACATGTTTCGGCGTGTATGTTCGCAAGCTGCAAGACTCGTGGCATGCGGCAAAGTCAAAAGTACGCCGCCGCAGGACTGAAATTAAACGACTACCGGTGCGCTCTTCATATTATAAACCGTGAGTATAAGGCCTGAAGGAAATTGTAATACACACTGATCTCCATTTGAACTGCTCATAGTTGGCTTGTTCCTGTACAACGCCTGAAACCTCTTAGAGGCGGCAGGACGTAGGCAAGACGTACTAAAGGCTGCCATGGTTTCTCTAGGCAGCCAAAGACACTGGCAGCCGCAACTGGCAGCTGAGTGAGGCAGGCGCGTATGAAAGCTGTGTATATAACATAATATAACTGGAAGCACAACCAATCAATTCCAACTGTCGTTTGGCGTGTCGATGCTGGCAACCGCAACCGCAAACTGCCACCCCGACGACTGGTGAGGTACGATTTTTATAACTACATGCATTTTGCTGAACGCTTAGCTGGTTGCGCTGCCATGGCAGCTCGGTGAGGCATGGCCTTGATCTTTGGGTGACAATTTTAGCGGTAAATTTGAATTATCAATACAGATAGCCATTGGCGGCTGTAGTCCTATACGATCACTTATAATAACTTAAATTGTAAAGAGTATTAAACATATTAGTGTTGCTCTCACATCGAGTTGGAGTGGGCTGTGGGCTGGACGCTATTTTGGGGTGGGCCTTCTTTCGCCGCCATTGCAGATAGCACATGTATGCTACGTTATAGATATAATACGTATATTGTATACCTACAACGCTATACGTATGTTTAACAAGCTGAGAATACTGAAAATATTTTTAACAAGCCGTGAGGTGGGTCGTTTATTAGGATTAAAGTGCGACCTTTGAGGTCCACACGAAGAACTTCCCAGTTTGATAAATATTTAATAATAATAATTAAATTAGATATTACACAGAAAAGTAATCATTTTAATCATTAAAACATAATTATTATTTATTTTTAACAATAATTTAAAAAAAACGGCTGAACCGATTTTTATAAAATTTATGTCGGATCAAAATGACGTTAACACGCCTCGATTGACACCTTTACGAAGTCGATATAATTTTTTATTCGCGAGATATTGTGTAAAATCTACCTTTTTGGAGTCTATTTGGTTAAAAAAAAGAACGGCTGAACCGTTTTGAAAAAATTTCTTTCAGATCAAATTTACGTTAATACGCGTCGATTGGCACCCTAACGTAGTCGATATCATTTTTCATTCTCGAGATTTCGTCTTAGAAAGAAATGGACACATACGTACGTACGTACACACACACACACACATATATCTATAGTGTAAAAATAGTGTAGTGATCTTGAAACATAAAAATTTGTTAAACATTTTGATTTCGATTTTCGGACCCATTACAATAACTTCCAATGGGAAGTTAATAAGCGTTTTAACAGTACCTATAGATTTTACTATAAGAATACGGTTTGGAAAATTCCAACTCAAAAAGGCCGCCACAAAAGTCACTCACCAAATAATATCAATGTGGCGTTGCACAGATTGGTTTCAAACAACGGTCGCTATTCGCTACCCATTAATTAGAGATCAATGATTCAAAGCTTTGAAACCGTTCTATACTATGTAGACTATAATATGTATCCAGCAATATACAGTGTGTCCACAGACTCATCCTCAACATGGGGATCTCCGTTGTTATGGGAGATAGAGATTTGGTTAAATGAGACAAAATGTGCAGAATCTCCAGTACTACTACCCTGCGTAGTCAAACTTTCCATATTTTGCTTGGTTCGCGACCGACAGTTAAAAAACGAGATTTACCCATTTTCGTTTTTTGTTTATAACTCGCTTATTAAGTAAGTTAGAAAAAAAATATGTTCACTTTCTTAAGGCCCTTTTTTATGAAGATTTCAAATCTCTTTTCATATTTTTATTTACTTTTATAGTTTTAGAGATACTGGTATTAACTTTGTTTTTTTAAATACACGTCAAAGATGGCCATGACACCATTCGAAAGAGATTTTTTTTCTCTTTAATTTGATATGAGGGTTGATGGATTTATTTTCAAAAATAACAGAGTAATACGTAAAACACTGATTTTTAATAGTAGGCTATGCTAAATTCATTGATAAAACAACAGAAGGCTTAGCAAACAGTTGAAATTCGCGTTGGCTTAGTAAACGGCTGTTTTGTTTTAGCTGTCAAAGTGTAGTTTGTTGCTAATTTGTCAGTTTACTAAGTGATTTATTAAATTTACTTTTGTTATCATGGAACCATTTTGTAACAATGAAAAATTTGATATGTTATCTTGTTACATTCTATGTCACAAAAATTCGACCAGTGCTGCAGAAATGTACTTCGATCAGTATCCAGAACGAATACAACCTCATTCGTCTATTTACAGAAACTTACGAGTAAATTTAATAAACTATGGATCATTTAAAAAGCCGTTTACTAAGTCAACGCGAATAAGTGAAGAACACAAAACTACTGTTTTACGATCAATTGTTGAAAATCGCTTATTTTTCATTGTTACAAAATGGTTCCATGATAACAAAAGTAAATTTAATAAATCACTTAGTAAACTGGCAAATTAGCAACAAACTACACTTTGACAGTTAAAACAAAACTGCCGTTTACTAAGCTAATGCGAATTTCAACTGTTTGCTAAGCCTTCTGTTGTTTTATCAATGAATTTAGCATAGCCTACTATTAAAAATCAGTGTTTTACGTATAACTCTGTTATTTTTGAAAATAAATCCATCAACCCTCATATCAAATTAAAGAGAAAAAAAATCTCTTTCGAATGGTGTCATGGCCATCTTTGACGTGTATTTAAAAAAACAAAGTTAATACCAGTATCTCTAAAACTATAAAAGTAAATAAAAATATGAAAAGAGATTTGAAATCTTCATAAAAAAGAGCCTTAAGAAAGTGAAAATATTTTTTTTCTAACTTACTTAATAAGCGAGTTATAAACAAAAAACGAAAATGGGTAAATGTCGTTTTTCAACTGTCGGTCGCGAACCAAGTAAAATATGGAAAGTTTGACTACTCAGGGTAGTAGTACTTGAGATTCTGCACATTTTGTCTCATTTAACCAAATCTCTATCTCCCATAACAACGGAGATCCCCATGTTGAGGATGAGTCTGTGGACACACTGTATAGCTCTAGTTAGATTTTAATGTACGGACAAGTTTGTCTAGCAACGGGTGAGTCTTGTTTAAGCAATAGATTATGACTGATAGCATTCACAGAGCATCAACAGTTACTATGTATATTTCGAGTATTCACATATGTAGAGTCCAAGAAAAAAAAACTCGAGTCGCAGTGCCAAAACCCTGCCGACAATATAGTGTATTTGATAATACTGGCATTGTGGCTTTATTATGTGAACTTAAGTTTGTTTTTGAACAAAATAAAAAATTTAACCCCTTAATACATCCCTTAAAATAATATTTTTTTTCTTAATTTCAATATTTTTATCAATGCAACTTCGGTACCAAAATAAATACACCCTTTAGTAAGTAAAGCACTATCCGCAAACTAGTGTTTTCATAAAATTTGTAAGTCCGGTCCTGTTGGGCCGATTTTATTAAAATTTTAGCAGCACATTTTAATCGTTACTAAAGAGTTAAATTTCAATTTTGAAACGATTCTGAGAATTTTTTCGGCATTTTTGGGCCCAAAAACATTTTTCAACCCCTAAAAACTACCCTTAAAATGGTCCGATTGGGCCCATTTTAAATAGGCTTCGTGCGGTGATGGATTTCAACGTGCCTACCAAATTTCGTCAAAATCAATTAACTCTTTCGAAAGTTATTGCCCGTGTATATAGACATTTCCAAAAATGGTGCCAAAGTGTTCAGGGGGCTATGAAACGTCGAGAAATTTTGGTCCGACCCCTAGGTCCCGCCATCCGACCGACGCCAATAGTGTATGTGCCATATGGCAAATACACTAATAATAACAATGTCATATAAATCTAGAATGAAAATGAACAACGCAGCTATATTTTAAACAAGGTTTTTTCTGTTTGATTGTGTAGGTATATAGACAGCTACGAGTATAATATATTGAGTATATTGAGCAACTAATACATTTTTATGCGTCATGCAGGCGCGATGTTTTCAGCACGAGCAGTAGGCGAGCGCGCACGAGCCTTGGCGAGTGCGTATCTACGAGCCGTATACGTGTGCTGAATACATCGCGCCGGACGCATAAAGATTTAGCACACGCGTCGCACTTTATTCAACACATGCATGGTTTTAGAGCTTTATTTATTAAAAATGTCATACATCGTAGATTCACTGACAGCAGTAGGTACTGGGCTTGAGAATATCCGAGAGTGTAGGAATGCTGTTATTTACATGGCGTTGCTATGTTTCCTCTATTACAAGCCCCCAGTTCCCGGGTTCTAGCCCGAGAGCTGGTAAAAGTGTCAATTGGATTTTCAATTTATTATTAAAAAAAATATAATGAAATGAAAATATGAATTGGTGCTAGGCCCAAATAACCTTAGCTGTTGGTGGTTTCTAACAATTTTTTAGCAGTAGGTACTTACATCTCATAGACTCATTCTAGAAACATTGGCCTTGATAAAACATTTATTTACTTCGTTGTCATAGTAACCATATTTCATTATAGCATCGAAAAGAGGTACGTAATGGTTCATTATGCAACGGGTTTTTCAAATGTTTTGTCATTATATAACATTGAAAAGCGTTACATAGGCTAGACACGAAAAAACACTATAAACGTGTATGTGTTGAATAAAACACATTTTCATGGTAGACGTGTACACTATATATAATATTACGTTATTCCTTAATCAATTGTCTGTCATTCAACGTCTATAATTTTGAAAAGGAATATTGTGTCAAAACTTTATTAGTATATGCATATAATATTTTATATAAACGGTGCGTAAAAAAACACGTGCACATGTCGAATTCACATATAGTCATCATAATTAATTATTTATTTTGTACAAAAAAGCAGTAAAAATGGGGTAAAAAACTGATGTACGGAATTATACATCATAGCATAATTTTGATCTGGATTTGAATATTTATATACAGGCTGACCCGCGAATCGAGTGACATAGCTTAAGGATGTATTCCTTAGGCGATTTCAAGTCGAAAATACCTTATATACATATTATGCCCAAAACTCAATATTAACGAAATTATCGGCGATATTAAATGGAAAGATCAAGCATAACATACGCATAATATAACGTAATTTCTAGCTTTTCCCATAATTGAAGAATATCGAGGTACCTATGCATTTGTTATGCTTGCTTTTTACGTATTTCAATATCGCTAATATTATGTGTTTAAGGTATTTTCGACCTGAAATTGCCTAAGAAATACATACTTAAGCTATGTCACTCATGCGCGAGACAGCCTGTATATTGATTTGTATATATTTAGATTTAAATTTTTAATTTCTGACTCTTTGCGGAGACTGACTTCTTTCAAAATATATTATTTTTGTTCCCATTCTACGTAATATAAAAAATATCAAGAGAGGCGAGATTTTGACGTAGGTATAGGTACCTACCTATACATTACACAACAAATATTTTTAACACAAAAAATAAATTTAATAGAAATAAAAGTTAAAAAAATTTTGGAGCATACAAGTAATTCAAGAATTACAAGGCGCGATATTCAAGTAGGTACTGTGTGTAAACGGTTTTATTGAACATAGGGAAATTAACACTGAGAATATTTATAATTTTGTAGTAGGCTATGAGCCATAAGACCTAATATAAATATGTATTGGATTACATAGAAAAAATAGTACAGTGAATTTTTTAAACAATTTTCCATAGCAACGGTTGACTATTAAGCGTTACTCGGAACCGGCTAAATAAAAAAGTCATGATGTGTCGTAAGACACCCGACAGAAGCTATGCTTTTTACGCATTGTATATAAAACCGAATTTATCAAAGATATAAATAATACAATTAAAAAGTTATTATTTGATCGCCATTTTAAAATCTGACGCCATTTTATTTTTTTGTGTCTTATTAAATTCTCAAATATCAATTTTCAAAAGGATCGGATAATTTTTACAAAGAAATATATACCTATGACCGCCATTTTAAAATATGACATCATTTTATTCTTTTGTGTCCTATAAAACTCGCAAATATTAATTTTCAAAAAGATCAGATCATTTTTGCAAAAAAGTACATATGGCCGCCATTTTGAAATCTGACGTCATTTTATTTTTTTGTGTTCTATGAAACTCTCAAATATCAATTTTCAAAAGGATCGGATAATTTTTACAAAAAAGTACATACGGCCGCCATTTTTAAATCTGACATCATTTTATTTTTTTGTGTCCTATGAAACTTTCAAATACCGATTTTCAAAAGGATCGGATAATTTTTACAAAAAAGTATATATGGCCGCCATTTTGAAATCTGACGTCATTTTATTTTTTGTGACCTATGAAACTTTCAAATATCAATTTTCAAAAGGATCGGATAATTTTTACAAAAAAGTACTTACGGCCGCCATTTTGAAATCTGACATCATTTTATTTTTTTGTGTCCTATGAAACTTTCAAATACTAATTTTCAAAAGGATCGGATAATTTTTACAAAAAAGTATATATGGCCGCCATTTTGAAATCTGACATCATTTTATTTTTTTGTGACCTATGAAACTCTCAAATATCAATTTTCAAAAGGATCGGATAATTTTTACAAAAATGTCCATACGGCCGACATTTTTAAATCTGACGTCATTTTATTTTTTTGTGTCTTATGAAACTCTCAAATATCAATTTTCAAAAGGATCGGATAATTTTTACAAAGGAGTACTACATATTTCCGCCATTTTGAAATATGACGTCATTTTATTTTTTTGTGTCCTATAAAACTCGCATATATCAATTTTCAAAGAGATCGGATAATTTTTACAAAAAAGTACATATTATGGCCGCCATTTTGAAATCTGACGCCATTTTATTTTTTTGTGTCCTATGAAACTTTCAAATACCGATTTTCAAAAGGATCGGATAATTTTTACAAAAAAGTATATATGGCCGCCATTTTGAAATCTGACGTCATTTTATTTTTTTGTGTTCTATGAAACTCTCAAATATCAATTTTCAAAATGATCGGATAATTTTTACAAAAAAGTACATACGGCCGCCATTTTGAAATCTGACGTCATTTTATTTTTTTGTGTCCTATGAAGCTCTCAAATATCAATTTTCAAAAGGATCGTATAATTTTTAGAAAGGAGTTCTACATATTTCCGCCATTTTGAAATCTGACATCATTTTATTTTTTTGTGTCCTATAAAACTCGCAAATATCAATTTTCAAAAGGATCGGATAATTTTTACAAAAAAGTATATATGGCCGCCATTTTGAAATCTGACGTCATTTTATTTTTTTGTGTTCTATGAAACTCTCAAATATCAATTTTCAAAAGGATCTGATAATTCTTACAAAAAAGTACATATGGCCGCCATTTTGAAATCTGACATCATTTAATTTTTTTGTGTGCTATAAAACTCTCAAATATTAATTTTCAAAAGAATCGGATAATGTTTACAAAAAAGTACATATGGCCGCCATTTTGAAATCTGACGCCATTTTATTTTTTTGTGTCCTATAAAACTCTCAAATATTAATTTTCAAAAGGATCTAATAATTTTTAGTGTGCTTTATTTCCTTAGTCTGATTTTATTACATTTATCCGAAACGTTACCGGAGAAAGACCTTTTGCCTGTGAAAATTCAAAAGTACGATTTGCACCTGGACGAACTCGGGCTGGTTACCATAATATTGTATTGTCACCGGAGCTACACATGTATGCAAAATTTCAACTCAATCGAATCATGGGAAGTGGGTAAAAATTCAAAAGTACGATTTACACCCGGACGAA
This sequence comes from Mongoloraphidia duomilia, assembly GCA_039654895.1. Classification (NCBI taxonomy): domain Eukaryota; kingdom Metazoa; phylum Arthropoda; class Insecta; order Raphidioptera; family Raphidiidae; genus Mongoloraphidia; species Mongoloraphidia duomilia. The sequence continues at coordinate 57,596,138 of CM077516.1, forward strand.
AGCCGGGCCGGTCAGCTAGTTACCATAATATTGTATTGTCACCGGAGCTACACATGTGTGCAAAATTTCAACTCAATCGGATCATAGGAAGTGGGTGAAAATTCAAAAGTATGATTTACACCCGGACGAAAGCCGGGCCGGTCAGCTAGTTACCATAATATTGTATTGTCACCGGAGCTACACATGTGTGCAAAATTTCAACTCAATCGATCGCAAGATTTGTAACAAATATACGGGATCAAGCTAAATAAAACCACCGTTTAAAAAACAAAGCATCTACAACCTACTTATTTTTGCGTGATGCCAGAACATAGTTTTTATTTGAGAATCAGTTCGGTTGCTTTTGCGTGATGCCAGAATATTTTAAAACTCGCAGTCGCATAAGAGGTTATTTACTTGAAAAAAATCATGTAAATCGGATCAGTGGTTCTCGAGTTATAAGCGTACAAAGGGACATAGAGACAGAGAAAATCAAATTGTTCGGGAAGGTATGATGAACGTCGAGAAATTTTGGTCCGATCCGATCGACGTCAATAATTAGTTACACGTCATTTTAACTCAGTAGGCCAGGGTTTTTAAACTTAAATTCAAACATCAGCAGTCAAAAAATTGAATAACTATATTTAAATAATGCAATATAAGATAGAGCATACGCTATCTTCCAATATCCATATCACACTGTGCAACAGACAAGGACAACCGAAACAAGTTCGCGATTTATTAGATAAAGTCGCATTTATTTAGTTCAATAATCATAAAAATCTGTATAAAAAAACTGTTTTGACACAATATTATACATGAAATCTATCTAAAATTTTCTGCTCTTTCGTTTAAGACAGGTTTCGAATCGATCTGACTTAAATTGAGCAAACTATAAGCAAAAAACACCGTTTTTTCTAATTTGCTCCCCTCTGGGGCCAAAATTCAAAAATCGGGCGACGTTAGGATCAAATAGACCCTGAGAGGAATCGAACAAAAAAAAGTTTTTTAAAATCGGTTAACCCGTTTGGGCTGTACGACTGATACAAAAAATCCGTTACAGACTCACAGATTCACAGATTCACAGATTCACAGACAAAGCGAGTGTATATAGGCGCTTCTAGCTTCGCTAAGATCGCGCCTAAAAACTAATACCCGACTACGTAAAAGAAGAAAGCAAGCCTCCAATATGAAATGTATAGTCGAATAAAATGATATTATACCTAAAGTTTTAGTATGCTAGCAGTGAGATGACATTGACATCTTTTTACCCGACTACTTTTCATATTGGAAGCTTGTTTTCTTCTTTTACGTAGCCAGGTTTTAATTTTTTTAACTTTTATTTTTAATTCAGTCTTTTAATTCAGTGGATATCAAATTTTCCTAATCAGTCTTTTTAGTTTTTATTTATACCTATAACCTATTTATTATAAACCGTACAAAGTATGTACCTATGTATTTTTGAAATCGCCATAAAATTTCCTTTCGTTTGATATCCCATTCGATCGAAACAGTTTTAGGTCGCATTTTTTTCCACCTTATACAGCCGCCATTTTGAATTCACAAAAATATTTTATAACCTAGATCACTCACGTGATTAAGACAAATCAAATGACAACTCGGTTATGAAAATCGGCCCAGTAGATTTGGCCTTAGGAGGTAACAAACTGCACACGTATAGATTTCTAAAAACATAATCCTTCCTTTTAGCTTCACCGTAGTCGGATAAAACGTTTGAATCGACTCCAAAAAAGAAATCCTTCTAAAAAGGATTTTTATTAGTAGACATAACTTTCGCAGAGAAATTCTGGAAAGAAAGCAACACGTTTTGTTATAATTCGTTCAGCCTTTTTAAAGCTATAGTGGACAAACGCAGAGATACATTCAAAAGAAATTCAAAACCTCCCCCGTTTTTGAAGTCGAAATAAAAGCCAGAACTCGCATAACAAACTCGTTGAACACTTATGTATAACATTTTGTGAACTCGCGGCGCAGTGTGAATGAAAATAAATCCTGCGTGTTATATTTACCAGGTACAATATTTATGTATGTCATAATAATATATAGACATGATGTGTGATTTAAAAGAGGGTTAGCTGTCGCAAAGCACGTTCCTGAAAACAATGATTAGGGAAACCTTTTTAATAAAATTCCTTGTCTGTTTTGACATTTCATATACTTACATTATACATATATCTTGTATGTATATGTTACCAGATAAACCTGAAATCTGAATAGTCCATACTATACGCCAAACTCAAAACTGCTGTCCCTATAGGAACTATACAAATTTTCTAGACTAACGCTTAGATTTGTTTCGCAGATTTTAAAATGTTCTTTATTTTGGAACAGTTAAGAGTTTAAGACAAATCTAAAAAGAAAATAGCCAAACTAATGACTGTTTTTATTTTATACTAGCGGCCCCGTCCGGCTTCGCGCGGGTGCAATACACTACTCACTCGCTTCGCTCGTTCGCTTGAATATTATAAATACACAACTCACTCGCTTCGCTCGTTCGCTTGAATATTATAATTACATTACTCACTCGCTTTGCTCGTTCGCTATATGTATAAACCTTCCGTGAAAAATTATCTAACTGATGGTGAAAACCGCATTAAAATCCGTTGCGTGGTTTAGGAATTACATTACTCACTCGCTATGCTCGTTCACTATACATATATATATAAACCTTCCGGGAACAATTCCGTCATACATGATTTTTGCGTAACTTAACCATTTACGCAGCGCACGCAACGGAAGCTCTCAAAAGGAATAATTTTTCCCGTTTTTGCAACATTTTTCATTGATGCTCCGCTCCTGTTGATCGTAGCGTGATATTATATAGCCTATAGCCTTCCTCGATAAATGGGCTATCTAACAAAAAAAAAATTCAAATTGGACTGGTAGTTCCTGAGATTAGCGCGTTCAACCAAACAAATAGATATGGATAGATTGAAATTTGAAAAACAGGAAAAAAATTATGAAAACAGAAAAACGCTCTTCTAGTCCTTAGAACTTTACAATTACAGACTAAGTTACGATTTAGTTTATTTTTATTAAAGTTATTAACTTCTGTATAAATCATTAAAAACATGACTCTCTCATGATGTGGACTTTGTAGGCGCGTTACTATATATACGAACACATCGATCGATACCCAGTAGTGCTTCTATTGTACAAAGTGCAGAATTTACCAATTTTATAATATTAGTTTAGATATACAGGGTGGCTGATTTTTCATTCCAGCTTATATCTGCTGAACTATTAAAGATACAAGAAAAAGTTAAAAAAGAGACTTGTGTAACTGAATCTGATCTATAAAATGACGCAAACGCCGCAAACAATATTTTTCCATGGCCTACTTATTTTCCAGAAAAATATCTAACTTTGGTTTTTTAAGTAGGACGCTCTGTATATTTTTCCGGAATAAGATTCTTAATAAATTTCTCTTTACAACGAAGTATAAAAAGTAGGGTTTTGTCTTTAAAATACATCTAATAAATAAAAAAAAGAAAATTATGAGAGTCGCTGTGAAGTTGTTTTGGCTCAAAAATGGTTAGAATTTAATGACCGACAATTTGAACATTCATTATAAAACTCACTGTGTATTATTCAATTTTGTTAATTTGTAGTTAAATAAATGTTGTTATAATTTTGATAATCATAGAGAAAATATTAATAATCAACAACCGACTCTCATAATTTCTTTTTTTTTATTTATTAGGCAAAATTTAAAGGCAAAACCCTACTTTTTATATTTCATTGTAAAGAGAAATTTATTTAGAATCTTATTCCGGAAAAATATACAGAGCGTCCTACTTAAAAAACCAAAGTTAGATATTTTTCCGATTAATAAGTAGGCCATGGAAAAAAATTGTTTGCGCCATTTTATAGATCAGATTCAGTTACACAAGTCTCTTTTTTAACTTTTTCTTGTATCTTTAATATTTCAGCAGATATAAGCTGGACAATGAAAAATCATCCAACCTGTATATATACAGGGTGTTCCGTAAAGAATGCGCCAAAATGTAATCCTACATTCTAGACATAAAAATAATAAGATTTAACCCAACTTGCCTTATAAAATTCGAGAAAAAAATGGGGGCATATCTATGCTTCAAATACGCTGCAACTAGCGCCCTTTTTTTAGAAACTCAAATCTGTTCAAATTTTATTTTTGAGTGCCCTAATAAACCCATGGATACCAAATTTCAACTAGATACCTCAAAAACTATTCGATTTATTTAAAGAAACTCAAATATAAAATCTAACTTTAACACCCTGTATATCCGAAACGAACGACATTTTTATAAGGCAAGTTGAATTAAATTTCATTATTTTCATGTCTAGAATATAGGTTTACTTTTTGGCGCAATCTTTACAGAACACCCTGTATATATATATTTAAAAGAAACACTATTTAGAGCCAGTGCACACATGCTACTTATCGTATCACGCTTGTGCATTTAAGTCGCTTGTAGATCGTCAATTGGCAGCCGCTCACTATTCTCTGAAATACACAACTGATGTATCACAAACGCGAGCTATTTGAAAACACATATAGCACACTTAGTCGCAGATTCGCGTTATTCCATACATTATTGTTTCTATCTCCTCTCAGTTTAAGACAGTTGAGAACTCACTTGTTCGAAAATGTGATCTTCAGTCAGCCCTGACTTTGTACCCATATGTAAAGTAAAATGCTGGAGGCACAAAAAGCAACTGTAAAAAAATATGTCGCAACACAAATATGGTAAATTAAACTTTAATAATTTCACTCGACGTTCAGCAATGAAAATCGGAGCCAATATTACATTATGAAAAGTGTACAGAAATGTGCACGTGTATGGAAGCTTCTTTTTTAAAAGTGACCTCCGGCTATTAATACCGGAAAACGTCTCTTTATTTGTCCTTTTAGACAGAATAAAAATCCTTTTTTCCGTATAATGGTATGTTTTCCAAACCAGTAATTTATACAATGTTTAACTCGTATGTTTATTAAAAAATATTGCCAACATGTATTAATGATGCGCATAGCGAGCGACGGGTGATGCGGCGCGGCGAGCGCTCCCCTCACTAACCATTTTGCCGAAATTAATTACATTTTCCAAACAATGGGAATTATTAAAAACTCGGGTCGCAGTGCTAAAACCCTGCCGACAATATAGTGTATTTGCTAATACTGGCATTGTGGCTTTATTATGTTTGTTTTCGGACAAAACAAAAAATTTAACCCGTTAATACATCCCTTAAAATAATTTTTTTTTTCTTAATTTCAATATTTTTATCAATGCAACCTCGGTACCAAATTAAATACACCCTACAGTAAGTAAATCCGCAAACTAGTGTTTTCATAAAATTTGTAAGTCCGGTCCTGTCGGGCCGATTTTATTAAAATTTTAGCAGTATATTTTAATCGTTACTGAAGGGTTAAATTTCAATTTTGAAACGATTCTGAGAATTTTTTCGGCATTTTTGGGCCCAAAAAAATTTTTCAACCCCTAAAAACCACCCTTAAAATGATCCGATTGGGCCCATTTTAAATAGACTTCGTGCGGTGATGGATTTCAACGTGCCTACAAAATTTAGTCAAAATCAATTAACTCTTTCGAAAGTTATAGCCCGCACACATATATATATATATCCAAATATATAAATATATAAATATATATATATACATATATAAACAGACATTTCCATAAATGGTGCCAAAGTGTTCAGGAGGCTATGAAACGTCGAGAAATTTTGGTCCGACCCCTAGGTCCCGCCATCTGACCGACGCCAATAGTGTGTGTGCCATATGGCAAATACACTAATAACAACCGGTTAGTTTGATGATACATCCTAAATTTATCACTTTAACCGGATGATTTGGTTATTATTCATAATAACTGGTAATTATTAATAGTTACCAACTAATTACACTGACCGTAACATATGCACAAATAACTGATTCAACGTATAAATTAAAATAAACGGTCTGACACAACTCGGATTAGCTTTGCCATATAGGAATAGGACAATACCTTCGACCATACATAGCGGTTCAGTCCCGATTAGTGCGAAGAATATATAATCCCATCAAAAATATTCTTGCAAAGAAAAAAAACTCGGGTCGCAGTGCCAAACCCTGCCGACAATATAGTGTATTTGCTAATACAGGCATTGTGGCATTATTATCCCCCTATATTATTAAACGAGTAAATCTTGTATATATATATGTTTCTATGTATCTATATAAATATTTTCTCGAAAACGGCTCTAACGATTTTGATCAAATTTACCGAAAAGGGGTTTCGGGGGGCAAAAAATCGATTTAGCTAGGTCTCATCCCTGGAAAAATTCGTTTTCCTATCGATTTTATCATTTTTAAAAACGGTTTTTTGACCTGTCAAAACATTGTAATATCGTGAGTAGGCTTTGGAGAAAACAAACTACTTTCATTATTTATATGTCAAAATACTCTGACAGAATTTTTAACTTATTTTAAAATAATCCGTGAACTATTTGTATAGTAAAGAATAACAGAAATAAAAACTAAACGTAATTATGTAAGTAGTTTTAACTAATATTTAAATAAATAGATACCTAAGTATGTTATTTTTATATTACCTATATAAAATATGTATATTATGTACGTTAAATATAGTATGACGTATAATCTTACCTAGACTTTTTTTTCTCAAAAAAGAATAACGATTTTGATGAAATTTACAGAATGGGGATTTTTCGGGGCGAGAAATCGATCTAGGTAGGAATCTTGGTCCCAGGGGGAGCAATTAAAAAAAAGAGTTTTTTTATTTATAACTCGGTCAATTGTCAGATCGATTCGAAGCCTATTTCTACATAGATTTTGTATAATATATCACAAGGGTTAAAACTGTAAATGAACACTAATATAAGAAGTGTCTTGCACAATATGTAAATAATGACAAATAGGCGGCCCGAAGGGCCGCACTTCTGGCACCGCGAGTCTGTGTAAAAACACATCGATTTTTGAAAACTATTGTTAAGATACATACAAAAAAGTTTTGTTTAAAAATTTGCACGGCGGCCCGAAGGGCCGCACTTCTAGCGACGCAGGCATGCAGTATATCAAAACACATCGATTTTTAAAAACTATGGTGAAGATGCATGCAAAAAAGTTTTGCGCTGCAGGTTTATAGTCTGACGTTTGTTATTAAAAGATATAATATGAATTCTATTTCTTCGAAAATCGATTTTTGTGAGTTTTTCAGTAGGTACCTTCTATGCAAAAAAAATATTTGAAATTTACTGAAAGTTGCTAAGATGACATCACAGAGAAAAAGTACTTCGATAAAGTTGATATTTGGTATCAATGTTTAAAAATGGATTATTGAAACGGCAACGGGCAAGCAGAATTTCATCTGATTCGAACATTTTTACAAGATATTCAATCTATGAAAATCGGTTTTGCGAGCTCTTCAGTCAACAAAACAATAACGGCGGTAGATTTGAAAATGGCGACCTAAGTAATATTTACAGGAAAAAATGCTTGATTCAAGTTGATACTTAGTTTTTACGCTTAAAAATACACATAGGTAGTTAAAATATTTAACAGAAACAATTATTTAAATTATGTTTCAGAAATAAATTCGTTTCGGAATAATATTTTGAGAAAATAATATCTCACAGCATACAAGTACTATTTTTTTGAACTCATCCGAGCAAAGCTCGGCACCCAGATATTGTAAACTTAAGTTTGTTTTTTGACAAAATAAAAAATTTAACCCCTTAATACATCCCTTAAAATAATTAAATTTTTCTAAATTTCAACATTAGACATGGATTTTATCAGTACACCCAATTAAATACACCCTTCCATAAGTAAATCCGTATCAACAAACTAGTGTTTTCATAAAATTTGAAAGTCCGGTCCTGTCGGGCCGATTTTATACCCAGCCTGCATACCAAATTTCAGCTTTCTAGGACTACTGGAAGTGCCCTAGCTTTTTGATGATCGCTATGTCAGTGAGTGAGTGACAAAATAGGCAAATTTTGAGGGTTGAAATTTTCTGAACTATATTTATTAGAAACTTGTAATTTGGGGAATTAGTTAAGACCGTTAGGTACAATCTCTAGCGAAATTTTCAGCCTTCTGCTTGCATTTGTAACAGAGATATAGAAAGTTGAAAAGTGCCTTGAGTTGCTTCGAGAAAAGGTATACACGGTAGCGGCCGTCTGTTGTTTGCTCGACTTGGCGGGGGCCACTGCCGTGGCCCCAGATATTATGACAAATAATACAAGGCTGGGATAAACGAGTAGGTTGTGATTTGGAAAGTGATAAAAGAGTTTTAAAAAAATTGTGTGTGTCGCGACACACAGAGGAAGTGTAACTTCTTATGCAGTATTCAAAGGTTACACAATAAAATTTAGTTTACTTATAAGACCATGTAGTTTATACTACACACTACAGAAGTGAAACTTACAGAAAATCTTCATACGTCCGGCAAACAGTGTGATTTTAGTTAGCGATCTAGAACGCAAGTATGTAAGTGAACAAAGCTATACAGTTCGGTCATCGTCAGCCGTGCCTAGCCGAACTTTATAAACGCCGTCCGGCAAGCAGTGATTCTATAGTCAAAAATATAATATGTATGCGAACAAAGATATACAGTGAGACCGGCGACGGACAAACTGTAGAATAGAATAGAATGTTTATTATTTGCGATTAACCATAAATATGGTGTACAAACGCCGTCCGATAAACAATGATATGTTGTTTATACTACACACTACAGAAGTAAAAGCAAAATGTTATAAATTGACATCTGGTGCTACGGTAGTGGCCCTGTCGCTACCAAGTCGAGTAAACGACCGCTACCGGGAAACCTCTTCTAGAAGCACTTTTAACTTTCTATATCTCTGTTACAATTAATGCAAGCAGAATTCTGTAAATTACGTTAGAGATTGTACCTGACGTACTTAACTAAATCCCCAAATTACTAGTTTCCAATAAATATAGTTCAGAAAATATCTGCCATCAAAATTTCGCTATTTCGTCACACACTCACTCACCGATCATCAAAAATCTAGGGTACTTGCCGTAGTCCTAGAAAACTGCTATTTGGTATGCAGGCTGGGTTTCGCGTACAAGTAACGAGAAAATTCAAACATTTGTGATTTTCCTCTTCCAATCCCCCACAGTGGGAATGTGCAGATTTCTATAGGTCAAAAATCTTTAATTAAGTAGTGTTTCCGTCTAGACAAGACAAGACAAGACTTTCAAAGTCTTGTCTTGAAATATCAAGACATCACTAAGTCTAAGTCTAGATTAAAAACTCTTGTCTTGTCTTGAAAATTTCTAGACAAGACTTTGGCAAGTCTTGTCTTGAAAATCTAAACAAGACAAGACAAGAGTCTAGAAAGTCTAGATCTAGACGGCAACACTATCTTTAAGGTACTTCCCGTAGTCCTAAAATGCTGAAATTTTGTATGCAGACTGGGCATCGCGTACAAGTAACGTGAAAATTAAAAAAAATCTGTAATTCTCCCCTCCAATCCCTAAAAGGTGGTGGTGCAGATTTCTATAGGTCCTTAGTCAGAGAAGGTTGAATTTGGTAGGCAGACTGGGCTTCGCGTACAAGTAACGAGAAAATTAAAAAATCTGTGATTTTCCCACTCCAACCCCTAAAGAAGGCTGGTGCAGATTTATATAAAAGGAAAAAAGAAATCTGGCATGCCCCGGCTAGATTTAGTGTATTTAAGCAACAACATCCTACAAAAAGAATTGAAATTCCATCAAAAACAATTCTTGTAAAAATAAGGCCAAGTTTTGCGATCGCGTTGCAGAAAAAAGTTATGAGATCTAATAGAACCAAGTTCAATTAATTGTAAGAAAAAAGTAGTGAAATTTAAAACTTGGCTAAGTTCAAAGTTCCACTGTAAGGCCTAGCACTGTAATCATTCGTCTTTTTTTCTCTTAGCGAATTTTGAAGGTAGCCAAGTTTTAAATTTCACTACTTTTCTCTTACAATTAACTGAACTTGGCTCTATTAGATCTCATAACTTTTTTCAGCTACGCGATCGCGAGACTTGGCCTTATTTTTTTACAAAAATTGTTTTTGATGGGATACTATTATTTTACAGAATAATATAATATGATTTGTTTTGCATTGCCATGGTTACACCATTGTTAAATATTTAACGCACACGTTAAACGGCCCGAACTCGCATAAAAAGTTACACTTCAACAATTATACTGTCTAGTTCTAGACATTTCAATACATTGATACTTCTTAAAATAAAACAATTATTTGTTTTCAAACTATTTTTTCAAACGGCGCACTGCGTCATGGATGACTATAGAAAGGATATTTTTTATATTTCAATAAATAAATGTCACTTTGAAATTGTCTATTGTTCCTGTACTGATAAATACTCGTGATATAACCTTACTTATTGAAAACAAAGAGCAAAAAACGACTAACTAAACTTTTCTATATGGTCGATGTGAAGAAAAGATAATTGTCCCTTTTAAATTTCTAAGAAAAACTCCAACAAATAAAAGAAAAAGAAATAACTTCTATTGAAGATTTATTTTTATCAATAAAGCATTTTCATTCTTGTGAAATGGAAAACAAAATTTTTGTCGACTTTGTATAAACGCTAATTAAATGGTTGCTTTATTGTTCAAAGATCTGAACATTTAACCAATTAATTCATTCCAATTACAGATTTGTAATTAGTGTTCATTTAAAATGCGTGATTTGTGATTCCTTATCTTTATCATGTGGCTTACGTGAAACGTTTGTTTCTCGGTAAAAGAATGTTATTTAAAAAAATATTTTTATAATACGTGCATTGAAAGTGCACCATTATATGCCATTTTTTTCCGGGGAGGAAAGTTGGCTTTTACATGCCAATGACGTAAAATAAAAGTCGCGCATGCTCAGATCAAAAATAAAGTTTTTTCGTCCGTTTGGGAATTTTTTTCGAGTCGAAAGTAAGCAAAAATGGCGCCATCCTACACGATGTTTGTTAATTATATCTGACAGTTCGCCTAACCCATCTCGATCCGTTAACCCTTTTTGCTAATTCAAACGAGACCATTTATGAATTTTTTTAATAGATTGCAGTATTATTTTACAATTGTCTGCAGTGTAACTGTCAACAGTATGTTTATATAAGATAACCGTAGTATAAAGCAGCGTTTCTCAACCTTTTTGATACGCAAACTGACATATTTTTTGTGGTCGTATACTGCGGTCTGCGACCCAATTGTTTATTTTATGATATAAAATTTTAAAAAAGCACGATACTGTATGTACTCGGATCAACTTAAACTACAATGTAGGTACAAATAATTTATAATTTAAAACTAATTTTTTAAATTTCAACCTCTTATGTTAATTTTCGAAATGTTTTCTTTTCAAGTAAGATAACGATTCTGTACTAAATGCAACAACAAATAATTATATTTTTATTTCGCGACCCATTAAAACTTTAACGCGACCCAAAGGTTGAGAAAGGCTGGTATAAAATACTATGAATATGTACTAGATGACAGCACTAGTCACATTTTTGCGCGATTATTGTGACATTTGCTGATTCTGAAGAACTTAAAAAATATTTTATTTAATAAATAAAATACTAACGGGACTACTGTCTGTAATTTAGTTTTCAACTGGTCAACTGGCACCCGAACTTATAAGATAACGTTCCTGTCAAAACCGGCCTTAAAGCGCGCAAACCCGCGGGTAAAGGCTAGTTTAATATAAAAATACTTGTTGTGGAAACTTACTCTGTTGTTTTAAAAAGTAAAGAAGTTATTCATTATAAATATGTAAATAAGTACAATTGTTAACATTGATGTGCTCATAAGAGCAAAGATTTTAAGGATTAATTGAAAAAAATCACTTACATTATTCCTGGTTTCTTTATAGAACAGCAGTCAATCTGAAAACAATAAAAACAAACATATGTTAGTTGCAATTTTTTTCATTCATTGATTTAACGAAAATAAAAATGTAAAAATTCGATTGTTTTTAAAACACATTTCATTAATTAAATAAATCCCCGCTTTATCCTTTCTTTTGGTTGATCTAATTTATACTATTTGTATAACCGAATTCAAATAAGTGACGTAATTATCACTCGTTGTGTATCTATATATTTTGTATGTATAGTATGTATATGAGCGCGATTATCTCAGAAACTACTAAACTGATATTGATAAATAAAACCATATTTGCATGAGGAAAAACCTTAAACTATAGTCACATCATCCAGGCGGATCCGGTTATAATAATATAATAAATAATAAACGTAATTGTGGTGGAAGAAACGGGTATCAATCTGCACCTCCACCATTATAATTTAATCTTCGAAAGAAATATGTTCGAGAGAGAGAACGATTTTAGATTATAAACGCCCGACAACTGAGGTTAATAGCGTCAATAAATGTGTTCGTATTCTATCTCTATTTATTTATTTATTTTATGCTGGGTTTGTGATAAGATTTAAAGCTGAAAGTCGTATCAGAAAAGTCTAGTGGGTGCAAATAGTATCCACCACTTTCAATGGAAATTTCAAATACCTATATATAAAATATTTAAAATACTCGTTGATAAATGAATTTTGTTAAGCTTGTTGTTGGCAACTTCCGAATATTATTGGAACTTACACAAAAAAAAGTAAAATTCAAGGCCACAAAAAAGTGTGAAATAAAAATAATTTGAAAAAAAAAATTGAACCGACGTCGAAATATTTTTTCCCTGCTTTACAATCACCTTCCGTAATTAGAAGTAAACGTAAATAAATCTGCACAATGACTGTTATAGAGAAATAAATGCGCCGACTTTTAATTAAACCTAGACAGTAGATAGGGAAGGTGATAGTAAAATGAAGGGAAACGTTATTTTATTTCTAAAGGCATTTAGAAGTCGGTTCAATTAAAAAAAATGATGCAGAATTATAACTCTGTAAGTAATTTTGTCGAGTTGCATTTGCTGTTTTCACAGATTCAGTTATAACATAATATATAGGTATGTTTATATAATTTGATTTTTAAATATTTGCGACGTAGTCAGTCAATAAATTAATTTCCTGCCAGTTAATAAGAATTTTAAAAAAATCTGTATTGATTTATTTAAATCAATTATTGCTACACCGAGTAGCAAAAAATGCATTAATTTGACATTATAAAAGTCTCAGTCATTGGAAATAAAATGCTAGAGTTAATATCGAAAAGCGGTTCTCAAAATATTAAATACGGCAGTGTTCAATAAGTTTTGTTGAGTTTAGCAAACGGGATACAAGGCAAAAATCATCAAAAATTATTTGCTAATTTTTAACTTCCTGCTAAGAAAATTGAACATTTTCAAAAATAGGGGAGTTATTGATTTCACCCCGATTTTCGAAAATCCAGTTTTCATCAGATCTCGACGTTTTGTGTTCCTAGGAAGCTATTCTGACTATTTTTACGATGATGTCAGTATCTCTCTCTCTCTCTCTCTGTGTGTGTGTGTGTGTGTGTATGTATGTGTGTATGTATGTAAACCTCTCATAACTTTTGGGCGGCTTGACCGATCGAATCTCGATTTGCGGCATTCGAAAGGGTTCCACTAAACTTATATTTTGAGAAATTCTAAAAAAAACGAAAAAAAAGTTGTTAAAACGATGTTTTTTCAAAATAGTTTCTAGAATATTGTACCGATTGATTTCATAATCTAATCAGCTCTTCTCCTCAGAAAACTGCGTCGAATGCCGCTAAGCGGATCAAAATCGGTTAATCCGTTCGAGAGATATCGTAGTCAACAGATTTCGAAAAAAGTGTTTTTTTCAAAATAACTTCGAGATTTCTCAACCAGTCGATTTTGTACCTGTAACAATATTTTTAGAGCTTAAAAACTGCGTCGAATGCCGTTTTAAAGATCAAAATCGAACAACGCGTTCAAAAGTTATAGCTTTTCAAAAATTAAAATAGTGTTGTTATCAGCGATTTTCAGATTTTTGAGCTCGAAGAGCTCAAAAATCTAATTTTGGGTATATTATCAAGTGCTTTGAACTCAAAGCACTTGAAAATAGCGGGAAGTTCCAGGGATGGCTTGCAGGGTCAACCGATTTACAGATTTTTTTATTGATCAACGTTTCGACACCTAACTTGCCTTCCTCAGGACTTAAACAAATCGTTCTGTTAAATTAGTTGTTTAGACAATTTATAGTGTTAAATTAGTCACCTATGGCAGGAATGGCGAGCCCATGGCACGCGTGCCATAGGTGGCACTTGAACAAAATGATGACGTTTTAGCTGTCAGAATAATTTCTAATCATTTTGTTCAAGTTCCATGGCTATCGCTATCTATTTTTGAGGTAATTTTGACATTTTCATATCAAATTTCTGCATATTAGCATTATTAGTATTTTAGTCACATAGAAACTCTCTAATTGACTGAATTTTTAAATTTACATTACTCTTGTGTAAACACAAGAATTGAGTTTTGTGGACGGCTCTAAATAATTAATTAAAATCAAACGATTTTTTTCCTCTTATATCAACACTATCTTCACATAACAGTTAAGTATATAGTGAATAATATATCAGACAGCAAAGCTGCGGCTGCCCTGATGGCTATATCTAAGAAAAAATCAAATGCCACTGTCGGGATTTGAACCCAAAACTTTCAGTTTCCGGCTAGATGAGTTACCAATTACTCTACAGTGCCCGAGAGTAGATATAGCCAACCAATTAGGTCAGCCGCAGCTTTGCTGTCTGATATATTATTCACTATACTTAATTATTATGTGAAGATGGTGCGGATATAAGGGGATAAAAAATCGTTTGATTTTAATTATTTATTTGCTCTTGAGTATCTATTTGTTTTTAACATCACAGTTGTCAATATTAAATCAGTGTTATCAAAGTATTAACGAATGGCCTTTGTCGGTATTTAATTTACATTTATAAGTGACTAGAATCACAATAAAGGTGACGTTTCTAAGTATTTGCATAAATGAATTAAAAACTTGTTTTAAATTTAAATTGGGTGTCAGTTTTGTCGTAGATACACCTAACTTATGTTTTCAACGACAAGGAAACCATAAAAAAAGAGAAAAATATGAAAAAAGAATATAACATATTATTGCAGAATTATTTAGGAGAATGTCTGTATACAGCCTCTTTCTAAGTTCTAGCAACCATTTTCTGGTTACTTTGGCGAACCTTTTGTGGGTTATTATTATTACCTACTTATTATTATACTTTGAATTTAACGTAAAAGAAATAATAAGAATAACACAGCTCACAACAAATCTATTGTAACATGTGCAATAACCATTTCAAAATTGCAACACTCCCATTTTTGTGTGGAAAATTTATTTTAGATAATAATAATATATTTCACACCTATACATTAATATTTCTTTCCTGCACTCATTACATTGCTGTGTTACGCGTTGCAATGACGTGCAACTGTTTTTTTATTTCCGTTAAATTGGTTGTAAATGGATTAAACTAATAAGGATGCTTATTGCTTATACAGGAAAATATTTCGATATCAGATCATTAAAAAACAGTACAGGGAGTTCCGGTAGTATCAGACAGCTGAAAGATGTAGTCCTCAAATTCCATTTGTCTTCAGTTTCATTATTAGATGCTTTTTTTAGATGATCTTTATTGAAATCGTGTTTGTCCTTCTGTCATGATGTCCTTGTGTCTTGGTGTCACGCTTATAATGTATTATGTATAATAGATGTACATCTAGACATGATGCGGTTGGTTTACTGCTGTTAAGGCACAGATTGCAAGAAGTTCCTTTGGCGCAGCGAATAGTGCGTTGGCCTTCTAATTCAAAGGTAGTGGGTTCGATTCCTCATAGAACCGTCTAGAAGCTTCATGGATTTTAGTTATAAAAAATAAAACATATTTTTCATTTTTTATTTTTTTATTAAAAAGTAGTGAATTATATTTTGTAACTAAACGTACAAAATAAAATTAAAGTAAAACAAGCCGTGAGGTGGGTCGTTTATTAGGACTAAAGTGCGACCCTTGAGGTCCACACGACGAACTTCCCAGTTTGATAAACATTTAATAATAATAATTAAATTAGATATTACACAGAAAAGTAATCATTTTAATCATTAAAACATCAATAATTAAAAAAAAAAAAAAAAAAAAAACGGCTGAACCGATTTTTATAAAATTTATGTCGGATCAAAATGACGTTAACACGCCTCGATTGACACCATTACGAAGTCGATATAATTTTTTATTCGCGAGATATTGTGTAAAATCTACTTTTTTGGAGGTTATTTGGTTAAGAAAAAAGAACGGCTGAACCGATTTTAAAAAAATTCCTTTCAGATCATATTTACGTTAATACGCGTCGATTGGCACCCCAACGTAGTCGATATCATTTTTCGTTCTCGAGATTTCGTCTTAGAAAGAAATGGACACATACGTACGTACGTACGTACACACACACACACACACACACAGACATCTTTCTAAAAGTAGTGTAAAAATAGTGTAGTGACCTTGAAACATAAAAATTTTTTTTCCTTTTTGATTTCGATTTTCGGACCCATTACAATAACTTCCAGTGGGAAGTTAAAAATTTTTAATAGAAGATGCTTTTTATTGAGCGGCCCTAAAAAGCAGAAAATAAAAAAATAATCTTCCAAATTTTTAAATGTTTAAAAAATTTTTAAAAGCATTCGAGACCCCAGCAAATTATCATTAATTAATAGCAAAATTTATGATTAACCAACAAATTATATTCTAGGATATTGGACTCGAATGCTTTTTAAATTTTTTTAAATATTTACAAATTTTGAAGATTATTTTTTTATTTCCTGATTTTTAGGGTCCCTCAATAAAAAGCATCTTCTATTAAAAACAATTTTTTTTTACTTATTCTATTTTGTATTGGGCTTTATGCAAGATGGGGTCCCTAAATTGCATTTGTTTTTAGCATCATTATTTATTTATTTCATTTTACTTGAGCTTTATTAAAGAGAGGGTCACCAAATTTCATTTTGTTTTGAGCCTTATTATTTATTTATTGCATTTTGTCGTGAGCTTTATAGAAGATGGTACCCCCAAATTCCATTTCGTCTTGAGACCCATGAAAGTTGGCTCTCAAATTCCATTTTGTCGTGAACAACATAAAGGTGGACTCCACAAACTCCATTTTACCTTGCGTCCCATATAAAAATACAACACGCCACTTATATCTACATTTCTTAAGTGCACCTAATGATTTTAGTTTTCGAGACTCTATTATTTACAATTAATATTTTTTTCTCAAGTAGTACAAAATATATTATTAATATAAAAAAAAATAGATTGGTTCACAAAGAAGGGTGTAGGTAGTACTAGTGCGTCATTAAAACGTACGGTACCTGCATAGTGGCAGCACTATCGTCCGTCCGTCGTCCAGTCGTCAGTCAGTCAAAAGCTCGTTATTTCAACACACAATGGAACGTGTGCGTGTCCAAAGCACCGTTGGCAAACTGCTTCTGGGTCAGAACCATTACTTACCGTTGCTAACACGTATCCTTTGTACGTAACGTTCAGTTTTACATTTACAAAGGGTTTTTGCTATATTCAATTTAAACATGGACGGTATTCCATGGACACTGGCAACCAGTCGGCGTTCGAATACATCGCTCTATTTATGGCAACTCTGATGCCCCTGCACTACGTGTCTACGAGCAGTGAATTATTTATACTATAACAGTGCGAAAGTCTGCATAATATACGGTTCCTAACTTCCTATATGGTATCTACATTTATAAGTACTGCACAACCTTTATTTAAACAATATTATGTCAGTAACTAAAGGCGAACATGTATTGTACCACATATTAAGTACATTATAGACCATATAATATTATCTACAAAGTTATCACATAACTAAATTGAAATAATATTAACGTTCAGTACTGATCGTTAACTTTATTTCAATTTACTTACATAATAATTAGACGTTATACAGCATTAATTTTCACATATCTATTAATGTTCCTATAGAGTATAGACAATGTGTCAAATTGCACGTAGTGACACAACGCGGTCACCATTCGCACTAATCGACAAATTATTTTTCATTTGAGTTGCCGGGCGAAACCCAAAAATAAGTAATTGGCGGTAATTGGGTTTTTAAATGAATTTTTTTTTTTACTTAAATGGAAGGACCACATACAAGTTTTATAGCAAAACTGTTTTTATTTAATTTTTTTGCTTACTAATTAAAAAGTTATATTTAAATAAAAATTAATTTTTAAACTCAGTTCCGATAACGCGCCGAAAGAATCCGAACGCGTGTGACGTCATTATGTTATCTATATGGTCTTTGTATCCATGGTTACCAAGTTAAAAATTTATTATTTTTGATAGTATGTGTAATACATATACACAAATACCCAAGGTTAGTAGAGTATAGGTTGCCTCATTCCGATAGATAGTAGTGGGGGGGGGGGATGACGTCACTCAGAATATACCATGCTTGCTCACTTCAATAGAAAAGATCAGACGATGGACGCTGCTAATTTTTGGAAATAAAAATCACAGTAACCATGGTAGTGTGATATGTTTTTTCAATACCTAATAGAAACATGATTCTTCTGTTAGTGAAAAAAATATGATAAGTTGTCAATTTTGCGAAAGCTGTTAAGTGTTATGGTGTTTTGTGGTTATTTTTAATATTTTGTGAATATAAAAGATAAAATAATTAATTTATCAGTTTGTTAGTTAATTCTATTCGTTTCTTAAATTTAAAAAAGTAGGTAAGTAACAAGATCTGCCATTTCTTGAGCATTATTTAATTTTTTGTTTGTTTATATTATAGATATTAAAACCTAAATTTTGTAATAAAAATAAAAATTATCCTATTTTTTAACATCTATTCTTCTATTTATTGTCTCCTGCCAATTTTAAGAAAAAATCTGCACGAAGCACCTAATATAAATAAGCATAATCTTCAACAATTTTTGTACTTGATTTAAACTAAATTCTAGCTGACGTCATTCCCGCGCTTACGCTGATTGGTCAGATGGAATGAGGCAACCTGTACTCTAATAACCTTGACAAATACCAACAAATACACACACATTTTAACATAACGACGTCACAAACATTCCTGGCGCGTTTTGAAGTCACGTGATATTTTTTAAATTTTTATACATTTTAATTAATTTTTAGTAATTTATCTATAGCTTTAAAAAAAAATTTCTTTTCGATTTTCAATATTATTTATGTTAAATTATTAGAAAAAATTAAAAAATTAAAAATTTTTTTTAAACTTAAATACCTAATTGTTCGTTTCATGCATTTCGTGCAGTTGTGTAAAGCTACTAAAAGAAAACAAGTCATTTAACAAAATATTAATATTAAATAAAAAAACGTTACTTTAGTGACGAGTTTTAATTATTTTGGCAAGCTATTTGAAAAATTCCAGCTTATTGGACGACGGGACCATTCCACCTCATAATATTACCTATAATATATAAATTATAGTTCTTGTTAAAGCGTGGTATAACGCGGGTAGATTAGATTAGATTAGATTTACTCGGGGTGATAAGACACTATATATCTCACAATCACTGCGACCTATAAGATCTTTTGTGAGTCCCCTAATAGTTTATTCCCAGTCGGGTAAAATGCTTTTTATGAACCTTATAACCTTTCTGGGGGCTTCTCTCCATATGTCTTCAGGCTTTAGAAAAGGCCTGTTAAGATGTTGCAGCCTTTTGGAGAACACTGCTTCACATTCACATAGAATGTGTTCGGCAGTTTCTTTTGCTTCTTTACAGAATCGACAGTTGTCATCCTGGACTTTACCCATTTTTGAGAGATGGTATCTCAAAGGGCAGTGGCCTGTGAGGAGTCCTGTCATTATTCTCAGTTCTGCTTTGCTGAGAATAAGGAGTTCTTTGGTCCTTGTTGTGCTATGCGATATAAATCTCTTTGATTGTTTCAGTCCTGGAGTGGACTTCCAACGAGAGATTTTCTTTTCTTCCTCCCATTTGCGAACCTCTAATTTGATGTGGCTTTTAGAATAGACACAGAAAGGTTCTGGGCCTATAAAGGTTTTAGTTCCTCCTTCTTTAGCGAGGGAGTCTGCTACTTCATTGCCTTCGATGCCTGTATGCCCTGGAACCCACATTAGGGTTACTCTGTTGTATACACCCAGTTTATCAACAGTATCTAGGCATTCCCAGACCAGTCTTGACTCAATTTTGTGTGAACATAGAGCCATAATAGCTGCTCTGCTATCCGATAGGATAAATATTTTTGCGTTTCTGTAGCCTTTATCCAGACAATTCAGAGCGCAAAGTTGTATGGCATATATTTCTGCCTGGAATACAGTGGCTTTGGAGCCCATGGGAGCTGATATCCTTGTTTAGGACCAAAAACACCTGCTCCTACTCTATTGTCCATCTTGGATCCGTCTGTATAATATATCAGTGATCCTCTGGGGAATTTTATTTCACCTTCTTTCCAGAATTTGCGACTTTCTATAGTAGCATTGAACCTTCTGTCAAATTTGAATCTGACATCCATCAGATCCACTACTGTACAGGTCATTAGATTAAGATTTCTAAGAATACTTAGGTGGCCTGTTAAGTCTCCAGACTTAAAATTTTTTGTCCGTTGCAATTGAGTTGCAAAAACTGCTGCTTCTTTTTCCAAAAAAACGACTACTAATAAATATGTATATTGTGATATTTGCCTTTCCAAAAATAAGTAGAATAATAAACCGTTATGAAAAGCATACCATTATAAAAAAACAACGTTATAGCACATATCTCTTCTGCGCATGCGCCGATTTTCCCCAAAAACAATAGGGCTCTTCCTATTCACATGTTAAACATCCTATCAAAAGTTGGTTTCGATCCGCTCAGTCGTTTGACCTGTATCGTGCTCACAGACTAACAGACAAACAGACGAACAGACATTATTCAAAAATATGTTTTTGAACTCAAAGAACCCCAAAACGTAAAAATATTGTGAAATTTTGAAAAGTGAATTTTGACCTAAATTACTAAGTATCTACCATTCCCTCCCCAGGGGAACATTGGAATGTAGTTGTTCTCGCAATTGCATTCCAATGTTCTTTGGGATTTGGCGTTCCCAGGAGCCCGAGCTCGGACCAGTCGGTTTGTGTATGCCGATTGGCAGATATTAATACACAAATGGATTATTAATTGTTCTTTTGAAGACGCTAATGACCTGAGTTGTCGACGCGTTTATAATCTACAATAATAATAATAATCTACCACTCCCCACTTGTGGAGTTAGTAAAATTGCTCTATCTTATATTTTATGAATAGTATTCAATATGTAAACTAAAATATTCAAACACGTAAAATGTATTAATTTCAGAAACATTATTAAGCTAAAAAACGTGGCTAATACCATGCCTGTTGTCTATATTTTTCGGCAAGACCTCATTCGTTTATGATCTACTCCTTTCGTGCGCATGATCTATTTGGCTTCTTCCTATTAATCCTAAAAGGACAGTTACATATAACTACGGTATCAGTGCTGTTACCATAGTGTCCAATGTCCATTTATAAAACTATAATATTCCAGCACCGATACCGTTGCGAAATTGCGTGCCTGATCTTTCAGAAGACGGGCATGAATTTGTACCCAACAATTTGAGACGGAGATAAAATAGGTATGTTCTATTAATTGTATGTTGAGACAAATGCCTACCGCGGTATCACCAGTTTGTTTTTGTTATACTGGTAAAAGATGGTATAATATAATACCTATATAGGTACATTTAAGACGACAGATAAGGGAAGGTTTATCACAAATAGATGACAGCAGAATCGTTTCTCACTTGTAACCAGACAACTTCCGTTCCATTGACATTGTGAATCTATAGTTTACTTAGTCTGTAGTCGTATGAAGAAAGATCACAATGAATATAGATTTTCCGTTTAACAGAGACTTAAAACTCCGGAAAACTGGAAATTTCCGGGCTTTAAGGCACGACATAAGTTCTTCCGTACCTGCTTTTGAGATTTGGAATGTCTACATCGTCGTCCATCTTACGAAAAATAAAATCTCATTTTTTAAACTTTTTACGGAACTTCGTTAGATGATCAGAGTATAAAATATAATCGGTCAGAAATTAGAAAATATTGTTACGGATCACCCTGTATATAAACGGCAGGCAAGAGTTCTGAGAAACGAAGTCTGCTTACTGTAACAACTAGTACCCGCGCGAAAGTTCTAGAGAAAGCGAGAACGCACTAAGCTTAGGCCACGCAGCACATATAAAAAACCAATGCGAGTGAGTGAATCAATCAGTCAACGGTGAGTCACTCAGTCAAGTCTACGGTGGATCAGTGATATAAATAGTGCCGTGATATAAATAAATAGATTGATAAAATAAATACTAGTGTGGTGGAAATAATTACGAGTTAGTTAAGTGCTATTTATTGTTTTGTTTTGCTTTGTTTAAGATTTACTGTTTAGTTATTGTTTACTTGTGTTGATTGTTAGAACTGACTTTTCGTTGTTGCATTCATTATTATTGTGTTTTTAATTATTGTAAATAAATATTTATTCCGCCAACTCAGAAAACAGTTTTGTAACAATATGAATGTGAAAGTGAGTTTCATGATACATGATTCTTATTAGTAATTAGTATCTGACCACAAGCAGGTGATCAACCGATGCCTTAAGAGCGATGACACACACAGCGGTTTGTACCGACTCGGCTTCCGAGTTGGCTGCCGAATCGGCACATATGTTTTTGCCATACCTACTGCAAAATAGTTACTTTCGAGGTATGTATAGCGGGTTTTAATGAGTCATTTAATAGGCAGGTGTGCGGAAAATGTTTTATTTTCCGCACTAGCGCAGAAAATAACGGTTGCCATAGCAACTTCTGTTTATTCGCTCTATACGCCTGCGTACGCTTGCTTGCGCCTGTCATTACTTACTTGCACGAACTTCGCGGCACACTGGAAGGAAAGATGGCGACGCAAATGAACTGTCAGAATTTTTTGAAAATGACGTGAAAAGTAGGTATTTTTCAGTGGGTATGGCAAAAAATACCATATAAGTATTGCTCGTACGTAATGACTTTACGGCTCGTGTGACTGTAAAAACTCGCTATCGTTCGTTTTTACATACTGTCATCACTCGCCGTATAATGCCGCATTATGTATCTAGAAATACAATCTACTATTGTATTTTTCAATGATGCAAAACACACACCGCGACAATAATTGCCTGACGGCTGAAGAACCGTCTCGGCACGTCGTTCTCCACAAGAAATGCGCGTGGTTTTATTGCTGGAGCGGCGCTTGTTTACATTGTTTTGATTTCGAAAGAAGCGTTGCAGTTCATAGAGGCGAATCTCGATATAGAAAAATTAATAAGCGAAGTACAGGATCGGCCACCGAGTTGACAAAAACCGCTGTGTATGTCATCGTCGAGTCGGCACAAATCGTTGTGTGTGTCATCGCTCTTACCCATTACGACATTATGTAAGATGGACAACAGTACTGTCCGTGGATAATTAATTTTTATAAATGTACAATGTACATATACTAAAATGTAAATATACGAAATGTTTAAGGTTATTCGCGCTCTACGCAGTGAGTCGAAATAAAATCTAAATTTTTTTGTACTAAAATAAAAAAATGTTTACCTCTAAATTAAAATCTTAAATTTAGATATTACTTAAGACCACTTATAATTGGATTTACGTAATTATTTATTTATTAACAATAAAAAAATAAGTGTAATTTGACTTTATTTTCAAGGGTAAATTATGTTTTGTGATCAGATCGATCCGAGCGCATGATAAAGAAAGATAGATAGCATATAGAATAATGTTAAATTAATGTAAATTTGAACGCATTAGAGCTCTCCGATCAATCTGAGCGTACAACCGAATGCACCCTAAGATGGTTGCCAAATGACAAATAATTTAGTCAATTTTCGATTATTTTTATAATTTTGATTATAATATAAATTTCAGTTTTCTAGATTTTAATCAACAGCGGTTGTGGTTGAATCATATATGAAAAATTTGCGTTTTAAACGAGATTGCCTATTGTCTACATGTTAAATATTCAGTTTTTAAAAATTAATTACGCAAAAACTACCTACACGTTAGATCTTACTTAAAAAATTCAGCTCGTTATATTATTTAATTTGCTTTAACGCGCGAACAACCTTAAGCCTCAATTTGAAACAATTCCAAAAAGCATTAAACTTTGCAGTTACGTAGCAGATAGTATTTTTATTAGTAATTTGAGTTTCTGAGACAGAAAAGCCGAAAAATATTTTTTTTTAAACATGAAAAGTTCCTTTTTTCTAACTAGATACGTGCTAGTGCAAGAACCACGATAGGGCAAAAATCGAAATTTAGCGTTAAATAATAATTTAAAAATCCAATAAATCATGGCGTAAGGAAATAGCATGGGCAAAATTATTAAAGGGTAGTTTTTTCTGCCAACTCGAAATTATTATAGCAGTTATTTAAAAACGAAAATATTTTTTATTTTTTAACAATTTTTGATAATTTCTAGTTTGTAAATTATTCCTCAAAAGAAAACTAGAAATAATATTTGCAATAAGTAAATGAATTAATAATTTATGAAACTAAACAATATCAACGTTGTTGAAGGTTTGCTCTTATAAAAATCTAGCAACGTAGAATTCTTTTCAAAATTTATATTTACAAAATACTTCTCGTATTATGCTCGGAAGATAAAAATATCTTTAATATATATAAATATATATTTTTTTATTATTTTAACAATCATTTTATCAATAGCACAACCGAACAAACATTTACAGTTCGAAAGAATTTCAGGCAGAAATTTTTTCATAAATTTTTATGTATAGACCGTGAATGTAGGTACTAGATACAGGATGTTCCAGGATTAAATAGCTAAAATTAAAATATGAATTAAGGTTTCAAAACAAGAAAAATAATCCTGTAAAATTATGCTCACTAACGTTCCGTTTTAGATATTAATCTGGATTGAATCGTCGGAAAATCTCGTTTGATAATGACCTTATTATATATTCGAACGAAAAGCATTGTGGAATTTTAAATCGATCCTGCTTTAAAAAATATAACTGATCATATTTTCTAAACTGTGTATGCATGTATTTAACAAACTTTTTTGTACAATTTCTCTTTCAAAACCATATTTTCATGGGAATTTTGACTAAAATTTAGCTTGAAAAATGATCATTTTTTATGTCAATCAAGCATTTGTTTTTCTGTGAGTACAGGCTACAGTCTAATGTGCTATGTGCTACATAATAAAAAGTTTGACGACAATAAAGACTATAGACCTACGTCTATAACAATAATTTTTATGATGACAATCTAGTCATTGCAGTCAAGTCAGATTTTCTGACAATACGTTCTGCAGACTGCAATTCAAGCAATTGACTTCTGAAGTTACCAAATTTAGCTATTTCGTATTAGAATATTTAGTCAATTTGTAAGTGCAACGCTTGTTTCCGGGCTGGAGGTCACCATTTTCAACAAAATATTTAATATTTTAATTTTAATTATTTTAATTTGATATTTAATTTTCAATATTAATTTATTATTACCTATACCTAGATCAGTTCCAATTTATTCAGTCCTGTATTCTGCAATTCAGAAGTCAATACCTACCTATCTCTTAAACGGAAAGTCTGGAAGCATATACTTTAAGAGGATTTTTTTTCTTGTTTTTAGGTCCTAAATTCATATTTATGTTTTAGCCGATTCATCCTGTATATTCACATATTATTACGTATGTTTACATCAGGAAGATTTTTTTATGATGATAATATTATGTAAGTATGGATATACATAATTCATGAACAAAGAAGTTGCAGACAGTTTTACCTATTTTTCCATCCTTCAGACAAAGACAACTTCAAGTTTAATATAGGTACCTACTCCAGTCGTACAAACATGCTATCTACTACAAACGGAAAGTGAATAGTCTAAGTACCACCCATAGAACATTTATTTATGGAATGAGAAATAGGCTGCTCAAATCGTAACCAACATCTGTTTGTCTCACTCGTGTCCCTAGATCTTGAATGCGCATGCGTTCCAGTCACTAGTGCCCATATTCATAGTTAACCCTTAAGGGAAGTGATAAGGGTCCCTTCGCTGAGGGTCACTTAAGTGCTGAGGGCACTTTAATCAAAGGAGCGTTTCATAGTCATTTCCTTGAGTGAGGGAAGAATTATAGTGAACCTCCATGATTTTTTCCTTTAGAACAGTTGGTCATACTGCAGACCGATTGTGTTTAGTTGTCATTTTTAATATAAATGCGTGTTTTTCATGTGTTTTGCTGTTTTTACTTTTTCGACACTTAAGGGACATACTATCCAACCTTAAGGTGAGGGTGATATAAGGGCCCTTACAGACGTCAATTTTGACTATGAAACGCATATTCGATTTGAGGGTATGAGTAAGTGTCCCTTACTACTTAAGGGTTAACTATGAATACGGCCGTAGAACATTAATATTCACTAGCACTCAAAATTATGGAAACGCATTAAAAAATTAAATTTCTCTACTTTACCATAATTTTAAACATTGGAAATTATTCATAATATCATTGTTTTTTTCGTCCATCATATTATATCATCAAAATAAAGACAAGTAATGGGAAAAAGGACATATATCTGTACAAAAATATTTTTTATTTTATTGACAACGTTTCGTCTTCTTCAGGGCCCAAATGATTGTAATTTTTGCACACTCATCAAATTCATATTATTAATTAATTTATATTTTGTTGACATGTATCTTTTTATCTGCACAATAAAATTATTGAAATTATTCCACTAAGTTTCATGTCAAATTATGATAAAAAAATCATATATTATATAGCGGTACCGCTCGGGTTCGCTCGGGTGCTAAGAATTTATGATTTATTATCCCGCCCGCGAGAAATTTCCCCCCTGCGAAGCGAAGTCTGGCTAGTGGTGTTTATAATATTAGTATACGCTAAAATGCAAAATAATTTCAGAGTTACGTTTTGTTACTATCCCACAGGAATTATCGCCTCCCCACCGTGAAATTTATCAAAATAAAATATAGCCTATATCGCTCAGGGATAGTGTAGTTTTCTATTAGTGAAAGAATTTTTAAAATCGGTTCAGTAGTTCCAGAGATAAAATTTATGATTTATTATCCTCCCGTGAGAAATTTTCCCCTGCGATGCGAAGTCGGCTGTCGTTGTTCTCGCTTCGCGTACGTGCCTACAGTTTATAATATTAGTATAGTATATTAGTATAGATAGTCAAAAATCCTATGCACCCCCGTTTTACCCCCTCTGGGGTTGAATTTAAAAAAACTCGAATAGCTTAGAACCTTCCTCAATAAACTGGCTACCTAACAAAAAAAAATTCAAATCGAACTGGTCGTTCCTGAGATTACCGCGTTCAAACATACACACAAACAAACAAACTTTTCATCTTTATTATATTAGTATAGAGTTATAGACTATAGACTATAGATAATGCAAGATAGTGTTGATATAATATATATTACTAGCGGCCCCGTCCGGCTTCGTCCGGGAGCTAAGAAAGCCCGGGTGCAATACACTACCCACCCGCTTCGCTCGTTCGCTTGAATATTATAAATACACTACTCCCTCGCTTCGCTCGTTCGCTTGAATATTATAATTACATTACTCACTCGCTTCGCTCGTTCGCTTGAATGTTATAATTACGAACAAATTTGATTACCATAAAAAAAGTTATAGTGAGTCAACCTTAAAAGATAGACATATGCTGTCGCGGACTTTTTTTTAGAACTTTTAAAGGGGAACAATTCCATCATACATGATTTTTGCGTAACTTTAACCGTTTACGCAGCGCACGCAACGGAAGCTCTCAAAAGGAATAATTTTTCCCGTTTTTGCAACATTTTTCATTGATGTCCCGTTCTATTAGTCGTAGCGTGATATTATATAGCCTATAGCCTTCCTCGATAAATGGGCTATCTAACAAAAAATTTTTTTTCAAATCGGACTGATAGTTTCTGAGATTAGCGCGTTCAACCAAACAAACAAACAAACAAACTCTTCAGATTTATAATATTAGTATAGATGTTACTGCATAATAAAGTAACATGTAACATTTTTACCCAATAATCTTTAAAAAAACCAATAAAGAATTTCAATTGTTTGAAGGCTTCTCTGTAATTTTGAGCGATAATTTGAGCCGATGGACCCTATAATGGCCTTAGTTGTCGAGATGCTTCAATCTGCAATAACTTGAGCTGGTGGATCCCATCATCCTGGATCTATCGAAACGCGAAGGTATTCCATAAGTGAATGTTCTATGACGCCACCTCACTCTTCACTCTAATTCAGAGGTCGCCAATTATTTTTTATGGAGATACATTTTAAAAACTTGCCAGACTTCCGCGGTCCAATGAATTTAAACAGTGACTCAAGGCCAAACCCTACAAAAACGTGATTTTGTTTTACCACTTCAACTCCACGAGTGGGAAATGATACTTAATTTAGGTCAAAATTCACTTTTCACAATTATACTAAATGTTTCTTTATTTTGAAACCCCCGGAGTTCAAAAAACATGTTTTTGGAAAAAGACTGTTGGCTGTTTGTCTCTTAGTCTGTTTGCCTGCTTATCTGTGAGCACGATACAGGTCAAACGCCTAAGCGAATTGAAACCAAATTTTGGCGAGAGCTAATTTTTATGTTATGATATAACTTAAAATGTTAATACTCTTGCCCCCAGGGGGGACATTGGAATGTGGTTGCTATCGCAAATTGCATTTCAATATTCTTTGGGAATTAGCGCTCCCAGGGACCCGAGCTCGTACCAGTCGGTTTGTGTATGCCGGCTGGTGGATTCTAATACACGAATGGATTATTTGTTGTGTTGAAGACACTAATGACCTGAGTTGTCGACGCGTCTATAATCTACAATTGATTGATTGGTTAATACTCTTTATACTATTTACATTTTAAGTTATATTATAACTTAAAAATTAGCTCTCGCATTCAGAGCGTTTCGTCGTTGAAATCGGGCCCATTACAACTTTCAATGGGAAGTTAATACAATAGATTTTCGGCCATTAATTAACATTTACATCAATACACGATCAGTCTTAACTTTCAATCACGAAGATTGTCATTCATGATTGGATGTATATGTTCCGCTTTAAGGTCGATTTATATTATCCGGTCAGACACGGCGTGGGAATGTAGCGTTCCCGGCAAGACAAAATGTTTTAGATGAATTTCAAATACGAGTATTGATACGTGTCTGAATGGATGAGATCCGCTAAGTACAAATATTCGTATTTGAAAAGCAAGTAAAAATGTTTGTTTTGTCGGAAACGCTACGTTCCCGCACCGTGTCTAACCGGATAAATCGAGCTCTCAACTGTAGTCAGTAGTGAGTTCGCGAATTGAATTGTCAGATCACGTATCTTGGCAAAGTTTAGACGTGTAAATCTTTATTTTAAATAATTTGTAAACCACCGAACTACTAAGGACAGGTGACGCATAAATTAACAAAGTAACAATCACTTTATAGGTACCTAATAATTTGTTCCCTTAAATGCGTTAAGACAGCGAATAACTAAGAAGTTACAGCAATGCTCGATATATCTGGTAAATTGTTTGTTGAACGTAATAAAATTACTATTGATTATATTATTTGTGTATCTGTTCTGCGTTTGATGAATGAAATAGAAATTGTAAGTCTCTATTTTCATGGCAAAAAAAAACAGCTAGACAAATTTTCATGAAACTTACAACCATTTATCGGTTCCCGACTGTGGTTCACCTTTTCTAAATTTAGTTGACAGAATTAATTAGATAATCTCGAAAAAAAGACTTAACTTTATACACGGGGCTTAAAAATTACACCTACAAATTTCGAGAGATGATTAATATTATTTTAACAAGAAATTATTACGTCTGCAAATGCACAGTTCATGAGATATTATGGTATTGCTATTGACTAGGGATGTAACGGAGCTTCGACTCCGACTCCGATATGTCGGAACTTCCAATTGATTTTACACCTCCGATTTCGACTTCGGTTCCGATACTTTTAAATCGGAGGTTTTAATCGGATTATTTTGTTTATTACTTTTTTATTTGTGACACCTATTATTATTATTATATTATAGAGGTTTATAATTTTTTAATTGAAATTAAAGAGGCTGACTGATTAATGTTTGTAGTGTTTGTACTATTTTATTTTATTGCCTGCCCTTAACACATCTTTCTTCTGCCACCATCTCCGACTCCGATTCCGGTTCCGACTCCGGTTCCGACTCCGAAAAACCAAATTTAAAAACTCCGACTTCGGTTCCGATATAACCAGCTCCGTAACATCCCTACTATTGACATATCAAATTTTTGCTTCATTCTTTTATGAGTTCAGTTCTTCTGAAATGTTGACATATTGCTAGTAAGATTAAGGAAAATCGCAGGATAGTGGACAAATATTTGATTTATTAAATTAAATGTACGACGTTTCGTTTATATATTTAAACTTTTTCAAGTACACAAAAATATTTTTGTGTACTTGAAAAAGTTTAAATATATAAACGAAACGTCGTACATTTAATTTAATAAATCAAATATTTGTCCACTATCCTGCGATTTTCCTTAATTTTATTATAATCACGATGGACACGATTTCTAATATAAATTGCTAGTAAGGTTATTTTGAGTAAAAAATCTCATAAACATAGGTCATTTAAATTTTTAAGAAACTTAAAAAAATGGGTGTGTGCTTATAACCACACGACAGAAGTGAAACCTTCAGATTTTCTAATTTTTGGTGTCATCTATTATAGCGCATTTATGAACCAATAATTTATTACTAAAATACTAAAATCCTTGGTTTCAAAAAAATTATAATTATTATCAAAGAAAGAATATAACAAAAATTAAAAAATATATAAATAAATATCATGTAGAATTTAGAAAAAAAATACGTCAAAAATTCTACGATGCCATCAGGTTGTAAACCGAGGTTCCTATGCATACAACGCAAAGACGCTGCTAACTTAGCTATCGATGCAACTGTGTAGCTTGCCGTTTTTATGATATAAGTATGTCAGCCAGGCACAGTTGTAAGAGTACGACCCGTCTCGAGACGCGGCATACTTATGGAGGCTAGACAAGAAGTAAAATCTCATATGGGAAAATTTGACAAAATTTATCAACAAATCGTCCAAATTAACGTTTACATTTTGTACCACCAGAGCGTCGCTGGAATCCTTCCCGTACTGACGTGAATTTAGTATCATAAATATTTCCATCTAACAGCTGTAAAGTGTAAATAAACAAGCTTCTGATTACATGGAGTTTATATTCCTTGTGTAGATTCCATGGGCAAACTGCTAATACGTGTGTTCGTGTTTGATCCGAGTCATCCCGATTCAGCGAATTCTTACTTCGGGTTGCGAACGCGAACCGTTCACCTTATTTCAGTACCCAGGCAAAGAGTGCCTAACGCGCCTAAGGAAGTTTTCACTTCAAAAACAGATAGGTACCTATTATCAATTTGACATGTATTTTTTTTAAATAATTATATTTTATATTTGTTTAGCCATAACTTCTCGAGAAGTTGACCGATTTCGACACCATTAGGTTCATATTTTTTACGGAATGGTACCATATTTTTTTTTAATCGGTTCAGTAGTTCCTTTTTTCTAGTAATCAAATTATTTTTTTATCTATTGTGAACCGATTTTGATGTTTCTTTTTTTAATCAATATAGTACAGAAGGTAAGGCCGAGATTTCAGTTCAACCTTGCTCTTTATTCTACTAAGATTAAACTTGGCACGATTCAAGCACATATCTATAGATAACATTTAAGAAGTGGTGCCCCCCCGGCCGACAAGGCAGGAGGCGGTTACCTACTTTTCAGGGACAAATTATAGCATTTATTCAAATACCAGCCTATATATCTCTGGAAGAAATCGTCCGAGAACGAAAATGAGGATACCGTTGGACTTGGCAGACACAGGGCAACCTTTTTGGACCAGAATATTATTTTCTACCCCCCCCAGTCCTGGACTCTCTGAATATATCGATTTACGGACGCCCCCTGAGTTCAGGGATAGGGTTAGAAAAAAAATTCTGGTCCGAAAAGGTTTCCCTGTGTCTGCCGAATCCAATGGTACCCTCATTTTTGTTTTCAGACGATTTCTTGTAGAGATATAGGTTGGTATTTGAATAAATGCAATAATTTGACCCTGAAAAGTAGGTAACCGCAGAAATAACATTGTTTTTCACAGTGTCTTTGAGAAATACTATGAAATACAAACTTATTTTTGGAAAACTATGTTCAACTTAAACTATAACTTATTGTTAAATTTATTTTTAACTTTGAATTTTAACCGTGAACATTCTTCCCGACTACGGAATCCTTCACTGTGCGTGGTTCGACAATGACACGTACTTGACCGCTTTTTTGATAAATTTTTGTTTATTGAGTCACGGAACTAAAAGAGTTTAATTTTTAATTGGTGTTACGCTAATAAAATGTTTAACTCTCGTAGTTCCGTAGTTTAATAAAATGAGACCCACGGTTTTAGGAGATTTTTATTTCAAAATAACATGCCCAATAATCTATCAAAATTTCAAACGAGTTAAATAATTCATACTTTGCGAAATAAGGGAACACTTTTGGAAATCCAACACCCTGTACCTCAAACTGTGCGTTTGTGGACGTATGTTTTCTATGTGTTTTCTATATGATTTTTTTTAATAATTTAAGGAATCGCCTCCAGAAGTTTGTCGGTGTAATTTTTAGCTCTCTAAAATTCCGCTGGGAGAGCTAATCCTTTATTTCCCACCTAGTAAACAATTATTGTTCGTAACTGTCACAAAACTGAAAAGGTTCTCAAGAAAATAATGCTATTTTTTAAATATAAAAAGCACGGTATCTTATTTCTAGTGACCAACTAAAATCATAGTCATCTTGATTAGGCAGATAAAAATTATTTTCGCGCATTTTTTATGTGATCTTGAGAACATATTTCAAGATTCGCTGAACCGATTTTGCTCAAAATCCAATCAGATCTAAGTT
Organism: Mongoloraphidia duomilia; assembly: GCA_039654895.1. Taxonomy (NCBI): domain Eukaryota; kingdom Metazoa; phylum Arthropoda; class Insecta; order Raphidioptera; family Raphidiidae; genus Mongoloraphidia; species Mongoloraphidia duomilia. Next base: position 57,629,171 of record CM077516.1, read on the forward strand.
AAATGCAGACAAATACAACAAAAAAAACTACATAACGATCACGAAGGTAAAATATTTTACCATATGCACAAACATTAATAATATTAGAAAATGGTCTCAAACGATTCCTAGGATATCAAAACACGAAAATCTATTAAAATGAAACAACTCGGACTGATCCCAATACTTCCCTGCCATAGTAGAGGTGGGAAGTAAAAATAATCTTGAGAAATATCACAACAATTTCTATTGTATGCACATAAATTTATCATATGCAAACAACAAGGTATCGTGAGGCACAAAGCCAATCAGTTTGTTATTTAGAACGTGATCAATGATTTGTAAGAAAAACAAATGTATCCATCAAAAGAAACATGTATCTTCTCGTATCGTTGTGACGTTAGTTACAGGCACATATTTTATTTTTAAATTTTCATAGACAAGTGACTTTCCCAGAAACGCAGAGTGCAGATTGAAGAGTCCTTTTCTTCTTCAGTGAGAAGAAAAATTGATAGACCTCTAGGAAATTGCTTGTACTGAACGGCACAAAAAATATCTTTGGCGAAAAGGCAAAACCGTTTGCGTCGAAATTTCTTTTATCTTAAGAATTTTTTTTTATTTTCCCCCACCTCTGCAATGGTAAGGAAGTATTAAAATCAATCCGAATTGTTTTTTTCGGTAGGTATTTTAGTAGATCTTTACGTTTTGATGCCCTAGGAATCATTCGAGACCATTTTCTGATTGACGTCGGCGGTGTATGTGGTAAAATTTTTCTCCTTCGATAATGATAAAAACAGAGCAATACACGGTCTTGCGGTTATTTTTTTTATTTTGTCCTTGTCAACATTTTAGACAATCGTGTAACGAAAAGCGTGACGGAAGTAGTGGTGGAGGTAAGAATAATATAACCGCGGGACTAGTATAGAGAGGAGGTTCGTTGCTGACGTATTATTTCTGAACAAGATAACGCGTTTGGTTGACACTGCCATCTGTGGTTGAGTAGATTCACTTCTATCGTGTGCTCTTAAGCACACTCGCTTCTTTTTAGTGTATTTGCCATATGGCACATACACTATTGGCGTCGGTCGGATGGCGGGGTCGGACCAAAATTTCTCGACGTTTCATAGCCTCCTGAACACTTTGGCACCATTTTTGGAAATGTCTGTTTATATGTGTATATATTTATATTTAGATATATATATGTGTGCGGGCTATAACTTTCGAAAGAGTTAATTGATTTTGACGAAATTTGGTAGGCACGTTGAAATCCATCACCGCACGAAGCCTATTTAAAATGGGCCCAATCGGACTATTTTAAGGGTGGTTTTTAGCGGTTGAAAAATGTTTTTGGGCCCAAAAATGCCGAAAAAATTCTCAGAATCGTTTCAAAATTGAAATTTAACCCTTTAGTAACGATTAAAATGTACTGCTAAAATTTTAATAAAATCGGCCCGACAGGACAGGACTTACAAATTTTATGAAAACACTAGTTTGCGGATAGTGCTTTACTTACTGACGGGTGTATTTAATTTGGTACCGAGGTTGCATTGATAAAAATATTGAAATTAAGAAAAAAAATATTATTTTAAGGGATCAAGGAGTTAAATTTTTTATTTTGTCCAAAAACACACTTAAGTTCACATAATAAAGCCACAATGCCAGTATTAGCAAATACACTATATTGTCGGCAGGGTTTTGGCACTGCGACCCGAGTTTTTTCTATTTTGTATAACCATTGATTAAGGAATTACATAATCAATGCTACTACCTATAAAACGTTTATTACGAAATTTTCATATGGAATAAAAAGTAAACTTTGTCTTAATGTAATGACATCGATTAAAATAATCGCTTCCGATTATTTTACATAATGACGTTAGCATTGATTTTCAGTCACTTTACGAGCAAGAATTGTACATAATTCAAATTGATGATTTTTTTTATAAACCAGTAATTTCTTGATTTTTTTTTGATATTTTTTTAAACTGTAATAACGCAGTAGTATCAGTAAAAATTATATCGTCTCTTTTATAATTACGAATATGTACTTGTTTTATTTACAGACAGGTAAAAAAATCTGTTGACTGTTATAAGTGGGGGAGGTGATTGTAAAACAGTGGAATAAATCATTTTAATTTTAAAAGGCATTCTAATTTATTTTTTGCCATACTCACTACAAAATAGCTACGTACTATCGGTGCATGTAGATATACCGGCCTGTATTGGGTCTTTTAACAGGCGGGCGTGCAAAAGTGTTACCATTACATAGCAAGTGCGGTAAGTAAATAGATGCCATAGCAACTTCCATTTATTCGCTCTATAGGTACGCCTGCGATTACATACTCACGACCTTCACGGCATACTGTAAAAGTAAAATGGCGACGCAAGTGAACTCAAAATATTTTACAAGCTTTTATTTAACTTGCCATGCATGTTAGTTTGTTTGTGTTTGTTTGTTTGGATCAAAACTTGCAAGTCAATTTTAAACGACTTTCACGTATCCGATCCATTTGTAATTTTGTACACATATGTATTCCCGATGACAATACATGAATTAATCGTTTTTAGAAATAAATTCAACCCCTAAGGAGTTCAAACGGGGATGTAGGGTTTTTTTGACTAATCAACGCCCAGGCCAAATCGTTGAAGTTAGAAACTTTAAATTTGAACAGTTGGTTCCTTTTCTGACGTAAGCATCCACTAAGAAAGGATTTCTCGAAATTCAACCCCTACGGGTGTCAAATGGGGGTAAAATTTTGAAAGACTAAAATGAACAAAATAAAATATTAATAAAAAAAAACTTTTTTAGAGACAAGCTTTTATTGAAATGTACTAAAAAGGAAAAACTACTATTTAATAATTTTGGTGCATAATTATTATAAAAGCGGGGGTTGCGACTAATAAACTGTCATAGAGATTACAACCCCCGCTTTTATAATAATTATGAACCAAAATTATTAAATATTAAAAAAAATTAAACACAAACACTTGAAAAATATTCTACACATATTAAATATTATTTTTTCCTTTTTTGTACATTTCAATAAAAGCTTGTGTCTAAAAAGTTTTTTTTACTAATATTTTTTTTTAAAATGAAGTGAAAAGTACCTAGGTATTCTGCAGTGGGCACGGCAAAAAATACCACACATATCTCGTGCGTAATGGTACCTATTATGAATCGTGTGACAGTAAAAACTGGCTATCGCTCGTTTTTATATACTGTCATCACTCATCAGTAATATAATAATAATAATGCGTTTAAAGTCCGTTTCTCGACACTATGTCATGACAGACGCCATTCGCACCATTACTATTTTCCATTTTTTACCACTTCCCGTTTTATACATTTTTACTCATCAGTAATATACCCAATTACGCATCTAGATATACAATCCACTATTTTAAAGCCGGTGCGATTTTTTTTCATATATCATACTTTTTATTGACCAATGACCTTATATAGATATAGGTACTATAGGTGTTTTATTTTATTTTGAGTCGTTCGGATAAAACCGGATAAATCGACTAGTCTAAGATCCTCACAAAAGAAAAATAATTATTAATGAATGCTTATGATTAGCATTCCTGTTAGAAACGTCCATCGTAGACGTAACCTTACAATGCAATACTAGAAAAAAACATTTTAACAATTGATTGCTTAATCGTGTCACTGTAGAGTAAGTAAATGATTAACTCATCCGCTGCAATAGTGGAAGATTCGGGTTCGAGTTCCAATGGTGACAATTGGTTTAAAATTATTTTTTCTAGTATTTCATTGTAACGTCACGTCATTCGATGGGTGTTCCTAACAAGAATGTAAACTCTTAACTGTATGATAAATATGGTATGAATTTCGACCCAATTAGTCCAGTAATTTCTGAGAAAATCGCAGTCAAACATAACTATACATAATTTTTGACCAAAATGTGTTTTGACAATTTGGTAAAAAATCATTTGTTACATTGATACCTATTACCTACACATTTGTAATATTTATAGGTAGATGAGTAACATAATATGCAGATAACAAACGACAGTAGAACAATATTGAATGTCAGAGGTAGGCCCATAGGCCATAAGGTTGTCCAACTTATAATATTCTTTATAAGGCAAAGATTAGACTTGTGTATCAAACCTCGAGAAAATGCAATAAACAATGAAAACATTTTATCACATCACAAGTTTCTTCATTGAATTTTGGATCCTATCACATTTGCCCTTCAGTAACTCGATTTCAGTTTATTTTAAGATATATTTTGAACAGAATATGTGTACAGGATGGGCCAATGTCATTGTAAATGCAGATACAGAGCTAGAACACAGCTAGAACTGTAAAATGCGCAAATGAGGGCATGAGACATCCGATGTGCAACAGAGATGAGACGGCGTTGTGTTCGGGAAAGTATAATATCGAATACCGATGCGAACACTCCGACAGCTCTGCGTGAAGTGCACTATTCTTCAATGCGCATCCATTTTTTTCGAGTAATCAAGCTACGTTACAGGACCTGTAATTTCAGCAAGAAAATTTGTTTGATGAACTATATTTTTTTTTAATAAATAAAATTTCGGGTTATGTCTCGAAAATTCATCCATCCAAACTGCCATATCCTTTACAGGACTTTGGCAGTCACACCTTTCCAATATTCTCTGTATTTTACATAAAACAGTAGACTCGAAAATTAACGCAAATAAAATACTTTTCGAAATACATCCCGAAATTGATTTTTTTTTACTAAAATGCCAGAAGGGACGGAAGTGTTCACGCGCCGCAGCGCGTAACCAATATCAACGCTTTAAATACATAGGTACATTTTAGTCCAAGGCAGAAGTTTCTATTGTCAAAGAGAGAGAAACGTTTTTATTGTAATCATGCCTTCTCTATTGGCTAGGTGCGTGATGATAGCAACATTTATTTAATTAATTTATTAACTTCCCATTACTCCAGTAATTTTAGACATAAAAACGACCCATCTGCGAAATAATTCCCAGTTAGCTGAATTTTGTATACACCTTCGTTATGGTGTTTTAAAAAACGTGTAAAAAGTCCTCATCGATATTGTGCCGGCGTTGCCAGATATTCGAGGTTCAAGTTCACGATAGACGGTTTTTTTGCGAATTTCTCGGTTCCGTTCCATTTTTAGTACAAAATGATTATTATCAATCTTGTTGAGGATATAATTTTCTACAACTTTTGTCTACGATTTAGAGTTTTACTTATTTATGTACCCGCGGTTTCCTCCCCCTCGATTTTACATAACGGGATTATGCTGCTTCCCGATGGCTTAACATAATGATTTGTACTTTAATTTTAAGTTGATCTTTAAGTTAACTATTAATAATAATTTAATCGAAATTAGTACCGTAGTTCTCTAATTATAAGCAACCAAACATACAAATCGACAGCTGTGAAAGAGGCAAACAGACAGATAATTTTTTTCGAAAATACGATATTTATACTAAAAAAATTGTCTGTCTCTCTGTCTGCTTGTTTCACTGCTGTCGAATTGTATGTTTGGTTGCTTATAACTGTAAGAGAACTACTGCAATAAATTCGACAAAATTATAATTAATCGTTAGCTTATAAAGTTCAACTTAAAATAAAGGTACAAATCATTATTTTAGGCCGTCTCGAAGCAGTATAATCCCGTTATATAAATTCAAGGGGGAGGAAGCCGCGGGTACTTAAATAAGTAAAACAAAAAATGTTTATACAAAAGCTGTAGAGAATTGTGTCCTCTACAAGATTGTTTTTTACTAAAAACGAAACGGAACTGAGACATTCGCAAAAATTGTCTATCGTGAACTTGAATCTCGAATATCTGGCAACGATGGGGACTTTTTACACGTTTTTTAGAACACCATAACGAAGGTGTTTACAAAAATTGAGCTAACTCGGAATTATTTCGTAGTAAAAATCTAAATTTACTGGAATACATTGGAAGTTGTTGTATTAGGACATTAGGTCCAATTTTGCGAATGAAAAATTTGGACGTGTCTGCACGTTTTGAGATCCCAAAGTCTAAATCTACTATTTTTAGAGAGATGCCTGTGTGTGTGTACGTACGTATGTTCGTTCATTCGATCGTACGTTGGTGAACTTTTTTCCGTCCGCATATCTCAAGAAAAAAAAACTCGGGTCGCAGTGCCAAAACCCTGCCGACAATATAGTGTATTTGCTAATACAGGCATTGTGGCATTATTATGTAAACTTAAGTTTGTTTTTTGACAAAATAAAAAATTTAACCCCTTAATACAGCCCTTAAAATAATTAAATTTTTCTAAATTTCAATATTAGACATGGATTTCATCAATACACCCAATTAAATACACCCTTCCATATCTAAGTAAATCCGTATCAACAAACTAGTGTTTTCATAAAATTTGAAAGTCCGGTCCTGTCGGGCCGATTTTATTAAAATTTTAGCAGCACATTTTAATCTTTACTAAAGAGTTAAATTTCAATTTTGAAACGATTCTGACAAATTTTTCGGTATTTTTGGGCCCAAAAACTTTTTGGAACCCCTAAATACAACCCTGAAAATGGTCCGATCGGGCCCATTTCAAATAGGCTTCTTGCGGTGATGGGTTCCAATGTGTGTACCAAATTTCGTTTCAATCGATTAAGTCTGTCGAGAGTTATCGTGTACACACATATATATATAAATATATATATATATAAATATATATATATATATATAAATATATACATACATATATATATAAACATTTTTAAAAATGGTGCCAAAGTGTTCAGGAGGCTATGAAACGTCGAGAAATTTTGGTCCGACCCCTAGGTCCCACCATCCGACCGACGCCAATAGTGTATGTGCCATATGGCAAATACACTAATAATGATACCTACACATAATTACATAATGAACACCTGATCAAGTTTGCAGGAAATTTTAATTAGTGGTTTTTTGTTTATAACAAAAAACATTTTTGAAAAAGTTTATAATATGAATATACGTGAACTCCTTTCGTTTCGAATATCTCAAGGACTAATGGCGATATCGACTCCGGACCAATTTCATTCGATGCATAATTGCATAATGAACTCCTGATACGGTTTGCAAAAAATTTGAGTTGGCGGTTTTTTGTATAATAAAAAAACTACTGTAAAATGTTAACCTGTGACTATGCTACCAAAATTATGACTTCACAAATGAACATAATACATCTCTATCTATTATAATTACCGTGATTACCGGCAAATTGCAGTGAAATATTCCCACCTGTACAAACTGAAATTAGAAAACATAAAAATGTTTACAGTGCATTACTTAAGAGGCATTTAAAGCTTTTATATGCACTATTAAATCTGCTATGTTTTTATTGCATGTCTGTTAAAAAGATAAAAGAATTTAATTGAAAATCTTTCGCTTCAGCAAGGCTTTGTAACTAAGTGAAATGCTTGTATGGATCAAAGCAATAATAGGATAAAATAATAGGTTTAAAACCAATTTATGAAAATTTTAAAAAAGTATACAATATCCAGATATTATTTTCACAGAAAAAATGACAGACTCGATAACATTCTACAAAGTGAACTTCTTACTTTTTTATTTTGATTCTAACCGACATATTGACTTTACATTAAAATAGCTCCATTTGATTAACATTGGGCTCAGATTATATCAAATAGTGGTCTTTAAATCTGGTATCTACTAAAACCATAGTAACAATTTGTTTAAAACAATCGTGTATAAGGCCAATTTTCACGGTTTTTATGCACTGACCCTACTGTTATAATTTTATTTTAAGTTTCTGGTGAATTTACATGTTTTTAAGTCGTCTGATTCCAAAAAAATATTTTTTAGTAATGTCTATCATGTCATGTCAAATAGCTCAAATATGGTAGAATAGGCTTCCTAAAAACCGGTAAAAACGGATAAAAAAAAAAACTGAAAAACAATGTTTTTTCTCGATAACGGATCTAACGGTTTTAATTAAATTTTATACATGGATACTCCCTTAGTACCAGTATAAGATGGCAATGGTTCCTCCCAGAAAATTCAAGAAGGGAGGGCTATGTATTGTATGCCTACTCCAGTGTGGGAAAGCTAGTTCAAATTGTGTTGGATCGTTTATTTTATATCACATTCAAACAATGATTATTATAAACAAATGAAATAATAAACACGACTGTCAACATTTTCACAATATTCATTGATATTCATTATAAATATTGGGATCCGTCAAATGAGTATATGACAACTGGTGGCAGAAAATTGTACTAAAACGAGGGAAAATTTTACATGCTAACAGTGCAAATTTATCGTGAAATTGTTTATTACAAATATAAAACAAGTAAAATAAACAAAAAGTTTATCGAAAATGGAATTCGCGACGTTTTCTAATATCATGGCATTAAACACTGTCAGTTATTGCCTTGTAAAACTTACTTTACAGAGAATTATTTTCTAATGAAATGTGGAAAAATTGTATTTATGAATTAAAAAAATATTTTATATTAATAATAAGATGTACTTATTATCATACTGCACAACAATAGTTGAATCCCCGATGATTGGCAAATTTATAGGATTAATTTTGTATACAAATATTTTGAGGTTAGTAACTTACCCACTTATTACAATATAACTTATTATGTTGCAGTTATGTGTTTACATTATTCACCTAACCCAACCTTAAAGGCGCATTGAACGTGGATGATTAATTTCGTGGAGATTTTCTTTTAATTTTGATGTTTTTAAACAATATGTCGTAAAGATTACTGCTTTTGACAGTTCATTTTGCATGCATTTTTCTCGTTATATTTTCGACATTTGATAATATGCCCGGCTTTGAGAATCCGTTCTCCTTCAACAAAATTCCTTTGTTTAGGATTCGTACCGGCCCAATCACAAATTGCACTTATATTTATCATTTCTTATCACTTTGAAAATCATAAAATTACACGCAAAAGTATACGCCGTATATGAAATTTCCCTCCCTCTGCGCCATGTTTTTTAATTTCCACCTATCTGACGGATCCCAATATAATCGTTGTTTATTTTTTTCGCAGAGGCTTTTCGCTCTGCTTCCCAGCCCTCGACAACCGCATGTCTCGTAAATCAGCCTTTCTGGTCTCATTTGATTTATACACGCTAAACAACAATATAATTTCAATTAAAGGTAATATAAAATGCGTTAACCTTTCAGTGAGTACATGGATCACAGAGCAATCTATTTTTCGCTCCTGCGTAGACAATCGCTCGTAATTGTAATAAAATTGAACATTTTCTCAACAAAACATATTAAAGCATATTATGGCCATTTTATTTGTTTATTAATCTACTGATCACCATCTAAATTCTAAATTCACAGTCACCTTGATTAGGCAGATGAAAACAGGATAACGGTAATGATTACCTCGCATTTTTTCTTTCAAAATTTGTAGAATTTGGAAAAAAACCTTAAGATTCTATTGATATTTTTAATCATCTAGAATTTATTTAAATTTTTATCAAGAGAGTATTTCTTCTAATATCTTGCCACATGGTAAACCGATTTTGCTCAAAATCTAATTAGATCTAACTTTATAAATGCTGACAAATATAAAATCACAAGACCGTCTTTTATTCTTTTTTTAAGATAATGAAGGAAAAAAATGTTACCATAGACACAAAATACAAAACCACAAGACCGTCTGTTTATGTTATTCCGTTTTTAAGATAATGAAGGAGAAAAATGTTACCATAGACACAAAATGGGCTCAAACGATTTCTCTTTCGCAATCTATTCTCTAAAATCTAAGTCAATTTTAACTAAACAAAACAATGTCCTCCAGCATGAATCACAATTAAATTATTACATAATAATTGAGTATAAACTTTAAATGCGTAGTACGTGTCTTTAACAGATATTTCATCTACTGAAAGCTAATTTGTGTTTCGTAATGTTTAATTTGTACTATTTGTGTCATGAATATTAATTAATGTTATGCAATTCGTTGGTAAACCACGTATCTACATATGTGTTTTTATGTTTATTATGAAATACGTTAGGGTCATAGGGCTTCCATACGGAATTGAAGAAATTTATATCAGAATTCCGGATTAAAAATTAACAAATTTTTGCTCAATTTACCGACCAGAAAGTGGGTCTTAATATAATTTTTTTACCAATGATTGATGATCTCTCTAGAGTTACATAAAGTAGGTACCTACATACTTATAATTTTTTTTAAGTTTAAAATTCGAAGTGTTTCCAATTAGGTATAATTACTAGTCGAAAATGTTGATTTTTTTGTTTGTTTGCGACTGAAAGTTTCATTCAACATAGGTGTTCTATAAATATATTTCGTTTTAAAAAAAGAACAAATATCTAAACCGGTTCCGGAATTGAGGAAAATCCGATATTGGATACTAGCTGTCCGGTCCGGTTTTCCCGTGTGCAAATCGCTATTTTCACTCACTGCTCGTCCTCCTTTTGTCGTAGAGTAATATAGCCTATGCTACTCGACAAGCAATATAGGCTTTTAAATAGGTACTGGAAGAATTGTTCAAATCGGTTCAGGGGTTCTCGAGTTTCTCATAAATACAAACTTGTTCTTTTGTATTAGATAGTATAGAAAATAGAAATTAAAAATTATAAATGAAAATGGTTATTTCGATGAAAATGAAACATTGCCACTATTGGGCTATTTCAACGTTTTTCCGTTAGAATTTGATATAATATTGGTGTTTGGTATGTATGAGAAAATAGAAAATTCAATTTAAAATGTACAAGTTAACCTGCAGAAACTTCAAAATGTTATACTGTAGGTACATAATGCGATGTACTTTATACCATTATACACGTCAAAAAAGTACTATGAAATGACAGTTACTATCAAAGATTCATACAAGATTATCATCCTGACGAATACCAACTTACATATTGAGACACTAACTTTTACTCGCTGTTTAACTCAAACCGGGACTGGCTATATTTTTTCAGGGACGCTAGCATTTTTAACGGCCCGAGGGGGAGACTTGAGTAATTTTTTATTTGTTGTGATTGAGAAATGGTGAGGGACCGGGCCTTCTCCAACTCAGGGGGCCCGGGACGCTCCAGCACCCCTGGTCAGTCCGCGCCAGGTTTCACTCGCGTTAATATCAATTTTTACTTTCCCATATACGAAAAAATGCTTAAAAGGAAAGTGTTGTGAACGATCAAAATTTCGATTTTAATAAAATTCGAGCGAACGAGCGAAGCGAGTGAGTAGTGTATTAATAAAATTCGAGCGAACGAACGTAGCGAGTGAGAAATATATTAATAATATTCTTAGCACCCGGGAAATTCCTAGCACCCAGCTTTTCTTAGCCCCCGGACGAAGCCGGACCGGGCCGCTAGTAATCTATATAAATTTCATCTCAATTAGTGTTGAGCCGTATTCGAGATACTGACAACAAAAAATGATAAAAACAAAACTGAATTAGTCTGCCACCGATTTGATTGTTTTTCATATTATCTGTTAAATTCAATAAAAAAAGTTTAGTAGTGTTGTCCAATAGGCTAGACTTTTGTACGGTCAAAACTTGGACTATATGTTATGTTTCGACATACAAATTCTAGGAAAAAACTGTTCTGCGGAATACTTACTCTCAGTTCAATATTATAATTTTAGATGCAATTAGTTTGTCGAAAGACTGCGTTCTGATTCACTACTTTTAACAAATTGCGTTAAAAGCGACTTCATCAAGAGCGGTGTGCGGCTTTCAATTAATTCAGTATAATTTGCAAAAAGTGGCGGTTCCACCGCTAATGGAGTCTCGACCTTGGAGAATTACATATCCAATTAAATTACAAAATCAACCTCTCCGGTGGACATCTCACTTGTGTTTCTCTTCACTATATCTAGATACACCCACATGTCCACGAAAACACATTGGGAAAATTGGATAAATAATTGATTTACATATTATTTACTTATTTACTGGGGTCGCCCCACATTTTTTTCCTGTTGAGAGTTAGAATTTACATTATAAATAGGTAATAAATCAATTTTTAACTTCCCATTGGAAGTTATTGTAATGGGTTCGAAAATCTAAATCAAAATGTATAACAAATTTTTATGTTTCAAGGCACTACGCTATTTTTACACTATTTTTAGAGAGATGTCTGTGTGTGTGCACGTATGTACGTATGTGTCCATTTCTTTCTAAGACGAAGTCTCGAGAATGAAAAATGATATCGACTACGTTAGGGTGCCAATCGACGCGTATTAACGTAAGTATGATCTGAAAGAAATTTTTTCAAAATCGGTTCAGCCGTTCTTTTTTCTTAACCAAATAGACTTCAAAAAAGTATATTTTACACAATATCTTGCGAATAAAAAATTATATCGACTTCGTAAAGGTGTCAATTTTAACGTCATTTTGATCCAAAATAAATTATACAAAAATCGGTTCAGCCGTCTTTTTTTTTTTAATTATTGTTAAAAATAAATAATAATTTATCCAAGTCTTCATGGTTTCCGGGCTTGTAGGCCGTGGTCCGGTGGTATTTCTACCTGACGTTTCGTCTACAACTGCGGTAGACATTCTCAAAGGCGATGTGGCAGCGGTCGAAGTGTCCTCCTTGGCGGCTGACAGGTCAGTGTGTCAGTGACTGGTGTTCTCCCGTCTTTTATGCCTAGTACCAGTGTGTTCTCTGTTCGGTCGTAGTCCGTCTCTCTGTCATTGGTCAACTGCGCAAGGTGTAGTGGTGTGCGTGAGTTCTCTACTCGGTCGTATCCCGTCCTTGTACGATTGGTCATTGGTTTTGTATGTCGGAGTGCTGGTGCCCAGGTTTTACTGAGATTGAGGCCTTCATCTTTGGCGGCTCACAGGTTGAAATTCTGTGTGTGTTTATGTACATAAACACACACAGAATTTCAACCTGTGAGCCGCCAAGGAGGACACTTCGACCGCTGCCACATCGCCTTTGAGAATGTCTACCGCAGTTGTAGACGAAACGTCAGGTAGAAATACCACCGGACCACGGCCTACAATCCCGGAAACCATGAAGACTTGGAACAATGCCGGCCGTGAAAGCTTGCACACTTGGATAAATAATAATTATGTTTTAATGATTAAAATGATTACTTTTCTGTGTAATATCTAATTTAATTATTATTATTAAATATTTATCAAACTGGGAAGTTCGTCGTGTGGACCTCAAGGGTCGTAATTTAGTCCTAATAAATGACCCACCCCACGGCTTGTTTTTTGGTAACTCATCAATTTATTATACTATTACAGTATTACCTATATAATATAATAATATGAAGAAATTCTATAATACCTATGATATTATAAAGAGGAAAAGTGTGTATATGTTTGTTTGTTCGCTTGTCGCAAGTAACCTTAAGAACCGATTTTTCACTGTTTGAAAGCCTACGGATTGACAAGGCAGACATAGGCTATATTATTACACGCTTTTATATAACTTGCTATGATAGTTCAAATCTTGCATACAAAATTATTTTTAACGACTTCACAAATCTGATCAATTAGAAATTTTGTACACATAGGTACCTATGTATTCCTGATGAGTGATGACTACATGATTCAATCGTTTTTATAATTAATTAGTTTTAATAAATTGATGTTTTAATTGTAAAAATTTTGAAAGACTAAAACGAAGAATATAAAATATTAGCAAAAAAACTTTTTAAAGACAAACTTTAATTGAAATGTTACATTTTTTTTGGGTAGGACAAGATTTTTTTTACCGTTGCGTATGGGGGTCGGTGTAAGTTTAAAACTGAGTTTTCGGGGTCGGCGACCCCCCATTTGAAAAAGGGGTGCTAACAGGTTTTGCACTATATCTCCTTAACGGTGTTTCTTACAGAAAATTAGTACGAGTAGATACATTTTTTGTTAAGAATTGAATTCTCTGCAGAGATAAATAATTAAAAAGATATACCTTATAGACGAATATTTTTTGTGTTTCTGTTAAAGTTGAAAGAAAAAAAATTATATTTTTCTTCTTTTAATTTTAACACAAACACAAAAAATATTCTGTTAAAATTAAAAAAAGAAAAATATAATTTTTTTCTTTCAATTTTAACAGAAACACAAAAATATTCTATCTTCTATAAGGCATATCTTTTTAATTATTCAACTTACGACAAAAAGTGGCTCTAGTAAAGTTGTAGAGAATTCGATTCTAAGCAAAAAATGTCCCTACTAATTTTCTATAAGAAATATCGTTACGGAGATATAGTGCAAAACCTGTTAGCGCACCCCTTTTCAAGATAACGGCTAAATGGGGGAGTCGCCGACGCCGAAAAGTCAATTTTAAACTTACACTAACCCCCTCTACGCAACTGTAAAAAAAAATCTTGTCTTACCCAAAATGCAAGCCTAATTCAATGAACTACAACTAAAAAGGAAAAAATAATATTTAATAATTTAGGTTCATAATTATAAAAGCGGGGGTTGTAAACTCTATAATAGTTTATTAGTCACGACCCCCGCTTTTATAATTATGAACTTAAATTATTAAATATTTTTTTTTTCCTTTTTAGTAGTTATACATTTCAATAAAAAGAAAAAGCTTGTCTTTAAAAAGTTATTTTTACTAATATTTTTATAACATTATACTCTACGACAAAATGTGTATAAGCACACAGACAAAGCCGGACCGGGCAGCTGTAAAGTAATATTAACAATTATGACAACTTCAGACATTGTCTTAAAGATTTCTTAATTAAAAAATGTTTTTATAGGATTAATATAATGACTTCTTAGATTTTTAAAATAGGTTTGTTATGTATTATTCATTATTCCAGAAAAAAAATATCTATCTATCTATCTACAGGATGTTAATAAAAAAACTTTCTACATTTTGACAGATGATGGTAGAGATCAAAACAAGAAAAAATTATAATAAACCCAGGTCCAATACTCAATGATTTTCGAAATTTGTAATTTTGAAATTTTTATTTACACCTTCAATTTTGAATGAATCTCTCAAAATCAAAATATTGTAAAATTATATTTATTTTCTTTTTTTGGTCTCAACTCTGTCAAACCGTAGAAAGTTTTTTTATTAACACCCTGTATAAAATAATAGCATGACATCTGTATGTAATTTCGATTTCTTGTAGATTTTTCGGGTATTTTCTATAATAACTAGATGTGGAAATATTATAACATAGGTACAGTAATGTGACAAATTCAGTGAAATTTGTTGGTCATGAATATTTTGTTGCCAAACCAAAATCTTCTCGGGCAAAGCCAGGCCGAAAAGCTAGCACAAAAAAACATTCCCAAAAGTTTTTTTTTCCGTGTCATTTTAAATAAGTATATCGCAAGTTTCGTGGAACAGAATTATTTTTATTTATAACTGTGGCCAAAAATAAACTTAAATAAGATTAATTAATCCATTTCATTTAATTAATTTTTTTTTACTTTTGGCTGCAATGAAAAAATACAACACCGTCGATCACATATCTCGAAATTCCTTCACGAGCGACGCTAACGCCGGCGTCAAATAATTAATTTATCAGCGTAGGTACATTTTAAATTTAAATAAATTCAGAAAAACAATGATGCCCTTGTCGAGAGGCGTCGTTTATGCTGTTTTTTCATTACTGCGAAAAGTAGTCTCTGAGTAATTCACATCCACTTTTGAGGTTAATAAGTCGTTATAAAACGTAGTTTCAATGAGCCTATAAGTAAACCGCTTTTTAATTCACTTTTGAAATGAGCTCTGTCTAGCTTAAATAATACCGTTGGAATTTTTTTGTCTAGCACTTAAAACGGCTTCAAAATACATTTTTGAAGTTGCTTAAATTAAACCACACTTCTATTTTTCCTTTCATGCGACTGCCGTCACATACCCCAATTATCACGGCCCACTTCTACAGCATATACAGGGTGTCCGTATTTCAAGTGCAGTACATAGGGCATTTACATGGGAAAATGGTTTTTCTCAGTTTCCAGCTTTCCTATACATTTTACAGAAAAAACATACTTGTCAAAAATGAAAGGAATTTATGTATGAAATAAGATGGTATTTTTTAAGATTTTTTTTTAAATTTGTATTTTAACTCTACCATCGTAATTAATACCTTAAATATCCTGGCATTAGTCAGGATATAAGGTATTAATTACGATGGTAGAATTAAAATACAAATTAAAAAAAAAAATCTCAAAAAAATACCATCTTATTTCATACATGAATTCCTTTCATTTTTGACGAGTACCAATGTTTTTTTCTGTAAAATGTATAGGAAAGCAGGATATTGAGAAAAATCATTTTCCCATGTAAATGTCCTATGTACATTTGAAATCCAGACACCCTGTATATTTAATATATGTACCATATTGATAGTTGATTGATAACAACGGTGTGATCAGTGTTAGGCGGCCTTGTTATAAAGATTATAAATCCAACGCGACGGGGGTTGTGACCTCTTATCTATGATTGTGACGTAAGCAGGTATTAAAATTAAAAAATGTATATCTCCGTAAATACTTAACGTATTGAAATGAAAAAAACACCATTGTGTTTGTAGAAATGATTTCTAATAGGAGACAGTCTTATATCAATTTTTTTTGGAGCCTCATTTCACAAATTTGAATTACCTACATAAATTTGAAACATTTTTATATGTTACACAAAATAGAGTTAAAATATTTATCTACTATATCTACAGTAGATCATAAAAGGTTTTGCCTTTTGGCCACAGACAACACGTGTTTGTTGGAACGGTGGAGGTGACGGGACGAATCATATAGAAAGTAAGCAATAAATTATCAATACATTTTAAGTATCCATGTGTAGAATATAAATTTTCAAATACATAAAGGTATTGATAATTTGTATTTTACACATCAATACATATTATGTATTGGTAATTTACATTCTACGCCTGTAATTTTATTCGTCCCGTCACCTCCACCGTCCAAACAAACGCTTAATTTTAAAGCTAGGAAACAGGGTAAAGGTACCGACTACCGACCACTTGTATATGTATAGTTGATATAATAAATTATTTTACGTGTATGTAATTAAAAAAAATATAATGTTATTATATTAAATCTCTAGTTTCGTATAATTTACAGATAATTTTCTCTATCGGTGCGAAATCAGAAAATATTATTTAGCATGTCAGTTACAAATCTTTCGATGTCGAGCGTCTATAATCTACAATATCTATCTACACATATTTCGGTTCATGTGTACAACTCACTGGCAAATTAATATTTTTTAATTTGTCTACGCATCGATATAGCGTATTACCGGTAAAATACGAAATTGAAATTAACATTTGCTCGTGTAGCAGGCAGGTACCTCAAGTCGTGTTATCGACGGCACTGTCTCTTTTCAATAATACGAAAAAACATTACTCTGGGAACTGGGTTATCCAGTGGTAAGTTAATATACCGTTTAGAAATGAAACGTTTTTATCTCTACAAAAATTCTTGATGTTACACAAAATTTGTCTGAAAATAGAGATATCTTTAAGTTTTGTGTTTTTATACTATCAACTTCCCTACTTATTAGTCTCAAAATTCAAAATATCAAATCAGAAAAAATGTTTAAAACAATTTTTAGATGTCAATTTTTTCGCGTAATTATTCGTGGCTACTAGTCTCAAAACTTTATTTAGTGTCCCAACTAATAGTGGACCAAATGGCAACTTTTCACTATAAAACTGCAAGCTGTTCGTATTTCGTACTACTAGTCTATATTTAAGACAAAATAAGAAAATTTATAAACGAAACACTGAAAATTTTGCAGAAATACGAATCTGGCAAAAATATGTATCGTAGCTTTGGTGTGGAGAATTTAGTTAGCTTTAAATTGTATACAACTATTTTGGCCATAGAGTTAAAAGAAAATTAAAAATCCTGTAAAGACCTGATTTTAGTTCCTTAGCCCAGGGGAGTATCAGACCTCGGTGGAGTGGGGAAAATTTAAGACATCTTGCAGACATTTTAAAGGACCATTATGTGCCAAAAAAATCTGATTTTTTCCACTCCAAAATACTTGGCGTCTAGTCTATAAGTATTGAAAAAAAAAACTAAAAATAAATAAAATTATATAGAAATAAATTGAAGAAATTTTTAAAAAGCGCTTTATTTTTTCTGCTATATTAATGGGGCAGTTTCTGAATAAAATGATATCTAAATCAATTTATTCTGATTTCAAATAAGCTCAAAAATAAATTTTGAAATATTTGTCTGTAAGTCTCGGCCGATAAAAAGCGTTTTTTCTCATGACATCACAAGTCATGTACCTAAAGGTAAGTTTTCTTCATATATAAAAAATTATTCTCTCGCTACATTCTAACTACGCTGTGAAAGCTTATAGTGAATATATTTTATTATTAAACACACAACCACATAAATTATTATAATACCATAGTTATTCAAACATACTTTCTCAATATGACTTGTGACGTCACACGTTGCTTATGATCACACGATTTCTTTTAAAATTTATTCATATTTTAAAGCTGCTTCTTTGCTTACGCACATCATGAATTTTAGAACTGATATTCATATCAATTATTATTTCTCAAAATAATGCAATTTTCAGGTTAAACCTTCCTATTCTAAGAGTAGACACACACCAATTAAGCATGACTGTTTTAAGAAAAAACGTTTTTGCATAAAGCAGAAAAGTTTTTGTATAAAGCAAAAACGTTTTTATATAAACCTGCAGTGTTAAAGCGTTATTATTTAATTCATTAAAGCGTTTTAATACAAAAAATGTATAAACCTGCTTATTAAAGCTGCTTTGTAAATTTTGCTGTATTAGTGTGCGATAGCTCCGTTTAAATACATGGAGGAAGTATATTTATGTGCAATTGCGCATAAACGATTTTGCATAAGACAGTTTTGCTTAGCTAGTTTGCGCCTACCCTTAAACTAAAAATAGGATCAGGTGTGTCGTGGTTACACTCGGTACCGTAGAAGTGAAACTTTTTATTTAATACAACTTTATTATTTGTTTAAATACATACCGGTCCATCTATAATTTTAATTTTTTTATAATGTAAATATTTTGGAACTTTTAAATCAAACATTTTAAATTAAAATTAATTTCAAAAAAATAAAATATTTATATAATTATATTATTATATTATTATAAGCTGCTAAATATTATGTTTTTTCAATAGAACTGCCTACAGAGAATTAAATTCGCCAGTTTTTATTTTTAAATAATATACAGAGTGTATCACAGGATTGAGAACATAGAAAATAAATGAGTGCAACAGGGAAGACATAAACAAAATGGGTAGCGTGACAAAGATAGAATACACATGGCTAACTCAACAAAATTAATTATTATGGTTTTAAGCATGAAAAAGGGCACACTGATCCTAACTAATTTGCACAATGGAGTTTTCCCTATGTTCGGTTTTCTGTGGTACATGTTAATTGTAATTTTATTTTTTACAATTGTTATCCAATATGTTGTCAATACTAAAAATACAAAATTTGGGATTTGAACCTGGTTTTGACTATCTCAACAGTCGCCTAACGACCTGAGTTAACAACTGTTCTTAATGGATGTCCTTAAAACTGCTAATCATAATATAAAGTATAATTTTATTTTTCAGGATGTGACATCACTTGCGAAATTCCGTTACTGAAAATTCTGCGTTACTGCGAGCTAACAAGTTTCACTTTAAAAAGAATTTCGATCTAAATAGCTTTCGTATTTATTTTGGAAAAAAACCCGAAGAAGTCAAATGAATAAAAAGAAATGCTAACAATGAATCACTTACGTTTTGGGTTTTGGCGGTGCGATTGCCTGCAACAGTTGAACTCGTTCAACTGCACTTTGGTAACTGCAGATGCTGGCCTCACGTGACAGTGACAGGGGGTATGTGGAGCAGCAGGTTGTTTTAAGCGAACACCGAACTATATAAGTGAAGTATGGTGTCAGAAAGCGAACATCTTTTATAGCCTCTGCATACACGGGACGTAGCAGCGCCGCGATGCGATGCGTCGTTAGAGAGAGACGTAACGGCCCGCCCAGTGTCCAATCGACATGTATAACAGACAGACAGACCGCATAACAGACATTTACTTACATCTCGTTTTATAATCACATTCACATATTATTACTAGTCTTTAACCGCGGTTTCACTAGCATTAACGCCGGAACAGGAACCCTATCTACAC
Organism: Mongoloraphidia duomilia; assembly: GCA_039654895.1. Taxonomy (NCBI): domain Eukaryota; kingdom Metazoa; phylum Arthropoda; class Insecta; order Raphidioptera; family Raphidiidae; genus Mongoloraphidia; species Mongoloraphidia duomilia. The sequence goes on from CM077516.1 coordinate 57,649,273, forward strand.
TCAAGAGTAGCCAGATAAAAAGCTATACTTTAAAGTTGCAGTACCAGTTGATAGTATATTAAGTTGTCAAAATCGGCCCAGCCGTTCTCGAGTAACACTGGTACAAATTAGGGATGTTACGGAGCTTCGACTCCGACTCCGATATGTCGGAACTTCCGATTGATTTTACACCTCCGGTTTCGACTTCGGTTCCGATACTTTTAAATCGGAGGTTTTAATTTGCTAAATGCTATAAAAATGTGATTATTTTGTTTATTACTTTTTTATTTGTGACACCTATTATTATTATTATATTATAGAGGTTTATTATTTTTTAAATGAAATTAAAGAGGCTGACCGATTAATGTTTGTAGTGTTTGTACTATTTTATTTTATTGCCTGCCCTTAACACATCTTTCTTCTACCACCATCTCCGACTCCGATTCCGGTTCCGACTCCGGTTCCGGTTCCGACTCCGAAAAACCAAATTTAAAAACTCCGACTCCGACTTCGGTTCCGATATAACCACCTCCGTAACATCCCTAGTACAAATACACTCACCTGCGCATTTAACCGAGCACTACTTCTACTGTGTGTTTTAAAGACAACCAACAGCTAAGGTTATTTGGACCTAGCACCAATTCATATTTTCAATTCATTATTTTTTTAATAATAATAAATTAAAAATCCAATTGACACTTTTACCAGCTCTCGGGCTAGAACCCGGGAACTGGGGACTTGCAATAGTGAATAGAGGAACCATAGCAACGCCATGTAAACAACAGCATTGCTACACTCTCAACTATTCTCAAGCCCAGTACTACTTCTAGTTATGAAACAGCCTTGTGTTTATAATTTTGAAGTAAAACTTCTTTAGGCGCGGCTAGGGGGTACTGAATAACGGAAGTAACGGAACCGTAACGAACGGAGTTACCGTAAACGAACGGAGTTACCGTAAACGAACTCAGTGTAAAGGCGGCAACTGACTATATATATCATAATAACAGCACTGCGTCATACAACTAGGCTTTCTGCTCGAGAATTCTCGAGGCGAGAATTCTCGAGAAATTTGTCTTTAGTCGAGACGGGAAAAAAACTCAACGACTCGAGAACTCGAGAAATCAATTCCGTGCGCTAGGTAACTAAAAAAAACACGCATATTACACGTGACGAATCTAGAGTATCGCATCGATGTTACCCCGCCGCCCGCGCGGACTTCGTCTATTGTTGATTTAATTTTACTAATTATTTTTTATTTAATTAAAGACTGTTGTACATTTAGAAACTGGTAGTGACCCAATAATTATAAAAAAATTAACTAGGTACTACTCTACTCTTTACTTTTTATATAAACCAGTCGAGTATAGTTTGTTTAATTAGTGTATTTGCCATAGAATATGGCACATACACTATTGGCGTCGGTCGGATGGCGGGACCTAGGGGTCGGACCAAAATTTCTCGACGTTTCATAGCCTCCTGAACAATTTGGCACCATTTTTGAAAATGTTTATATATATATATATATGTATGTATATGTGTGTGTGTGTGTGTGTGTGTGTGTGTACACGATAACTCTCGACAGACTTAATCGATTTAAACGAAATTTGGTACACACATTGGAACCCATCACAGCAAGAAGCCTATTTAAAATGGGCCGGATCGAACCATTTTCAGGGTTGTATTTAGGGGTTTCAAAAAGTTTTTGGGCCCAAAAATACCAAAAAAATTGTCAAAATCGTTTCAAAAGTGAAATTTAACTCTTTAGTAAAGATTAAAATGTGCTGCTAAAATTTTAATAAAATAGGCCCGACAGGACCGGACTTTCAAATTTTATGAAAACACTAGTTTGTTGATATGGATTTACTTATGGAAGGGTGTATTTAATTTGGTGCAGATGCTGTACTGATAAAATCCATGTCTAATATCGAAATTTAGAAAAAATTAATTATTTTAAGGGATGTATTAAGGGGTTAAATTTTTATTTTGTCAAAAAATAAACTTAAGTTCACTGTTCACATAATAATGCCACAATGCCTGTATTAGCAAATACACTATATTGTCGGCAGGGTTTGGCACTGCGACCCGAGTTTTTTTATTGTTTGTTGTTGATTTGTAAATTAATAAGTGCAAATTATGGTAACTAAAAATTTACCATTTGATTTAATTGATCTCATCTATCAGTCTAATTTGTAATAAAGCAAAAATTTGAACATCGTATTTAATTAAAAATTTCAAAATTTCTCGAGATACTCGAGAAACTCGAGAAATTCTGATTGAGAATTCTTGTGCCTCGAGAAATAAAAACGGTCGAGAAACCAGAAACCCTAGTCATAACCTTCCTATAGCCACACGGTTATAGCATTGCGGCTTCGTATGCGTAAGGTCCTGGGTTCGAACTCAGTTGGATCCATGAATATTTTTTTTTTCCTATTTATTTATACCCAGTTAGCTCCGTGAAATCCTTTTCTTTTTTTTCGCCCGAGTGAAAAAAGTGGTCTCAGAAACTACTCATACGATTGCGATGAAACATTGGTGAGTTGTTGTGAACACGCCCCCTGTTGTTTCTGAATTATATTAATTTGCCGGTACGGCTTCGCCCGAGTGAAAAAAGTGATCTCAGAAACTACTCATCCAATTGCGATGAAACTTTGGTGAGTTGTTGTGCACACGCCCGCGAAGGTTTCTGAATTTTAATAATTGGCCGGTCCGGCTTCGTCCGAGTGAAAAAGTTATCTCTATCTGTCACAACGCCAAAGGTTACTTCAACCGCGCATAAAGGTTATACTTATTACTTCCCACCTCTACTATGGTAGGGAAGTAATGGATTCAGTCCGAAAACAATATTTCGAGATTTTAACAAATCTTCACGTTTTGAGACCCTAGCAATCGTTTAAAATCATTTTCTGACTGATGTCTGTATGTGTGTGTGTGTGTGTGTGTGTGTGTGTGTGTGTGTGTGATGTGTGTGTGTATGTGTGTGTGTATGTGTGTGTGTATGTGGTCAATTTTTCGCCTTCGATATCTTAAGAACGGAACAACATACGGGCATGCCGATTGTTCTATTGTGTTTATCAGCCTTTAACTTAGATCTGATTAGATTTTGAGTCAAATCGGTTCAGTGGATCCTGAGATATTCAAAAAAACGTCCTCAATGTCACGTATTAACATAGGTAAAAAAAAATATAAATGAATTCTAGACGTTATAATATGAAAAAAATGTAAATATTTTTTTTCTCTAAAATGTATAGTTTTCGAGAAAAAAAATATTTTACTAAAAAAAATAAAAATTGTACGTAAATCAAGATAACCATGATTTTTGCTATATTAAGTTAGCCATCAGTAGATCACCAAACAAAAAAGAGGGCCATGCTTTTTTCAAAGAATAAAAATTAAATTGTGTTTTAAAGACCACCCACAGCTAAGGTTATTTGGGCCTAGTCAAAGAATAAAAAACAAGCCGTGAGGTGGGTCGTTTATTAGGACTAAAGTGCGACCCTTGAGGTCCACACGACGAACTTCCCAGTTTGATAAATATTTAATAATAATAATTAAATTAGATATTACACAGAAAAGTAATCATTTCAATCATTAAAACATCAATAATTTAAAAAAAAAAAAAAAAAAAAAAAAAACGGCTGAACCGATTTTTATAAAATTTATGTCGGATTAAAATGACGTTAACACGCCTCGATTGACACCCTTACGAAGTCGATATAATTTTTTATTCGCGAGATATTGTGTAAAATCTACTTTTTTGGAGGTTATTTGGTTAAGAAAAAAGAACGGCTGAACCGATTTTGAAAAAATTTCTTTCAGATCATATTTACGTTAATACGCGTCGATTGGCACCCTAACGTAGTCGATATCATTTTTCGTTCTCGAGATTTCGTCTTTGAAAGAAATGTACACATACGTACGTACGTACGTACGTACACACACACACACACACACACAGACATCTTTCTAAAAGTAGTGTAAAAATAGTGTAGTGACCTTGAAACATAAAAATTTTTTTTCCTTTTTGATTTCGATTTTCGGACCCATTACAATAACTTCCAGTGGGAAGTTAAAAAGAGTGTTTATTTTTTGCAAATATTTACTAGGTGGGAAGTATAGGACTGGTCATCAGTCGAATTTTTTATATAGAGGAAGGTGGGGTATAATCGCATAAGCGGGCCAAATCGCATACCAATAAATAAACCACATATATAGTAGTTGGAGCCCTCTATTTTTGTATGGTGAACCAAAAACTAACTTATTTCTGATAGTTACGGAAATATTATGCAGATTCCTGCAGCGAATAAAAAATAAACATTTTTTGTATAAAAAAGTACCAGGCTAAAATGGTTTCTGAAATATCTGAGAACAAATTTGGAGAAATTGCGACTTTCCATAGATATGTAAAATAATTGAGAAGGTCCAATTTTATGGAATTTTTAAATTATTTACCGGTAAACCTTTCAAATAAGGGTGAAAAAAACCAAAATAAACACATTCACATTTCCCTTAGACTTTTAATGGCAAAAAATACAAAAATGAAACCTCTTCAGGAATAATAAAATTAAGAAAAATCGCAGAATAGTGGACAAAATATTTTATTTATTAAATTAAATGTACGACGTTTCGTTTATATATTTAAACTTTTTCAAGTACATAAAAATAACAATATTTATGAAAATTAATATTAATTACTAACCATAGCAATTAACATAAGTTTTATTAGAAAAAACAATTCAATCAATTATAGAACAGACACTCAAAATTTAAGTAGTCAGTACAATTATGTTATGAAATTATACTAACATTTGTATTATTATTATTATTGATTGTTAAAATTTATAGTCAACATAATTTGTTACCATGTTACCATGTTTTTGTCTTATGTACCCTATCTTATGTTAATTGCTATGGTTAGTAATTAATATTAATTTTCATAAATATTGTTATTTTTATGTACTTGAAAAAGTTTAAATATATAAACGAAACGTCGTACATTTAATTTAATAAATAAAATATTTTGTCCACTATCCTGCGATTTTTCTTAATTTTATTATAATCACGATGGGCACGATTTCTAATATAAACTCTTCAGGAATTTCCAAAAACTCATGGGATGCAAATTAAAAAAATCAATTATTTGGTTAAATTAAATATGCCTTCAGCCTCAGATATTTAGCAAAAAAAATTATTTTGTTCAACACCCTCAAGAAATATGTAATTCGTGGCCCTACTGAGGGTGGGCGAAATAATGAATTCCCTGACTGTTGACGTACAGAGTGGGCGAAATGCCATTTCGCCCACGCTCATTTGGGATAAACTTACGCAAGTGTTGGAGATATTACGACCCAAAAATCACTGTTTTACACTGTTTTGCGATAATTGAACAAAATATTATGTGCGACTATTGGTCAAAAGAGAAGATTCCACTCGCGTGTTACCGCACTCGCTAGTATCGTGCGGCAAACTCCACGCTCGAGGAATCTCTCTTTCTCCCACTAGTCGCACAATATACAAAAAAACTCGGGTCGCAGTGCCAAAACCCTGCCGACAATATAGTGTATTTGCTAATACAGGCATTGTGCTGTTATTATGTGAACATAAGTTTGTTTTTGGACAAAATAAAAAATTTAACCCCTTAATACATCCCTTAAAATAATATTTTTTTCGTAATTTCAATATCGTTATCATTACAGCATCTGCACCAAATTAAATACACCCTTCGGTAAGGAAATCCGTATCCGCATACTGTTTTTATAAAATTCGTAAGTCCGGTCCTATCGAGCCGATTTTATTTAAATTTTAGCACCACGTTTTAATCATTACTAAAGGGTTAAATTTCAATTTTGAAACGATTCGGACAATTTTTTTTTCGGTATTTTTGGGCCCAAAAACATTTTTCAACCCTTAAAAACCACCCTTAAAATAGTCCGATCGGGTCCATTTTAAATATGCTTCGTGCGGTGATAGATTGCAATATACCTACCAAATTTCATCAAAATCAATTAACTCTTTCGAAAGTTATAGCCCGTACACATATATACCGTGCGAGTTTTTTCAAAGCGTACATAGACTGTTTCACAATTTAAAATCGTGGTATATACATTATTGGTATTTATGCAAGGTACTGGTCTGCGTGGAAACTGCACACTAAATGACGCAGAGACTTGCCGACAACTATTTCCACCAGAGTACAAATTGTACATAATTAAGAACCTTTTCTTCCACCGTGTACATTTTTTATAGAAAAAATATTAAATAAATCTCTGAACTTATAAAACTTATTATCAAAACTCAATAATAACATTGATTAACATATTATATGGGAAGATAGTGATTCCATGTACTGAAAAATATACTATAGCTGCCCGCTTACGTTTCATTCCCCTGGCCCACAAACTCAATGTTGACTTGTGCTTCCACCTATATTATTGTTGAACTAACAGCTCAGATATTGTCAATGCTACCTCTAACTGATCCTAAATAATGATATAAGATATTTACATCACTGCCGCAGCTGACATTATTTTAATGTTTTGAAATTTGTTGAGACTGTATAAAACTTATATAAAGTGAACTTAGTTTAGTTACATAATTTATCTGTAAACGCTATCTGATTTTATATTTCTTTGTCTCTGAATAAAAATTGTTCAAACACTCGTAAAATATATTTTGATGTATTCATAGGCTAAGAGCTGATAACACTTTTTTCATGTGTTTTTATAAGACTTGGAACTTTTTTAAAGATGAATTTTATATCTCTACAAGGGGTATATAGTCTGTCATTCCAAACGCGGGGCAAAACCACCCCATATTTTTTTGTTCACTCTTGCGAAAAAAGACTTATGTGTGTTTATCATTAGTAAAGTCTAGAAAAAGTTTTGCCCCACGCTTGGAATGACAGACTATTTACCCCTTGTAGAGATATTTAAAAGTTATCTTTTAAAAAAAGTTCCAAGTCTTCTAAAAACACATAAAAAAGTGTTATCCGCTCTTAGTCTATCATAGCAACTTATACTAATTAGTTAACAAAAGCAAGCAGTTTAAGAGAATTAGATAATCAAATTCATTAAGATTGTAAAATTTGTTGTTAAATAAAAGAATTTAAAATAAATCTTTCACAATTTTTCCAATCGTTAGGGGCCTACACACGATCAGTTTAACTTCGCAGTTTATCTGTGCAGTCAAACTGCACAGCTGTGTGAACTGTACGGTGTGTGGGCTATTTCAGTTTTCTCCTCAATTGTTCTCAGTTTGAAGAGCTTACCCAAAGACTACACATGACTGTGACAACTGTTCAATTAACTGAGCTGACTTCGCAGTTTATCGGTGCAAAGTAGAGTCAAATGCGCAGGCCAAAAGCCTGCGTTAAAATTTGTCGGAACTATGCAGTTATCTCAGTTTATCGCTCAGACATGACGCCACAAGGGTTAAACTGCACAGTTAAACTGATCGTGTGTAGGCCCCTTTAATGAATTTGATTATCTAATTTTCTTATGTATGAATATTTTTAGTTTGACATAATAATGATTAACTTTATTAAGTTTAAAATTAAATAAAATATCAGAATGGTCCAAAAGTCTTGCCCTAATGTTAAATCCAATTAAATTCAATATAATGTCTATAGAAAGCCGGAATCAGTTGGCTAAAGTGCTGTAACGCTGTCTGGTCATCAAACTAATTCTGTAGACTACTGCAAAAATTTAGGATTATACATAGACAAATACTTAGTGGAGTCGCTCATTTTATCATCTTTTAATTATTGTGATATTGTGTACGGACCATGTATAAACCAGTCAACATCGCAGCTTATCCAAAAATTTTAAAATATATGCTTCAGATATATTGTATACAACATAAATTTACATATCGCATACTTCGTAGACAACTTGATCACAACCGGGCAGCCAGATTATCTAAATTGCAATTTAAAATATTTATCAGATTATCATAATAATAATAAAAATACGATGTCACAGGATACAACATTGTCAATAAACTTGCATGAAACAAATTTTTATAAAAAATCTTTTACTTATGGTTCTGCCTCTATATACTTATAATAATATTCCTCGTGAATATAAACATCTCAAAAAAGAGGCGTTTCGAAAGAACGTTAGGGGTTGTCTATTAATAGTCACCGCGAAATATTATGCAATATGAACCAATGACGCAAGATTGTCTTAAATAAAATTAAGATGCTAGTCACCAGATGGCCTAACGATTGTCAACACAACTCACTTCTGAAAACTCTACAATTATTCTGTACTCAAAGATTAAATAATAAAACTTAGGATGCTAGTCAACAGATGGCCAATAGTGCGACGTCTAGCTGCCTCTATTAAAAGTGGCCTCATTTACGCTCATAAGGATCAAAATCTTCTAGTAATATGTTAAACAATGATAATAATAAATTGTAAATAAAAACATTCGTTTCCATAGTTTCTAACAATATGTATACCACGATTTCAAATTGTGAAACAGCCTATGTACGTTTTGAAAAAACTCGCACGGTATTGGGATCCGTCAGATAGGTGGAGCTTCAAAAACATGGCGCAGACGTGGGGAAATTTCATATACGGGGTGTTAAGGAGGCTATGAAACGTCGAGAAATTTTGGTCCGACCCCTAGGTCCCGCCATCCGACCGACGCCTATAGTGTATGTGCCATATGGCAAATACACTAATAAACCATAAATTATTAACCAACAAAAACATTTTCTAACTCTCGCCACTTGAGCGGCTAGAAGCAGAGAAAGAGAAACGGGCCACGCAATGGTTTCAGGAAATTCTCGATTACTAGTTGTTGTGAGCGCGTGCCAACATAATATAATCATTAAATCCAAGAGTAAATTGCAAAAATTTCTTAAAACAGTCAGACCTCATTTTAATAGAACTGACCTAGTCAGCATTCGGTAGAAGTTCCAAACTTCTACCGGCTAGTTTTGTTACATCTTTTAAAGTGTTAGTGGCCGAAATCTTATTCCAATAATGAAAATAGAATCATAAAGCATTATCTATTAGGTACTTAATATTTTCTTACACTGTATTTTTATACTAATTTTTGGGATTTGTGTTTCATATGAATTGGGTGTCACTCCCTCAAGGATGATACCCGGGGCAAATTGCACCTCCCCTAGTGACGCACATTCCTTATTCTTTAGAATTCAGTAAACTTCACAACAGAGTCCTTCTGCTATCTGTCCATAAGTTGCTTCTCATTCAAGAGGGACAATCTGAAAAAAAATATTTATTTTTAGTATTTTCCTTCACAATTTATTCTGCAATAGGTAGGTACATCCGAAATTTTGAAAAAATAATATTTTTTATCCACAGATTTGACTAATAATAAAAAGAAGCGCTCACTGGTCGCGTTAACTGAAGCCTTCACTCAACGCTGATCGTTAAGAAGTGGATAACAAACTATTATAATGACAACCCCGAGTTTTGTACAGTATTTAGTTTTCGCAATTTTTCAACACTAAACTATATAATAATGGAACTCACTCTTCCAAATCCTTTCTAAAATTTTTGAATTTTGCACATAAAAAATTAATTCAAATCATCGCATTTTCACCAATTTTCACTATTTATGTGCAAAATTCAAAAATTTTCAAAAATATTGGCGCCGGCCGACTTTTGGCGCCCTCTATATTCGTACCAAGCAAGCAAAAAAAATGTTGAACACATGTATATTAATAGAGAAGCTCAAAAGCTACAACTTTTGTCATAACCATTTTTCGTCCCGATTGACCGTTTTGTTGTGAAATCGAAAAAACCGTTTCAACTCCCAACAGTGTCATTTTTGAAAATTTATAACTTTTGAATAATAAGAAATTTCAAAAAAATTTCTAAATAAAAGTTGTTGGATACATCCTCCTTAACAATTTTTGTAATAGTACTTTGTCACGTACAAGCAGTATTTACCAAGATACATGATTTCATCCTTTAAATTCAAGATGGGGGCCACCTCTTGCAGAATCCGAGGGAGGAAACTTAGCTGGAGTGTTCTAATGGTACCCTCTATCTACCATTAAAATTTCATCAAACTTCTAATTAACGCAATTTAAAAGTACTATTTGACTGGATTATAACTAGTACCTAGTTCAATATTTTGCAATCAATATGTTATTTAAGTCCTCTTCAATTTTTTCAGTGTCAGTGTCTCAGCCACCTTCTGATATACCTTAAGCAGGGAAAATAAAAATTAATATCTTCTCTACAAAGAAGTGGAATCATTGTCCTGTTTTGCTGGATATCCGACCATGCAATAACCAGGAGAAATGATTTAGTATAGACTATAGAGGCATTCAACATCAAGCTTTCTGTCTTATTGGTGACGACTTCAAGAATGAACTTATCTCAGCCGTCCATCAGCTCTGGAAAAATGAACGGAGTGCTGTCGAGGACAATAAGATGAAGTCGATTTAAGTCTACTGTTTGACCCATGGTTCACATGTTGCCGTTACCGATGGGAAGAAATCACACTTATATAATCGGTCACTGTAGGTGGCTTCTTGATGACGCGCGAGGATCCGTATTTTTTATACGTGTGATACTTATAGTACCGTCTCACATTTTGTCTAATATAGGAACGCACGGCAGCAGATCGAACTATCAGGTCATGGGGTAGAGATAAAAGAGACTGATCTCGGCAGGCCGCAATGCGAGGCGCGTGTTCCGAAAATCGATTACAGTAAATGTTCGTAAAAGCTTACGCGGCGCTGCAACTGCAAGGTCCCGAGTTTTCTATGAACGAATCCACGGCAAAGTGATATTATTTACTGTCAGTCTTTATCTATATACAACGTGCACATTTGCAATAATTCTATTAGAAAAAGGTGAAATCAAATAACATTTAAGAACAATTAATGGTTTTGATCGATTATTATTTCAGTTTATTTCTATTTTGCAAAAAAATCGATAATCAATTCGCCCGCTTACCCACTCTACTATTGGGATCTTATAGCTTTAACGCCTCTACCGCCCAGTGGCGTAGCTACCGGAGGGCTAGGCAGTGCCATGCACCGGGGCCTCCAAGCGCAGGGGGCCCTCGGACACTGACCATCAAACATCATATTGAACTAGCGAAAAATTCTCCCGTCTTCAGAATGTAAATAAAATAGGTTGCAACACGATTTTAATCATGACAACTCATTTGAAAGAATACAGAGGAATTCTCAACAAGTTCCGACTTCTGTACGAAACTTGTGGGGAATTCCCCTGTATTCTTTCTGTTGTTTGCCCCAGTTTTTTTTTTTTTTTGCACCAGGGCCTCTTTGGTTACCTAGCTACGCCTCTGCTACCGCCGCCTCACTTTTTAGACAACGGCGAATGCATAAAGATTAACCCTTTCTCTCTATCCTCCATAATATGTGAGGTGATTTATCAGTTGTTTTGGAAATGGTCGACTTGCTGTCCAAATTTTTAATCGAAACCGGTCTTGACCGATTCATTTTATTTAGTAATTTATTATTTATTAGACGTTCAAGTTGCTGCTTTTATAATAATTTTTTTATACTTCGGTTAAGACTGAGGTATACCAGTGAAGCAACCTCCCACACACTAATTGCTTGACGCATTATCTTTGCCAATACATTTGTTTTATGTTTTTTTTACCATGCGCATCTTGTTGAAGACTATGTTTTCCATGATATGACGGAATTTTTTTGTAAAATGTGTTTGGTTTTTCTGTGAACTTCTTTTGAAATGTGTATTTTCTATTTCAATGATATCAAGAAAACTAAGTGGTTTTAATCTTTAAAAAAAATTATTCACGAGAGATACTGGTCTAGACTCTAGACTCATCCGATGAAAAAACGGAACCCTTATAGGATCACTCTCGTGTCTGTCTGTCTGTCCGTCTATCACAGCTTATTTTCTTCGAATCTACTGAATGAAAAAAGTTGAAATTTTGTACATATAATGTATAGAGATAGGTGACCCAGTCACGAACGTATAGCGTGAATAAACGAATTCTGATTTTGGGGGTTAATTTTTAGGGCAAATTAGAAAATTAAAAAAAAATTCAAGTGCATCATGTAACGTATCAAATGAAAGGGCTCGTTATGAGAAATACAAATATATATTTTTTTAGAATTTTAAAATGCAAAAATATATTAAAGAAAATATACGAAAATCGAGCATCCTCCCCCCTTATCACCGAAACTACTGAGCAAAAAAAAAAGGGAATATAGGGCCTCACTCATAGTTTACAGGAAAACTTAAACGAAAATCCTAAGTGTTTAAATTTCCACGGGGGAAACGGAATAGTACGGAACCCTCTTCACGCGACTCCGACTCGCACTTGAGCGTCTTTTTTTTCTTTCGTACGACAATTGAATACTTCCTTCAGACTCGTTGAAATAGAAAATACACATTTCAAAAGAAGCTACAGAAAAATCAAACACATTTTCCGAAAAAAAAAACCGTCATATCATGGAAAACATAGCCTTCAACAAGATGCGCATTGTAAAAAAGACATAAAACAAATATTGTATCGGCAAAAACAATTAGTGTGTGGCGGGTTGCTTCACTGATGTACCTCAGCCTATATATTATAATACAAAGACGTCTTTGATTATAACTTTTAAGTGAAAGAAATTCTTTCAGTTAACTCTTTTTATGAAGTGGTTTTTGAGTTTAATTTTTTATTTATTGTTTTGTTTTATTTTTTATGAAGACACTAATGACCTTACTTGTCGAGCATGTCAAATCTACAATATTATCTTAACATATTTTGAAACATCCTTCACTAGACCGCATCGTACGCATCAACTTTTGGTAAGACAGGACAACTTTCTTCACGATACTCGTACATGAAAGAGCGCAAGGTTAACAGCTATCTAACTCAACTACAGACAACAGATTGAAACGCACAGGTCACGATTTCCGAAGCGGAGAGAGAACATTCCCCGATAAGGAAGGCTGAGTATGACAGGGGCTGTATACTGTACACTGTACAGGGTCAAAAGTTCTAGATTTTAAGGCAAATTTGCACGCAGGACTGTAGCGCTACAGTTATTATAACCTTAATGTATGTCTATTTCTAGAAAAATCAATGAAATAGAAATGGGGCAGTCGGGCAGGGCCCTCGCGCTCCTGAGTGCGATGTGTGCGATGCACGCGGGCGGCACATCCAAGGGGCGGCAAATGGCCTAGTTGACTTATGTTTTCTGTACTGTATAGAAAAAATATACAACTGATATTATATCAATTTTATTTGTATACTCAAGCCTACGTGAAAACTCTCACGAGTAGTTATTTCTTTTTTAATAAAATTCAAATTCGAATTCGAAATTCTTTGCGCGCAGTTTTCGATTCGATCGTTAATTCACATCAGCGCGTAGACAGGAATCGACAGTTTATCCCCAATAAGGGGCGTCAATTATGAATCCGCACGCGGGCGGCATGAGGCCTTACGAGGGCCCTGCAGTCGGGTAATTAAACACTAATTTGGATTTGATGAATACCTACTACTGCATTGATAATAAATCTTAAGTTTTCTAGTTTCATCATCTGTTTCAATGGATTTTGTTTGGAAATAGGAATAATAGAACTATAACTATTTGAAATTGGATTCTATTTAATAATGCTCTCGCCGATTCGTTCAACAGCTAAATAAATCTATTATGCTTTGAGTCAACGCATTATTGAATAGAATTCAATTTCAAATAGATATATAGAATTGCACATTTAATTTTAAGAAACCTGAAAATTATGTATGCAATTTCATTCTTCATCCGGTGAGGTTTCGTTCATTCTAAACAGTGATAGCTCGAAAAATGAATTTACTGTCTTCAAAATGATGTACTTCTTTTATTTAACTTAAATCACGTATAACGTTTGATTGTTAAATTCAACTGGTTGGTTTCATGCTTTCTTTAGGATATTCATTACTACCACTTTTCTAAAGTTATAGGTACCTAAGTCCTAAATCTAATACTATATTAATAGTAAAGAAATCTGAAACGCCATAATTTTCAATTTTAGTTAATTCGTTGAAACTTTTATGTTCAGAATACTTTTCCCATTCAAAAAATGCAAAAATATACAGGCGCTATATTAAAAAAAGTTAATTTTGCGATTAACTTAAAAACCCGATGCTCGATTATTGTTTTCACCATCGTATTCTTCTTAAAAAATTCCGTTTTAACCGAAGTCGTAGCCTCAATATTAACCCTGTATTTGAAGAAAAATACAAAAATTACAAAAATTTCGATATGAATGATTTTGTCTTTTGAGAACAAAATATAATACATTTATTAAGATTTTCATAAATCTCGTTTGGAAAATATCTAAGCTTGATACAAAAGGTTTTCTGTGTACCAGTTTAGAATTCTATGCGTTAGAGATTATCCCTTCGGATCCACGCTATTCTTATTTCTTACGTAGATTGAATCTGGGCGTTGAATGAAGGAATATTCCTTCAGTCAACGGTTAAGGGTGCCAGTGACTGGATACCAATATATTGTTATGTAGGGCTATGCACTATGCAGTATGCAGTTATGCACATTGCACATACGTAATGTGTATGAATCTTCAATATAGCGGCCCCGTCCGGCTTCGCCCGGGTGTTAAGAAAGCCCGGGTGCAATACACTACTCACTCGCTTCGCTCGTTCGCTTGAATATTATAAATACACTACTCACTCGCTTCGCTCGTTCGCTTAAATATTATAAATACACTACTCACTCGCTTCGTTCGTTATATATATAAACCTTCCGTGAAAAATTATCTAATTGATGGTGAAAACCGCATCAAAATCCGTTGCGTGGTTTAGGAATTACATTACTCACTCGCTACGCTCGTTCGCTATATATATAAACCTTCCGGGAACAATTCCGTCATACATGATTTTTGCATAACTTTAACCGTTTACGCAGCGCACGCAACGGAAGCTCTCAAAAGGAAAATTTTTCCCGTTTTTGCAACATTTTTCATTGATGCTCCGCTCCTATTGGTCGTAGCGTAATATTATATAGCCTATAGCCTTCCTCGATAAATGGGCTATTTAACAAAAAAAAATTTTTCAAATCGGACTGGTAGTTCCTGAGATTAGCGCGTTCAACCAACAAATAGATATAAGTAGATAGATTGAAATTTGAAAAACAGGAAAAAAATTATGAAAATTCGCTCCTCTAGTCCTTAGAACTTTACAATTAGGTACAGACTAAGTTACGATTTAGTTTATTTTTATTAAAGTTATTAACTTCTGTATAAATCATTAAAAACATGACTATCAAAGTTCTGTTTTTTTAACCTAGCATCTTGTTTTTATTTGTTTTTTCAATTCTGCACCTAAATATGAATAGAAATCGTAAGGGAAGCCATGCTCGAAAATTAAGTAATTTTTGAGTTATTCAAATTTTTTAGAAATTTTTAACACGTGCAGACCTTTACCTAAAATTCGACATAGCCAAAACAGAAACCTTTATCAAACTGAAATTTTGAGGATCACTAGATAATAGACGGACAAATCAATGTCTGTTCTAAAAAAATGAATTTATTATACAGGGTGTTCAAAATAATGTACTTCTTTTACGTAACTTCAATCACGTGTAACCTTTGATTGTTAAATACAACGAGGATATTTTTTTGCTGGAATTGTATTCTTTATGATCGAGGTCGCGATTCTTAATGATCGAGGTCGATTCTTCAACTGTAGTTAACATAGTTTTGTTTCACATTTCAACCACTTCCGACTATTTCCATTACATCTAATATTTCTAAAATGTCACCCCAGTATGTGACATTAGACGTTATTCTCGTCAAAAACTTAAGTACCATTGTTGTCTACATTTTTAGGCGAATCCATATAATATGCACTGTACAATTTTTTTTTCATTTTAACAATAATAAATATAATATACCGAAACAAATGTTGTTCCCATTTACACCCCCCACATATTTTCCTGTCCATGCACATAGTGTATAGTCCTTAAATATCTACAGCCGGGAGTCGGACCCCTGGCTACAGCCCAGTTACCCCCCCCCCCTCTCTTGTCAGACATTTTACCCAAATATAAAAAAATTATGAGCTACGACGTGTCTTGCATAATTTATGTACATAAAATATATAAAACAATAATGCATTATGTTTGCATTTCCTGTTAACAACGCCAACAAAAACGCGACACTGTCGCTGGGATTTAGAGACTATACAAAACAAATGAAAGTTGACTGATCGCTGTTTCGAGATATTATTACACCAAAATGAGATTTTACCGTCATATCATATTTACATACGTAAATACATAATAATATTATGTGTAACATTTCACAATGTTTTCAACCGTAAATTGGATTACGTTATATAATTTGTGGAGCTTTGTTTGCATCGTCAGTATAGAGTAGAACAGTGTAGAAATGGACCATGGTTAATCATTATTAAGGCTGGAGGCGTTTCCGATATAGGTATCAATAAAAATATGAATATATCAAATTACAATATGTTTTTTTAAAAAATATCGATATTTCAATAATTTGATACATCAATATAATATCGATGTTTCGATATTATAATCGATATATTGATTTTGTAGACAATTTCGAATATATTGATATAGATATCAAGTCGTGAGCACGAATTTATTTTAATTTTGTCAGGTGTTACCATGTTGGGCCAGGCGTACTTTGTAATTTTGGACTGTGACATTATATCCATATATAAACTATAAAGTAACATTTTGCACCGGAAGTGAGCTCCTCTCGGCCGTCGGACTCGAATTTCACAAGGCAACCCTAGCGCTTGTTCTTTGTCATAATAAATAGGTATAACTACTAGCTTCCAGCATCGTAGTAACGATCGTCGGCACCCAGGGCAAGACTCTGATTTCGTGCTCTCTACTTGAAAATAATCATATTCGCATCGCTGATTGCGCCCTCTCCAGGGTTAGCGCCCCTGGCGCGGGCCCTGGTTGCCAGGCCCTAGCTACGACGCTGTTAGCTTCCCTGTTATTCATCCTGTCAGGAATGGACTTAATATTCTTACGCTGCCAGCTTGGTCTAATCCCTATATTATTAAACGAGCAAATCTTGAATATATGTACCTATATAAATATTTTCTCAAAAACGGCTCTAACGATTTTGATCAAATTTACCGAAATGGGGTTTCGGGGGACAAACAATCGATCTAGCTAGGTCTCATCCCTGGAAAAATTCGTTTTCTTATCGATTTTATCATTTTAAAAAACAGTTTTTTTAACGTTATAAAACAGTGTCGTATGATGAGTAGGCTTTGGAAAAAACAAACTATTTTCATTATTTACGTCAAATTACTCTGACAGTCAATCTTTAACTTATTAAAATAATCAGTAATTATTTGAAAAGTAAAAAAATAAAACAATAAAATCTAAACATAATTATACTTACATAATTATGTTTAGATTTTATTGTTGTTATTTTTTTAACTAATATTTAAATAAATAGGTATATTACTTTATATTACCTATATAAAATATGACGTAGGTACATACGTTATGTAGTATGACGTATACTGACGTATAATAATATTATCTACTTATTTTAGACGCTAATGACCTCAGCTGTCGGGCGTCTATAATTTACAATTCATTCATTATCTACTTATTGGGGTCCGTCAAATGAGCATCTGACATCTGGTGACAGAAAATTGTACTCAAACGAGGGAAAATTTTACATGCTAACAGTGCAAATTAATCATGAAATTGTTTATTACAAAAATAAAATAAGTATAATAAACAAAAAGTTTATCGAAAATGGAATTCGCGACGTTTTCTAATATCATGGCAATAAACACTGTCAGTTATTGCCTTGTAAAACTTACTTTACAGAGAATTATTTTCTAATGAAATGTGGAAAAACTGTATTTATGAATTAAAAAAATATTTTATAGTAATAATAAGATGTACTTGTTATCATACTGCACTAAAATAGTTGAATCCCTGATGATTAACAAATTTATAGGTTTAACTTCGTATACAAATATTTTGAGGTTAGTAACTTGCATACTTATTACAATATAACTTATTATGTTGCAGTTATGTGTTTACATTATTCACCTAGCCCAGCCTTAAAAGCGCATTGAACGCGGATGATTAATTTCGTAGAGATTTTCTTTTAATTTTGATGTTTTTAAGCAATATGTCGTAAAGATTTTGACAGTTCATTTTGCATGCATTTTTCTCGTTATATTTCCGACATTTGATAATATGCCCGGCTTTGAGAATCCGTTCTCCTTCAACGAAATTCCTTTGTTTAGGATTCGTACCGGCCCAATCACAAATTGCACTTATATTTATCATTTCTTATCACTTTGAAAATCATAAAATTACACGCAAAAGTATACCCCGTATATGAAATTTCCCCCCGTCTGCGCCATGTTTTTGAAGCTCCACCTATCTGACGGATCCCAATAGGTATGTAATTTTTTTTCTTAAAAACGACTAACGATTTTGATGAAATGGGAACTTTAAGTACTATTTTTTTTGAACTCATCCGAGCAAAGCTCGGTCATCCATCTATTTAATATTATTCGAATATTAATGTTTTGTATTTGATTACTTCCATGTGATTATGGATATTGATGTGAAACAAACGGTCATAGCATAATCTCGAAACACTCTATCTGTATCTACACGTAATTCGAAATTAGAGAGCTATAAATTTTGTAGGTTTATGCTGTTTAAGAACAAAAATACTTTGATTAGAAAAGGACATGAAGATGGTGGCCAAGTAGCGACCACTGCTCTATCTCCTTTTTTGTGCCACCCTTTTTTTCTGATCCGTTTCGCAGTGCATTCTCAGTCAGCGATACTCAACCGCGACACACTGTCCACTGATATGTCGCGAGCACACAGTGTGTCGCGAAAGTCGCAACAAAATTACAAATTTTGTGCGCTCTGGTTTAAATTGTATTTCGGCGACACATACATCTCTTAATAATAATTGATGTATGTGTCGTGGAGGAAAACAAGTTGAGAACCCCTGCCCTAAGCTAAGTCCATGCCAGTAACTAATACGAAGTAATATAACTTCAAATAAG
The DNA here is from genome assembly GCA_039654895.1 of Mongoloraphidia duomilia. Classification (NCBI taxonomy): domain Eukaryota; kingdom Metazoa; phylum Arthropoda; class Insecta; order Raphidioptera; family Raphidiidae; genus Mongoloraphidia; species Mongoloraphidia duomilia. The sequence goes on from CM077516.1 coordinate 57,668,272, forward strand.
AATTTAATCTCAACGCCCAACATATCCCAGATCGTCGTATAACAGTGAGAACATAATTGTGTCCAGATTGTTAGCCATATTATGGTGAAGTTTAATAGCCAATAAAACTGTTTGACTTGTAGTCATGTATAAGTAACATAACCGTATAATATTTATTAAATCGTTTGATGAAAAATACCTTACGTGCTTTTTATTCCTAACTAGGGTTACCAGAATGAAAAAATAGATTTCCGGACAAAATTCCTGATTTCCTAGAAAATTCCGGACTTTTCTTCTGTTATCTATCGAACAATAGTTTAGCATGCGTGCGCGTGTGAATATTTTTATAAGATGATTTTAAATCAAGAAGAAATCTGGGGCGGAGTCGCAATCTGTGAAAAATACAATATTTAATGACTATTGACTAAGTATCCGTTGTGTTTCTATTAATAAGCATTTACGATAATTCCGGACACATCAGACTTCTGTCAATCTGCCCGCATTCTGGAGTGTCAGAATTCCGGAGTCCGGACGTATAGCAACCCTATTTCTTACATAAAAATGTCCTATATTCCAAGTAAAGGTACAAATAGTGCGTGATATTATAGAAGTTTAGTGATGGATTGAGCGTACTTTTTCCTATAAAATCTACGTTAGTACGAACATCGACTTTTTGTCCGACCGAAGGTTCGGTTTCGACCTAAAATACGAGTTTCGGCTAAATTTTGATTTCGGCCAAAAATTAGCCGAAAGTGCGGCCGAAACCAAAGATAAGTTCTTTTACATTTATTGCCATAAAGTGTAATTGGGATCAATTTTTCACCCCCTTCAATCGAACCGATTTTGTTGAAATTTTGCATAGGTACCTCAAGTACCTATACAAATTTTTGGGGGCGGTTTCAACAGGGGAAATAAATAATGAATCTTTTTATTGATTAAAAAATATATAAAACCGATTACGTTCAGGTACATTTATGCACATTCTTTTAATGTTTTAATTGATTCAACTGATTATTTCTATTTTTTTTCTTTTCGTCATTTGCGATTAGACAAGTGGGTACCTGTCTTATATTAAGAGTTTAATTCTTCAAATAAAATCATACTTGTGTTTTTCGATTTGGCGTTCCATTTATGAGATATCTGTATAAACGTGAACTACCGCAAAATTGAATTAGGCACATGCAAATTTATTTATTTAGGAAAAATTACGCCCTAAATATTTATTTTTCTTAAATAAAAAAATGGCATGTAATTCAGTTGTGTACGGTAGGGGGAAATCTTACATAAGACACCCAGCTTGGGTAGTGTCGGATTCCTACCGACTACAAACCCCTACCTTTCGCACCCCCGGTAGCACGTGTGTACAGTACTTAGTTTACGTTTATACAAATATCTCAAAAAACGGAATGCCAAATCGAAAAACACTATGATTTTATCTGAAGAATTGATTAAAAGATTCTACGCTAACCATTTATGATTTTTTATCCCCCCCGCTTTAAATTATCTCCCTGCGAAGCGAGGCCGGGCTGGTGGTGTTGTGTTTATAATAGTAGTAGGATTCCGCCAATACGCTAAAATGCAAAAAATTGCAGTAACGTTTTGTTACTGTCCCACAGGAACTATACATTTTTCCGGGATGAAAAGTACCCTATATTCTATTCCACGACCTAAAGTAACTACAGTCAAACCTGGGTAAGTGAGAACTGGATAAGTGAGAAAACTCTATAAGTGAGAGTAATAGGCAGGACCCGTCATTTTAAGCTCCCAAAACCTCTATTAGCGAGAAACAGAAACCTCTGTAAGAGAGAGTCATTTTTCCCTCATGGACCTCCGTAAGTGAGACTGCTACTTATCTATACCTCTATAAGCGACAATATAGCTACAATAAAACATACATACATAAAATATACACACATATAGTAACAAATGACAAAACAAATTACAAATTTAACATCGTGGAACTTCCTACCATTGTTTTGTTTTCGTAATACCTACCCTTATAAAGTACTTATATGTCGAATGTGACTTGTTATTGCTGCGTACCTCTATAAGAGAGAAACGCTACCCATGTACCTGCATTAGCGAGAAACTCGGGTTAGTGAGAAACCTCTATAAGCGAGAATGAGATTGTGCTCCCTTGAACTCTCGCTTATCCAGGTTTGACTGTATATACCAAATTTCATGAAAATCCATTCAGCCATTACGGAACTGAGTGGTACCAAACATACACACACACACACAATCTTTCGCATTTATAATATTATTAAGATAGTATTAATTTGGATCATAGATTCCCAGTTTTAATTTGTCGGTGATTTTAAAATGCATCCTGTACACTTCCTATATAAAACAGTGCCCCCCATCTTAACTTTTGAACGAATTAAGTTAAATTTTGGACAAAATCGAGGTAAAATCTTATCACATAAACTATCTTTTGAAGATAACTTCGTTTTTGGAAATTCAAAGATGGCGTCAAATTATTAAAAAAAAACTCGAGTCAGAGTGCCAACACCCTGCCGACAATATAGTGTATTTGCTAATACTAAGTAGTAGAAGAGCCGACGGTGTGAAACTCCCCCGGAATAACATAACAAGATGAGTGGCATATCAAATGAAAGGCCGTCAAAAACCTGATATCCGAATTTCGCACTATATTGATCACTGAGAATCGACCATATTGATCACTGAATATCGATCATATTGATCACTGAGAATCGACCACATTGATCACCGAGAATCGACCACATTGACCACGAGAATCGACCATATTGATCACTGAGAATCGACCACATTGATCACTGAAAATCGACCACATTGATCACTGAGAATCGACCACATTGATCACTGAAAACCGACCACAAATACTTTTCGGCCGGTTAAGTCATCTTTGTCTATTACACAGAATAAGGAGCATTTCCCACTCTCTTTTACTAAGCAGCTGTCTGGCGCACATCTGCCTCGTTGCATCTTTGTCTGTCGCATGGAGTTACGCGCGCTACGCTTCTCTGTCACTCTCAACGCTCGTGCTGAAAAGTTTACATCTAAAATCTAGGCAACCATGGATTCAATCAACTTGTTGATAAGGCAACCTAATACGGTTGGATTGGGTATAAAATAACCTTTCATTTGACATAATAATTCGATTAAATAACTGATGAGGGTATATTATCAACGTTACTCACCTATTTGTACCTGGCAACTCCATAGTTGCGCAGAGGGGAAAGTAGGCAACGTTTATTTTTTCAATTCCTTGGGGTATAGGTATTCTCTTAGCTATTGCTCGATTTTCATAAATAACCAATCGGGGAAGTTGATCGAAAAAATGTACGCGATTTAGCTAGGCAACCTATTTGCGATGTATCAATGTATATATTCTTTATCATCTGCATCATTAAATAACAGATGAGGGTATATATTTCTTATACCGGATCTTAGACTATTACGTTAATACGCGTCGACTGGCATCCTAACGTAGTCGATATCATTTTTCATTCTCGAGATTTCGTCTTAGAAAGAAATGACCACATACATACGTACGTACACACACACATACAAACATCTTTTCAAAAATAGTGTAGTGACCTTGAAACATAAAAATTTGTTCTACATTTTGATTTTCGGACTCATTACAATAACTTCCCAATAAAATGGGAAGTTAAAAATGAGGCTTGGCACCCCCCACTCTACCGGGGGACATGACCGCCCTTTTGAAAATAGAATTTTTTGACAATAATCCCCTCCCCCGGTAAAGCATAACCAGATGAATGGCATATCAAATGAAAGGTCGATAAAAACCTTACACTCTAGTGAGGCATCTTGGAAAACTTAAAACCTTATAAACAGAAGAAAAAGACTAATTTTATTTTGATATCTCTAGGCCAGTGGTCACCAAATGGCGGACCGCAAGCAAGTTTTGTACGGACCGTGATTCATTCTCAGAAAGTAACTAATAATAATCTGAATTTCAAGAAAGATTTACTGACTGAAAAAACTGAGAATGTTGTGCAGCTGATTAACAACAGTTTTTTACTTATGCCCAATGGTGCATGGACCAGTGAAACGGCAGATGTTTTCAAGAGCAACAAAGCTGCCCTATACAGTTGGAAATAATTGAGTTCCAAGAAGATATTGTTTTAAAGGACATTTATGCTCAAGTTCTAAAAACTCTTGGGAGTGACCAATTTTGGATAAAAAATGTGTGTGAAAACATGGTGGAAGGGGGCGGTAGAAGGAGTTTGTGGGGGGAGATTAAAGTTTTCTGGACCGCGAAAGTTTCAAATGTTTTGAAACGGACCTACAGGAAAAATAATTGGTGACCGCTGCTCTAGGCGTTAGACAGACAGACGGACGCACAACAAAGTGATCCTATAAGGGTCCTGTTTTTTCATTCTGAGGTATGGAACCCTAAAAATTAGCTGATGCCGATGGGGGTTGGTGCACTTCGTTTGGCATAATCAGAAGTGCGAAATTGCAAAATTACGGGGCTGGGGAAACACATCTTCGTAAACGTACTGCCCCCGCCTCGCGTGCTGTCAGCGACAGATCGCTGTTTATACCCGTTCTCGTTGCTATTTATCGGACGCTGTTGTGAGTGTGACTCAGAATTCTGTATAGTAAGGACGCACGTTTTGCATTTTGCGATTTTGATTATACATAAAGTAGAATTCGGATAGAACGACTTTCAAGGGACCGGCGACATTATGTCGTATTAGCAGAACGACGCACAAAGCAGACGCATAATTTAAGCTTGTTTTTATATAATACATATTATAGTGTGCAATAGATTTATTTCTATGAAAATAAAATAAAATCTATTAACACTTACAAATATGTACATATGTAGGTATGTATTATGTAGCTTTAATGAAAATTAAACATTGCACATATGTGTGTATTACAGATCAGAGGAACAATATGTATCGTAATTTTTTGCACATGATCTATATTTTCTACACTGAGAAAAATTGTTTTTAACCGTTCGCTAAAACTGACCTAATCCATAAGTAGAATCAGCTTAGGAAACGGTAAACTCTACTAGCCTTGTTAGTTTACATTAACTGAGGAAACAGTTGTTTTAAACCGATACTCTGTTAAAAACAGTGACGTCATTGTTTTTAACCGAGTAAATATTTTAGCTGTTTACTCTGTCAATGTAACTCTTTTGATTTCAATCGATCGACTTACGTTGCATACACCGTTTGAAAGGTAGGTTCCTAAATAATCTAATTTGTCGGTAAATGTTACAAGTTTTTCGGTGAATACGACTGCTTTTTTTTCTCAGTGTAAAAAGTCTGTAATTTTCGTTTGTTTGTGACCAATTTTTATTCGATAGTAGGAACTTTGTAGAGCATTGTGAAGCAGATGTCAATTTACGGGTATTCCCCGGTTACGCTGAAGCTTAAACCACTGTAATAGTGCTTGATCTACTTGTTCTTGAGCGAGGTATTGTTTGTGCACGTCGTTCTAACCGGACGGATTTTTAAAGCCTCATGCGGCCGGCTACAGCTCTCCGCTTGCTACCTGTATGACGCGAGATGCGTTGCTAACAGAGTAAATAATATGCGGTGCGTCAGCGGTAGCGCAAAGCAAGAGCAAAATCTCTGAAAACAAGCCGTGAGGTGGGTCGTTTATTAGGACTAAAGTGCGACCCTTGAGGTCCACACGACGAACTTCCCAGTTTGATAAATATTTAATAATAATAATTAAATTAGGTATTACACAGAAAAGTAATCATTTTAATCATCAAAACATAATCATTATTTATTTTTAACAATTAAAAAAAAAAAAAAAATTATGTCGGATCAAAATGACGTTAACACGCCTCGATTAACACCCTTACGAAGTCGATATAATTTGTGTAAAATCTACTTTTTTGGAGTCTATTTGGTTAACAAAAAAGAACGGCTGAACCGATTTTGAAAAAATTTCTTTCAGATCATATTTACGTTAATACGCGTCAATAGGCACCCTAACGTAGTCAATATCATTTTTCATTCTTGAGATTTTCTCTTAGAAAGAAATGGACACATACGTGCGTACATACGTGTACACACACACACACATCTTTCTAAAAATAGTGAAGTGACCTTGAAACAAAAATTTGTTATACATTTTGATTTAGATTTTCTTCCCCATTACATTAACTTCCAATGGGAAGTTAAAAAAATATTTTGTTTAAGAAATTAAAAATTAGGGCTTGCAAAATTTACATTTTAGATTCGAAGTTGCTATATTTAAATAGAGAAATTTGATCCTTGAAAACAGTTTTAAGAATTGTTGGAAATGAGCACTTCCGTGGCACAAAGGATCAATAAAAAGCAATACAGATTTTTTTAAATTTGCATTTTACTAAATCCTATCAAATTGCTGTTTTCGTTTTCACATTGTCTTTCAGTATATACGGATATTAATTAGAGGTGAACACAGATTTTATTTCCAATTTTATCAGTGATAACTCCATCTTTTTACTAACAATTTTTATGAGTTTTTATTTAAAAAAAAACCAACAATGTCATCATCATGTTGTTCATTAATCGCTCAAACAAAATACTGAAAGAAATTGACAGCATTTGGTAAGTTAAAAAAAAAACACATTTCAATTTTTTGTTAATTTTAACTCTATTTCCACAAAATATTATTCTTTATCATATACATATTCTTACCCACGTTTGTATCAACATTATTTTGTAGACTCTGAGGATGGTATGAAGAATACCAAAACGTTAGTAAAATGCAAATTTAAAAAAATCAGTGTTGCTTTTTATTGATCCTTTGTGCCACGGAAGTGCTCATTTCCAACAATTCTTATACAGTTTAAATCAATAGGCCGCACCATTTCATATTCAACAAACAAATCTTTAATAAGTTTATTCACTATTAACTTAACAATTAATACAACAATCAACAATTTCTAAAATTAATAATTACTGTGCAACTTAAAACAAATAAAATATTATTAATTTTCACAAGCGTAATAATTGAAAAAACACAGTAATACTAATTTAACTTCAAGAATTAAAAAAAAAATCAGTTTTTCAACATAACTGTACTATTTTTATTCAACTTGTTGATCTGTTTTATGCGTTGTAAAAAAATCAAAATTTAACGGTTTTATCGTTCAATGATAAAATTTTAAGTGCGAGTTTTCCACGTTCCTCGAGTCTTTTCTTATCTTTCTCAATTAACGATTTAGTGGACGTATTTCGTAATAAAAAGTGCTGAATAAACAGCTTTAGTCCTTGCCGGAAAACTTGAAATTTTGAAACAGCCGCAATATGTTCCCAAACTTGATTGAACTCTTCGATATCTTCGTTTAATAAAATAGCTAAGAGAATCTGCCGCATTAATCGCAACTGCGGTTTGTCTAATTCATTTAATTGTATCGCCTATAAACAAAACATTTTATTAGTTTTGAAATATTTCTAAAAACAAGAGCGCATTATATGCAACATTCCTTACCTCTAAAACTGATAACCGCAATCCTCCTTGCAAAAGCAAATGTGTTAAAAGCTTCGCCAGATTCGTTATTTGTTCATTCGTGCATTCATTAAGCGTTTTCAGTTTATCTCTGATCACATTCCGAATTGTTAACTAGAAAATAACAAAAACAAATGCAACATTTTCACAAAGATACATTAGCAGTGTTTGCGACATAAAGATTCGTGATCTTCAAAATGAAGACGCATGATGTGATTGGCTATTCCCCTTTTTTTATCAAATCACATATCGCGCAGTCATTTTGATTGAAGATCACGAATCTTCACGTTGTGAACATGGCCTTTGTAGCCTTGTAGATGGATAGAACACAAAAAATATTTTTTGACAGCCAGTCTAAGGGAAACAGTAATGCCGGCAGTTCACTCTTGCCCAAGGCACCTTGCTGAATGTCTTTGCGCTACCATCCACTCTCGAATAAAACGCAGTAGGTGTTCTACAAGTTAGACCTCGCGCGGCGAAAGATGAAGCCACCGCGTTATTGTAACGTGAATGCATTGCGCCCGCCTTCTAGCTTGCTATTGGCTGTTTATTGTCATGAATAGCAGTTTGACAAAATTGTACCTAACGTCATAAAACCCAATGTGCAGTTTTGTGCACACAGCACTGTCTGCGGGCAAGCAGGCGTCCACTAGCATATTATTGATAACGTGCCTGGCTTCATCTCTCACCGCGGGCACTCTACAACAGATCAACACGGACATCGTCGAAATTACCGCTGCTGTAGCTTATTTGCAAACAATTATTATAATTTTGTGCAAACGTGCTGCAAAACAAAAATTTCGCATAATTATTATTAATCGAAACACATAATTCCACTAGTTCTAAATTCAACTGATGCAATAATACTATGCAAAGCCGCATGATAACGCCAGAGTGTAGATGGGTCGCTTGTACTCGCACCTCGGGCTCATAAAACCAACAAGACATGGAGTGCTGCCAAGACGAGGCGAGACACAGCGAGCCGACAGAAGCCATGTTCTGTATTTTTTAAATGGTCTGCAAATTATTGCAGAATAAATGTCATTTTTTTAGTTCCTTCATACTAAGTTTCTCATAGGCTATAGTTGAACGTGTGGTATAAGTGGGTGTTGTTTTATTTTTGTATTTATACGTTACTCGCTTTTGCCTGCGACTCCGCCCGTGTGGACTAAATATAAAGGAGAATATGCATTTCATATAAATCACAAGTAAAAAATGGTTATAACTCTGAAACTACTGCACTGATTTCAAAAAAAATTCAGTTCCTATTAGCGTTTAAATCATGTATAAACTTAGTTATGGACAAAACATACGTTGTAGGTGAATATTTAAAGAAAATGAGTAAAATATGTCAAATATGTATTCTGGTTTCTGTATTGCCCGTTTAGACAAAATTATATACAACTACCTGCCCAATTTGAATCAAATATAGCCTAAAATCTAACCAGATAGTATACTTACACGGGGAAAAAAATCTCATGAAAATAGTGTTAAATATAATTATACTTTAATCTTAAAAAAATTTAATTTCTTGTATATTTGAATGTATATAATGTTAAATATAATCAAGTATGGTAGGATTTGCACTCGATACTGACTATCTCTCAATTTTCTCAATATAGTTCACTCTCACAGTATCCACACGATCTGCACTCGTTAACGTCTGACTCTCAACTCTCGTCACTCGTCTCATTGCGTCTGTGTCAGTCCACCCGTACAAGTCAAAAGTCACTAGTTGTTCATAACCTAATAATCCAAAACACCCTAAAAATTAAATGTCCTACACTCGGTCACTCCTGATTAAAACCGACCTCGGCTTTTGTCTGTCAATCGTCTTTATCGCTGTTCACTTCATTCTCCTCTTCGGATTTTTCCTCTTCGCTCGTGTCGACTTCTAAATTCTCCTTCACTTCGGGGTTACGGTAACTCTTTAATTGTGTTACGTGTATGGTTGTGCTGAATTTTCTTTTCGCTTCAGGGTTCAAATGTTGAATACGATACACATCTCCTGGTAATTTTTCGGTTACCATATAAGGTCCTTTGTATTTTCCCTGGGTCTTTGTCGACTTGCCGGTTGACTCGGCTGGTTTTCTTATAACAACGACTTCACCCACATCGTAGGTCAAACCTCGGTATCTTCGTCGGTCATAGTACTGTTTCATTTTCGTTTGTCGCTTTAGAATACTTTCCCTCGCCTCCATGCGTACATCCTTTGGCCTTTCATACTGGATATCATCTCCCTCCGCATGCGCGCTGAGTTTCCCATCATAGAAATTTGGGGTATAACCAAAAAGCATCTCGAAGGGTGTTCTTCCCGTTGTTTTATTTTCTGTCGAGTTAAAATCTCGCTCCACTTCATACCATTTTGCATCCCATTGTCTTTCATTTTTCATTTTGCTAATTATCATTGGTACAATTGTTCGGTTCACTCTCTCAACTTGGCCATTTGCCTGCGGGTGTCGACTTGAATTTAATGTATGTGTTATTCCTTGTTCACAACAGAATTTCTGAAACGAGTCCGCAGTGAAACACGTACCTCGGTCTGTTACTATTCTTCTCGGCACGCCATATTCGTTTATGAACCTCTCCAGAGCTCTTATCACCAGCTCAGACGTTGTTCTCTTCATTGGATACAAATGGATGTACTTCGTCAAGCTGTCGATGATGACCATGAGATACACGTTCCCCTTGGTACTGGTTACAAATGGTCTATATGTATTCGCTCTAACGGTCTGGATGGTGGCGGTATCGGGTGTAGTTCTCCAGGTCGTTTCCCTGCTGGCACTTTGTTGATCAAACACTCGAAACATCCACGAATATGTTGCTTCACATATCTTCTCATTGACTTGAACCAATATCGCTTTAAAATTTTCAAAACTGTACCTTCCACTGATGAATGACCCATCAAATCGTGAAACTTGACAACCATTGCTTTTCTAACTGAATCAGGTATAACATATAGTGTGCGCTCCTTACCTCTCACAATAACCTTTCTATAAAGTTTACCGTCCTTCAGATGATAATTCCGAATTAGATTTCTCTCATGCGCATTTTTCGGCGTGTCTCTGATAATTCTGAAAATCTCATTTAATTTTCCATCGCTTCTCTGTATCATTTCAACTTGCTCATCTTCTTCGATAGTCATTAATACGTCAAATCTCTCTTCGTATATTTCATCCATTGTATCTTTCGCTTGACCTATCGGTGCTCGACTGAGAGCATCCACATGTGCCATTTTTCCTCCTTGTCGATATTTGATAGTAAAGTCAAATTCTTGCAGTAGTTGACTCCATCGCGCTATCTGGGGGTTTATTGTTTTATTCGTGTTTAGATAGACTAGGGCTTGACAGTCTGTCACTATAACGAACGGTATGCCCATCAAAAGGATTCGTAATCGGTCAACTGACCATACAATCGCCATTAGTTCCAGCTTGCTGCTGTGATAGTTACTTTCGGCGTCAGTGGTCTTTTTCGATACACACTGTACCAAATGCATTCGGTCATCGCTACCACGCTGTAGAAGCATGCCTGCCAATCCCAGAGCACTCGCATCAGTGTGTAATTCAGTGTCAGTATGCGGGTTGTATAGTTGTAACACGGGGTATTTTAGTAGTTCTTGTTTAAGATCGGTAAATGCGTGCTGTTGCCGAATTCCCCAAACAAACTTTGCTCCCTTTTTCGTCAGATCACTCAGCGGTCGAGCTCGTACTGCATACTTGTTTATAAATCTTCTGAAAAATCCCGTCAGTCCTAAGTATCTTCTTACTTCGGTCGCATTGGTCGGGACTGGAAATTTCTCCGCCGCCTCAACTTTGGACTTGCCTGGTTTCACGCCTTCTTCTGAAATTGTCATTCCTAAGTAGCTTACCTCTTTTCTTCCGAATTCGCACTTTCGCAATTTTAGTGTTAGCTTCGCTTTTCTCAACGCTTCGAACACCATTCTCAATTTCTCTCTCATTTCATCCCAGTCAGATGCAGGTATTAACAAGTCGTCCAAATAACACATAACAACTTTATTTCTCAAACTCCCCAATGTGAGATTCATTAATTTTGAAAATTCGTACGGTGCGTTTGTTAGTCCGAAGACCATTCTCTCAAACTGTCCTACTTCATCTGGGGTTATAAAGGCAGTTTTTGGTTTTGATTCGTCATCAAGCGGTACCTGTAGATATCCATGAGCTAGATTGAGAGTTGTAAATAGTTTACTCCCGCTTAAATTTCCGAATTGTTCCTCCAAGTTAGGTATTGGATAATTTTTCTTCACTGTTTGTCGATTCAATTTTCTAAAATCAACTACAAGTCTGGGTTCACCATTTTTCTTTCTCACCAAAACATCTGGGCTTGCATATGGCGATACGGTATCTGAGACTATTCCATTTTCTTTCCACTCCTGAAGAATGTTTTTGATCGTTTGTCTATCTTCATTGGAGACTCGATATGGTTTTGATCGAACAGGTTCGTTATTGTCGTCAATGTGCATCTTCATTAAATTCGTACATCCCAGCTCAGGCAATGTTTGTGCAAAACAATCTCTGTACTCATTAATTAATTTCCATAGCTCATTTGCGTCTGCTTCGCTTGTTGTCATTTCGATTCTGAGTTCTTCTCTAGTTATCGGAAGTCTTCGTGGTTGTGTATTTTCCTTCTTTGTTTCGCCCTCCGGCAATTGTAGGTTTTTGAACGGCTCTTCCTCTCGCTTCCCAATCAGAAATTGTTTACCGACCCTAATGTATACCAGACCCGGACGCTCGGTTATTGTTTGGCCAACTATGACATCGGTTGGTTGCGCGTTGTCGGGTACGACGTGCATTACCATATTCTCTATGTTTACTCCATCTAATACACACGCCACTTCCACACTTTTATCAATCGTCAGAACAGAGTCCAAACCAAAACCTCTCAGCTGGCGCGTATCCTCTATTGTGTCACACAACAACCGATCTATGCAACTTTGTCTGATCGTGCATACACTACTCCCGGTGTCAATGAGTGCTGAGAATTGTTTATCGTTTATCGAAATTGTTCTATAAAGATGTTCACACTTTTGATTTTGTTTGTAACCTTCGTCTATCATCATCGCTTGAGACGTATTTTTAATTTTTGGGCACTGATTCGCTATATGTCCTTTCACCTGGCATTTAAAACACGTTAAGCTACTGTTTTTATGGCACGCACTCGCAATATGTCCAACTTCTTTGCAGTTTATACATTTTATTACTTTTTCTTCACTACACTCGCGAGCAGCATGTCCATAATTTAGACAATTATAACATCGCGCTGATTTTACAGTTTTGTTAACAGCTGTAGTACTTGAACTTGTTTTGTTGTCATTTCTGTTATCACTTGACGTTGCATGTGTTCTTCCGGAGCTCTCTTTAATTCTCTGAGAACGATTTCGCTCAATTCTTTCGCATAATTTTATTTCTTCAAATAAATCGTCTACATCCTGCGCTCTACTCGTCGTTACTGCTGCACACAACTCTCTTGACCACAGTCCAGTTGCTATTTGTTCTTTAGTATCACTGAATTCCAATTTTAAATCGGCACATAAACGTACTTTTGAATGAAAATAATCCGTTACCGGCTCATTTCTCTGTTGCACTCTACTTGTCATTCTTTTCCATTTCTCTGTTTGTGACAAATCACGCGCAAATGTTTTTCTAAAAAAAGTTTGAAAATCGCTGAATGTTTGTATCATGTCCTGCTTTTCCAGATACCAATCCCGGGCACCTCTGACTAAATGCAACCGCGCTGTTTCTAAAGTTATTGCGTCGGTCCATGCATGAGTTACCGACAGTTTTATTAAGTTCTCAAGCCATGCCTTTGCTTCCATGTGATCACCGTCACCGTTAAAATCTTGAATTGTCTTGGACAAATCAGGCACAACACTATACGCGGGGTAAGGGGTTGACAATGTTGACTTTTGCGGCGACGCACGTTGTTGTTGAAGTTGCAAATTTATTTCCGATAATGCATGTGTCATTCTTTCCATAATGCGAAGCATTGTTAACTGCTCTTCGGATCGACTGTTTTGTTGTTCAACCACATTCTCGTTTTCTTGAAAACCACGAAAATCCTCTTCCGACTCGTTACTTTGACGACTCATTTTCACTTTTTATGTTTTGTGGGCTTTATTTGTCGCACGTTCTTTATCGCACTTCTGAATTTAATTGTTAAATATAATTATACTTTAATCTTAAAAAAATTTAATTTCTTGTATATTTGAATGTATATAATGTTAAATATAATCAAGTATGGTAGGATTTGCACTCGATACTGACTATCTCTCAATTTTCTCAATATAGTTCACTCTCACAGTATCCACACGATCTGCACTCGTTAACGTCTGACTCTCAACTCTCGTCACTCGTCTCATTGCGTCTGTGTCAGTCCACCCGTACAAGTCAAAAGTCACTAGTTGTTCATAACCTAATAATCCAAAACACCCTAAAAATTAAATGTCCTACAATAGGTTCAGCGGTTCTCGAATTATAAGTGGAGAAACAGATGGAATCACAATGAGTTTTATAGGGGTAGAGATTTGAGGTTCTAAAAAATTCCATTTAAGTATATAATTACAAAAATTGACTTGTCACTATCTGTAGAAAGTTAATTGTGTTTTAAAGACCACCAACAGCTAAGGTTATTTGGGCCTAGCACCAATTCATATTTTCAATTCATTATTATTTTTTTTTTTTAATAATAAATTGAAAATCCAATTGACACTTTTACCAGCTCTCGGGCTAGATACCGGGAACTGGGGACTTGTAATAGAGGAACAATAGCAACGCCATGTATGTCTGTGGAAAGTTATGCACAAGCAGAGAAATTGAAATAGAAAATGGCACTCTCTGTTTCACAATCTTACTGCCTTCAAAATCTTTATGTTGCCGAGTATGGAACTTCAAAGTCCATATATAATACGTCTGTTGAATACGGACACTCGATACCCGCATTACACCGTAACATTTACATGCACTAACCTGATATTTTCGTTCGTAATCGCAAAACTTTTGTGCTAACACAGCGTAATAAGGATTGTAAACGTTCTCTTGTAAAAGACAATGTATCAAAACATGTATCACTTCGATTTCTTGTTGAGCTTTAAGACCTAAGCGAAGAAGTTTCTCAAAAGCATCCAAATAATCCTGAAAAACAACATCGAGATTATTGTTAGAGATAGAGAAGTTCTCTTTCTTTCAAAAAGCTGGATACAGGATTCAGATCCGGTACTGGCAAAATGGCCGGATACCGGGACCGGATCAATCGCTAATTATTGTACTTATATTTTACATAATTCCATTGCTGGCAAGACAAAAATAATCCTCATGTCACATATTATACATCGGAGCATTCAATTGTAAATTAATTAAATTCGGAAGTTTCCTGTGGAAAACCTGTATCGTACGATAACTCGAGTAACTGTCATTTGTTTTGGTTTTGCATTTTTGCAAAATTAACAGCAGAAATAACAATTATCTAGCCTACAGGCAAATATTAATAATTGCCTAAATCTTTAGAAAATTGATTAATAAACATGAATTTATTAAAATAAAACAATAGTTGAGACACTTCTTGTTCAACATAGCCAAAACAGAAACCTTTATCAAACTGACATTTTGAGGATCACTAGATAGTAGACGAACAAATCAATGTCTGTCCTAAAAAAATGAATTTATTATACAGGATGTTCAAAATAATGTACTTCTTTTACCTAACTTCATTCACGTGTAACTTTTGATTGTTAAATACAACGAAATTATTTTTTTGCTGGAATTGTATTCTTTGGGATATTTACTAACACTTTTATTAAGGGTTCTCCATACCTAAATCTAATATTTTCGTATTAAAATATTAGGTTTAGGTATGGAGAACCCTTAATAAAAGTGTTAGTAAATATCGTAAAGAATACAATTCTAGCAAAAAAATAACCTCGTTGTATTTAACAATCAAAAGTTACACGTGAATGAAGTTAGGTAAAAGAAGTACATTAATTGAACACCCTGTATAATAAATTCATTTTTTTAGGACAGACATTGATTTGTTCGTCTACTATCTAGTGATCCTCAAAATGTCAGTTTGATAAAGGTTTCTGTTTTGGTTATGTCAAAAATTTCTAAAAAACTTGAATAACTCAAAAATTACTGAATTTTCGAGCATGGCTTCTCTTACAATTTCTATTAACATTTAGGTGCAGAATTGAAAAAACAAAAAAAAACAGGGTGCTAGGTTAAAAAAACATAGCTTTGATCTGCCATGCTTAAATGGGACAGGCCGTATAATTGAAAATATTTTTAAGTTATACACCATTAAAATTTATACAACTTTTGTATTTAAACTTTTTTCTATCTTCACCAAAAATCAATATATCGGCCGACAAAGTAAGTCTTGGACACCCTGTATAATAATAGCTAACCCGCATTAATTAAAACCGGAATAACTAATAAACCGATCAACTGATTTGGATCAAGCATAGCGTATGTTCCAACTGATGGAATTTCTTTTAGTGAAAGTCTCGTCTAAATCAGTCCACTAGTTCCACAACATACGCTATAAGTTTATTAAATAGTAGGGATACATAATTATTCAAAATAACCAAAATCATAGGGAACCAATAGTTTATTTACCATCGTCCATTACAAACCCTCAGTCCCCAGGTTTTACTCTTAGAACTGGTGAAAATAGCAATCAGATTTTTAGTTTATTATGAAAAATACCAAATTGGTACTAGGGTCAAATAGCGCAATTGATGGCGTTAAATAAATAAAACTATTTAATCATACCTCAGCTGACATTAATATACAAAACACCGTCCTTCGAAGATCCGTATTCATCCTTTGTTTTCGCGCCAGTTCTAGCAACTGTTTACTATAAACAGTTACCGATTTATTTTCTGCTTTAGGATCCATTTTGGCATTTGTTTGATCTGAATTTGACCATGCTGATCCAACAATCCACCACCGACCCCGTTCATCAGCTAAACATAATTACATACATTTTAAAATATTATTTTTATTTATTAAAAACATAATATAACGTGGGATAGAAATGTTATCGCGCATGCCTTAAGAACACAAAAGCTGAGTAACAAGTATCTAACGGTTATTAAAGAATAATTTTACGATAAATCGCTGTTTTTTAATAAGACGGAAAGATATTCTGGCTTGAAAATATTCGCTGTGAGCAAATGAGGGGCTAATGAGGGGAAGGGATAAATAGAGAAACATTCAATAGTAAATACCTCACCATTACCTAACTCGTCCTTTCTGTGGTAACTGCTAAGCATTTAGCATAATTTATTCGTCATAGAAAATAATAAAATATAAAATATGCCGTGAAAGTGACACTTCTTGTTAAAATAAAGTTTTAATTTTTATTCAGAAAAAATATAATATGTAAAATGATCATTTGCTTTTAGATTTATTTTAACATAACTTATTAATTTTTTTTACTTATTTTTTAATAATTAACTGCATATTTTACATTAATTATCTAATATGGGATTCCTTTAGATGTATCCTATTATTTTTTCAGATATGCACATTGCAATGTTATACTGCTTGTATTTTTTATGAAAAAATAAATTCATTTCAATTTCAAAAAAAAAATAACCATCCATATTAATTATATACACAAGTTATTAGAAGTACCTTATTCATTATTAATTACAGCAGATAATTCCTTAGCCAGATTACTGGAAAGATACAGGAAAATAACCATATTACAACAGGTGCCAGACGGATTACCGACGCCGGTTTATCGAGTCGCTAATGAATTAAGGATGCTAAGATAAAAACGTCGGATTACTGGTAGCACTGGACTACACAGAAAAAAAGATTCATAGGAACGCATCTACTTTTTGATGACTGCAATTACTTAACGGCGAATTTTAGGAGATACCTTTATACAGGGTGCTGAATCGTTTTGAGGGTAATAGGGATTTAACCCGTAAAACTTTTGCGATTTCCTGCTCCCCTAATTATTTTAGGGAAAATATCTTCAAATAAAAGTTTTAAAACATAAAATTCTGCATCTAAATCATTAAACAAAATTAATTTTGCATGCTTTGTAACGGCAGAAATTTGATATGAAAATGTCAAAATTACCTCAAAAACAGATAGCGATAGCCATGTAACTTGAACAAAATGATTAGAAATTATTCTGACAGCTAAAACGTCATCATTTTGTTCAAATTTCATAGCTATCGCTATCTATTTTTGAGGTAATTTTGACATTTTCATATTAAATTTCTGCCGTTAAAAAGCATGCAAAATTAATTTTGTTTAATAATTTAAATGCAGAATTTTATGTTCTAAAACTTTTATTGGAAGATATTTTCCCTAAAATAATTAGGGAAGCAGGAAATCACAAAAGTTTGATTTTACGGGTTAAATCCCTATTACCCGCAAAACGATTCAGTAACCTGTATAATAACTTTTTTCTTAATATTCCCTGAGGAATTACTTGCCAAAGTTTGTCAGTAGAATTTCCCTGCACTCACCATAAATAAAAATATATTTTTCTAAAAATAAAAAACACGCTTATATCAACGCACCTAAAAGTGGAAAATAAATTCCTTTCTCTTCTATAACGTTTAAAAGCGTGGGCACTCAAATTAAATGAAATATTGGTACAGTGAGTGTCCCACGCTTTTAAACGTTATAGAAGCAAAAGAACTTTATTTTCTACTTTTTGGTGCGTTGATATTAGCGTTTTTTATTTTTATTTTGAAATATATATTTTTATTTTCAAATTTTTAGTCATTATTAAATATTTATATTATATTCAAATTTTAAACGACTAGTGACACGTTTTCCAACTCTCAACACCGTCACTTACACCACGCGTTTTTATGTCCATTTTTGAACTTGTTATATAAATATTATTATCGCCAAAATAACTATATATTGCACTGTCATCAAAACTACATATGACTGTAAAGTTTCACGTCAATTGGACATTCGGAAGAGGGTTAAAATCGAGTTGCAAGATTTTTTTACGTAATATGACAACATACAAGTGAAGCTAATATAAGAATGTTAAAATAGATAAATACGACGCCTTTTACCAATGACTCAATACTTGTCAAATTTTAAAGTACAATCGTTTACGTACCTTTTAGTAAATCTTCGAACGATATATTTAACTGCGTAACATAATTGCCTTTACGAATAAAGTTACGTAAGATTTTCCGTAAGTGTTCAATTCGTTCAGGATCATAATTAGGTATTTTATTTAAATTATTATTCTTTATAGCTAACAAAATGTCAAGCATGAATTTCAGTCGCGAAGTATATTCAATAGATTTTGGCACATTCTCGGAAGCTTCATGAATCCTTAAAATGGTATCTTTCAATGCAATCGGATCATCTTTTCTCAATGTTGGTCCCACTGTGCGCAAAAGTAACAAAAGACATTCGACGCTCCGTTCAGTTAAATGTTTATTTTTCGATTCGATTAATTTCGATATAATTTCATGAATTAATTTCGAATTGAAGAGCTGTAACATAAAAATTAACTTAAAATACAATAGTCGCCTCTGTAAAATTGATGTGTAATCTAGGCGCGGACCTTTAATCAATTTTTGTATGCATTTGAGTAGCTTTTTTATAGTGAAGTGAACAAATTCATATGTATTTGTTAAGACAAAGAATAACTGTCATCAACATAACTAACAGATATTCTAGTCTACATATCTTGCGCTTGCAAATTACATAATATCCAGTCCCGAATTTTTGTAGTCTGATAAAGTCAATGATAAAAAAAGCGCGTCTTCAACAAATAAAGTAAAAATATTACAAAAAGATCATACTTTTTTCTTTATAATGTAGTAGGTACCTACCTTAAAATTGTAAAGTTGAGCAATAATGTGTACAACATTTTCTAATTCTTTATTTTCTATCGGTTGGTCTTCTTTGCATAAAGTGTCGAACTTATTAACAATAGTTTGTAAAAATTGTGCGCCTAAAAATAAAAACAAAGTTTGTTCAGCATGTTATATAGTTTATTATATATTAATTTATTAATAATATACAGTATAAGCATAGGTACTGTATATTATCAAAAAATTATTATAACCTATAGGCACCGAGAACGCCCTATAGGTGGCAGGTTAAATTTGATCGAGCTGCCAACTTGAACTACAGGCCAGAATCCCAACTAATATATACAAAAATACAAATGATTACAAACAAAACAACGTGTTTATAAAAATTCTAACTATTTTATCATGCATTATAAACTTTTAGAAAACACACAGATCGAGAGTGACTGATGTTTGCAAAACAATGACTGTTTTTAAATAATTTCGAAAAATTATAAATGGCATATTAATTAAGTAATAGAAACATAACAGAAAAAAGTAATTCCTTAAACGATCAATCGAAAAGCTCAATATACTGTTGAAATTAAATATAAGTACAACTGTCCCTCACAAATTTTCACTTCCGCAATTTAATTTTTCAACAACAGGCAGCACTGTGCTCGCCATTCTCGGTGCCTTTAATTTAAATAAAAGGAGATACTTTTTTCATGTTTTTTTTACATGTAGTCAATATGCTGTGCGGTCAGATTCAAATATCCTGTATAATACATACGAAAAAAGTGGAAACCGGTTGATCCTGCGGCCCAACCCGAAAACTTCCCAAAAATATTGGCCATGGATCTAATTTTTTTTTACTATTAAATAAATAAAAAGAAAATTAAAAAAATAATATTTTTGAGCTCTTAACCGGTTGATCCCACGGGCCAACCCGAAAACTTTCCACTATTTTCGAGCTAAAAGAGCTTGAAAACGTTATTACTTATATATCTTTGAGCTCTTCGAGCTCAAAACTAATATTTTATTTATTAATTATTATGAGAAAACAAAATTTAATTAAAAAAAGTAATAATAATTTTTGTCGTGCGATATCTCATGAACCAATTGACCGATTTTGATGAATCTTGCGGCAATTGAGAAAGCTATTCACAACTTAGATCTAATTAAAATTTTGGACCCTATCGCACCAGTAGTTTTCAAGTTATTCAAAGTATAAAAATAAAAAAATTTATTTTGTTTACGTTTTTGATATATAACTCTCAAATCACTCGTGCGATTGAGCTCAAAATTTAATCAGATCTAAGTCTTGATAATCCCTTTCGATCGTCGTATTGAACGTCCAAATCGATCGTTTCGTTCCCAAAATATCTTATGTTTACACGCACGCACACATACACGGACAGACGGTCGGACGTCCATCCTAAAATGGTCAGAATAGCTTAGGATCTCAAAACGTCAAAATCTCTCAAAAACTCGACTCTCGAAAATCGGACTGAAACCAATAACTTCCCGAATTTTTTAACGTAGCCAAATCACAATAATATGCGAAAATTAAAAACACTGGTAACTAGAATAATTAACTTTTACATCGCCATATTCATGTGGGACAAGAGCAGGTTGTTGTTATGTTGAATTTTTAGTGTGATCATTTTGAAGTTTGAGTGTAATCATTACATGAATTCTACGGTGCCATATTTTGACCTACATACGCGTTCCAAGACGGTTTTCTTAATATTCTTCTACTGACCTATTTCTGTATCGATGTTCGCATGTAGCAAAGCGATGAGCAAAGCATGCTCTGAAACAATTCGTTCTGCACTCAGTGTGAACGTTACTAATGCTTTGATAACAATCGAAGCCAGAGTACTGTTCACATCGTACCTGCTATTCATAGCATAAAGCTGTTCCAACTGAGACGCTATGTTTTGCATATTATTTTCGGTTAATCGATTAAATAAACCATTCATTTGACGTTGCAACAATTTTAACTTTTCTGAATGCTTGCTATTTTCGGAAGCAGTTTCAGCTACCAACCGTGCCCTTACAGCTGGCGGTATATATTTCTCTTTCGGTCTCTACAAATAAAAAGACAATATACATAATATTATAATTTTGAATTATTACTGAACATTTTTCAAAACTTTTTTTGCATACATATCTGTGGTCAAAAGACAAAACTAGTTGTGTTGAATTTTCCGTAATTTTTGAAGTTATACTTCTTCAGCGAGGGAAGCGTTTCGGAAAAACAAAACATAAACCGACAAAAAAATTAATGAAACGCTGACTGATAAAAAAATCAATTTTGGACGTTTCAAAATAGTGTAATATTGTAAGCAGGCTCTGGATACTTATGTTTCCATGGCTTAATAAGGGAAATTTTATAAATTATCATGATATGTCAAAAATAATAATAAGTAAATAGTTAAAATTAAAAAAGCCAAAAACTTCAATGGAACGTGATCTAATGAAGTATAACTTCGACCGTGCGATGTGGGTGAGGCACACAGTCCATTTTTTTGTACCATTGTTTGAACAGTTTCATCTCTACATAAATTACAAATTACACTCTATCAATCGGTACCGACACTTATAGTGTAGGATACTTTTGTTGGTCACTCTAGTTAATGTAGGTTTCCCATCATAACCGACATTAAAGTTACCGAAAAAAATTTACATTTATGTAAATAAACCATGGACGAAATTGATTACACTACCTATCGAAGTCACATAAATTGGGTCATCCTACTAAATTAAAATTCACGTTTCTGATATAACCCAGCAACACTTACTTGGCTAAAATACAGTTTAACGTGCAAATGAAAATCACAATTTTATGGGGGATTGAAATTACATGTTTACTTCAAAGAGTAACTTTTGACATCTGTTGTGACGTAATTTGAATCGAACAGCCCAGCCAACAGATGCAACGTCATCGCGGTAAAACAAGAACCAATGAGTGACGTAACAGGTGTTCGTTTACTTGTCAGATTATGTCACGTTTTATGTGCGTTCTTTTCATTATTGACGATTTTAAATTACGTTTTCTCACAAAATAAAATAAGAGTTCGGTGAGCAAGAACTATTACAATATTCTAGATTGCGTTTGAGCTCTCTGATGATGCCACAAAAAAAAAAAAAATTAGAACGGTCCCATTGGATATGTATGCACAAGTGAATACAGCGTACAAAACAATACTTGCCTCTACAACATTTCCTTCCTTGTCCCTCATTCGGCCATATATGTCTTCCCATAAATTATCTTTTGTTTTGTTGTCATCATTTTTTGAAATTTCGTTATCATTTTCAGAATATTCTTCATCATCTTTAGAATGTTCTTCGTTCATATTTTCGTTTTCTTTTAATATATTCAAGCCTTCATTTTTTTCAATTTTATTTTTTGAATTTTTATCGCACTCTGAAATGATACACTCGGAATTTTTTAGTTTTTTATTTGATAGTTTATCGATTTCATTTTTTCTTTTACTCGGTGACTTTTGAAGTTTTACAAATTTTCCTGGCTCATAATCTGAAAGTTCACCGTTTATATCGAGTTCAGTTTCCTCAGGAATGGGCGACAATGTTGGAATATAAATTTCGGAATCATCAAACACTTCCCCATCAAATTCTTCCACTTCACCATCATCTGAAAACTCTTCTGATTCCTCCGAATCAAAATCTACTTCTTCATCTTCTTCCTAAAATTTTTTGTATTTTTTTTAGTGAGTACTTAACGTATTTTCATCATATAATTTTTTGCACACACGCACAATGTCATTGGAACAGAATATCTAAATACTTACACCTAGACCAGAAAGATCAGAATCAATATCCATATAAGAATTGTCATTTTCCTCGTCTTCTGAATTGCAATCTTGATTTTCTAAATCACTATTATCGCCTTTTAAACCAGCGATTTCATCTTCCGTAATACTGTCGTTTTCCTGATTTAAACATACAATAATTTTAAAAAAAGAAAATGTTAAAATCTATATAAATATAAACTTACATCAAAATCAGAATCAACGTCCATATCACCCGAACTAGTTTTATTTTTAGTTATTTTAATTTCACCCAGCTTGTGTTTTCCAGTGGCAATAGCGAAATCTTCATCAAAATCAGCTTCAAACGTTTCATCAGCTAAATGTTTTTCGGTGCTAACAGCTTGAGCTCGCGTTTCTGGATCACAGAATTCTAATAAATCTAAAAAAAAATTATATTTTTTTTTCTAATTAGCAATTAAGTACTTTAAAAAATTGATGATCCAGATGTTTTACTAAGTAAATTTTAAATTTATAGAGATTGTAGACAATAGACGCTCGAGAGCTACGGTCATCAAATTTTTTTATTGACTTACAGTCCAGTCCATCTGCTGCGAATGACTTTGGTATTGAAGTAGTTTTCCTTTTATGAAGTTTTAACTGTTTCTCTAATTTTTCTATTTCTCTATCTTCTTCATTGTTTGCTTCTTTCATCTGTTTTTGTCTCCGTTTATTCATTTGTCTTTCTAATTTTCGTTGTTGTTTTTTTTCTTTGTTACGCTGTGCTATCAAACTGTCTGACACAGTTTGCTAAAAAGGTTGATAATTTTTTTATTAAATTTTGCAAAATTTATTAAATTATATTACAATTTTGGGGCGCCCAATATTGAATTTACATACTTGTTTTTCAGTCGTTCTGGATTTATTAGGGGACTCCTTTTGATTTTTTTGTTGATCTAATTTAAAGGATACTGTTTTTGAATCATCTGGTTTTTTTGATTTCTCAGACTGGATAGACGCATTCTTTTTTTTAGAGAAGTATTCATTTTTTTTAGTTTTCTTCTGTCTACGTTCTTCTTTCCGACGCTCTTTGCGCGTTAATTCTTTCTTAACATTTTTAGTATTCTTGTTTTGATTATTCATCTGAGCTTTTTTGTGAAATTTTGCCATTATGTGTATTATACGAGAACAAAATATTTCTTAAGGATTGAAACTGCACAATAAAGCACTAACCTTCAATAAAGCACTAACCTTCTATTTTACTCTTTATAGTTAAATTTTAAAACTATTTCACAGGCATTATATTATCACTCATTAATCATGTTTATAAATGCTACAATAAATTATCAATTTTACGACAAGCTCAAGCACTTGGCACGTGTAGCAATGCGGTCACAAAAGATGTAATAAAACTTGTTAATTAACACGAGCACCGGCGTCTGACGAATTTGTATTTGACTTTGACAGTCAGTGTTGCCAGCTCTCGGATTAATAAATCCTCTAAATGGCACTTTTAATACCAACGCTAATAAGGGATACTGTTATCGATGCTATATTTTTTTAGTGCCTGAAGAATCTGTACTATTTAAACGCATTTTAAAACCACTAGATTTTTGTCAAAAATGCAATTAAGCTAAAATTTCCACTGGCAGTAGCCGCTAAAAGGACATTTTCAACCGTTAAAATGATTTCAAATCCGCCAGATCTAGTGGAAAATTCGCTAAGTTGGCACCAGTATTTTGATTTGTATCCAACTTTGGATCTGATTTTGACATCTCAATTCGCGCTTTGTCAATAATTTTAAGAAAAATTGATTATATTTTGTGTATTGTATAGTAAGTAGAAATTATTAATTGACGTTATAACTTATAAAATGCAATTATTTTATTTCAGATAATACTTCTGATTATTCAGTTTACAGGACAAGATCATGTTTTCATTCTTCAGCAAGAAAAAACATCATGATGACAAACAGGATGAAAATTCAATATCAAATCAAGATATCGATAAATTTATAATGGTTGAAGGAGGCACAGAGGAACGAGCGGAGGAAAATAATTCTTTATACCCTTCAATAAATTCTCCAAGTAATCCGCCATATCCATTACCACCGATTCATTTACCAGTTCATCATCAAACAAGTGTCGAAAAAGAAAGCTATTTACAAGATGTTCCATTTAAGTTATCAGATATTTTTTCTGAAGAAGATCTTGCAGAAATCATGGAAATTAAAGCGAAGGACGTTTTAAGCTATATAGAAAAAAGATTAGAAGATGATCAATTTTGTTCTTACGACTTCAGCGTGGAAAAAAGTGTCTTGGCAGAATTTCAGTAAAATGTTTGTAATTATATATAAATGTTTTAAATTATTTTAAGATATTTTAATTCAGAATATTACGGTTTGTTTTAGAATAAAAAAAGTTACAAATATTTCCTTATTATTATTATTATTCTATTCTCGATTAAATTCAAAGTAGCTGACCTCTACAATCGTTCGCCTAAATTAATCCGAATTCCCAAGCGAAACGATTTCAAAGACATATGGTCGCTAGAGCTGTCAGAGCCTTGAACTATCGATAGAAATGGACAGCTAGTTAAGTAGCAATGTCAATATCTGGTCAAAGCAGGATGGAGACTCCGTTCTCCACTGTGAGTAGCAAAGAAAACCAATTTTTGCCAAATGTAATTCTGCAGTTCCTGGTAATGAAATATTTCCAAAGAATATATTTTATAATAGTTTATATATTTTATAATAGTTCTGTCAAAACGCAGAGCTTAATACTGTGACTATTGAAATGTGCATTTCACTGACTGACTTATAACATCATTGTCGATTAAATATTGTAATATTAACTTAATTTTTGAGGAAATATCAATAAAAATTTCAATTTGGTGCCATTTTTATTTTGTACCCAACTTTCAGCGACGAATATCTCCACGACGTACAAAGCAAGTTAGGATTATTTTAAATTAGCTATTTACTTAAAGGAGTTTTTGGTGGAAATTCCAACTTATATAAATTTTTGTGAATATTTTTATTGACAATAAAAATTACAAATTGAAATTTACCTTACCTGTTTAATATTGGTTTCCATTATCAATTTTCAATTTAAAGACAAAATTTGTATTAATAATTACCACACATACAAATTGAAAAAAACTTTTAAAAATATTTAGTGCTGCCAACATCAGTTATTATTATATAACTAGATTTGCAGATAGATTTCGTTTTTACTCTTTAGTACAGTTTGTCAGTTTGAATAGTTGTGTTGTCACTTGTCAGTTGTCGCCAGAGAACACTTAGTTGTCAAATGTGAATAACATTTAAATATTGTCTTTGATTTAAATAAATAATCATGCAAAAAAATAAGAAAAACCAAACTTCTAAAATTGAAGAGGAAAATAGAATATTAAGCGATAATTCTGACATACGAGACAGTTTTAAAGGTAATTATCTTTGGAGTTTTCAGTTTTTTTAGAATAACGCGTTTCATGTTTGTCAAATGTTTTTATAGTATTCAAAACCAGCGAGTCAAAACGTGTGTAAAACGAACCAATCGCAAAAAGTTGCTGAAGCGAAGTTTTTTCATTATCGTATTCAATTTTTACAGTGTGCAGTTTAAAAATTATTAAAAAATAGATTGTTTTCGTTTTACGGTTACTTTCAAATAAGAATTTGTAAGTTAATATTAATAATTATAAACACAAATTTTTTTCTTTCTAGCGAGAAATCCTCGTTGGTATAGGTATTTAGATGAGACTGATCGCCAGGCGACAAATAGACAATCGAGTTTAGTCCCTGTTCCTTCTGTATTAGATGAACAATCTTTAACTGATTCACAAGCAAAAGAACTAAAATCACGTCAGTCTTGGTGGAAAGTTTTGAGAGCTGAAAAAAGTATAGTGGCAGATTTTTCTAAACGCAACTCTACAGTGCAAATGTCTGTATCCAGCAGTGATGACGGTAAATATAGCTGATAA
The DNA here is from genome assembly GCA_039654895.1 of Mongoloraphidia duomilia. Classification (NCBI taxonomy): domain Eukaryota; kingdom Metazoa; phylum Arthropoda; class Insecta; order Raphidioptera; family Raphidiidae; genus Mongoloraphidia; species Mongoloraphidia duomilia. Next base: position 57,695,287 of record CM077516.1, read on the forward strand.
ATTGTTAATTCTTTCATTGTTAAAAAACTAATTAAAAATCTGTTTTTTTACAAGATGTAGAGGATAATATGCCATTGATGCAGCGTAAAATGTTGTTTGCCACTAAGAACAGCTCACAGGGAAAAGTCGATCAGTCATTTTTAGATGCCCTTTTATCAAACAGTGCAAGTAGCAAAGTTATTCGCACTGAAAATATTTCGAATAAACAAGACGAAACAACATTGACCAATAGCGATGTAACAGTAGAACGAACGCCGGTTAAAGTGAAAAAATTGTTCAGAAAAACACCATTAAACCGTTCTTCAAATCAGTTTATTGAAGCGTTAAATTCTTCTAAAGCGCCAGTGAATGCACTTACAAAGAAAAGAAAAATAAGTTCAAAAGAAAAAGATGAAACATCAGAACGCCAGAATAAATTAAGTAGAAAAGATGATTCGAGCAAAAATTTTAGCGATTCTGAAAGTGAAACGTTTACTGTACTATCACCGGTAAAGTCAAGAAAATTGTTTAAGAAAAGTGAACCGAATCCAAATGACAACTCAAATTTGGAACAGTCACGTCAAAGGTCATTTTTTAGAAATAAAAAACAAGATAATAGCAAAGATTTTAGTGCAGCATTTGAAACAGAACAGGAATTGAGTACAGATAAAATAAAAAAGAACGCTATAAATTCTAGTACTAGTAAAAATTTATCCGTATTTAATAGTAGTAATGATTCGGATACAGATGAACTTCCTGTTAAATTCAAATCGGGAAAGGTTTTAGCATCTGCGTCTAAATTCAATGAAAACGAATCACTAAAGAAAAAAAAACTGTTACAATTAATAAATAATTTAAAATCCGATCAAGATTTTGAAAAGGTTTTTGAAGAATCTTTTAAAGAATCGGTCGATATTAAAGTGAATAAATCAAGGAAGAACCTTTCTTCGATCAGTCTGGAGCGAGAAAACGAATCAGTGTTAAGTAAGGAAATCACCGAACCATTTGGAACAATAGCATTAAAAAAGACACGACGTACTCCAATTAAAACAAGTATTACTACAATCGAAGTAGATGACATTTTGGAAGAACCAAAAAGTGTATCAAAAGTCAGTACAACTAATTTCAGTAATGTTTTGGAAATACCGAGCTTTAATTCCAAGACACAAATACATTCTCAAATGGAAAGAGGGTTGTCAACTGGACAAGACTTGCATAAAAATATATCAGATTTGTCAAAGTCTGGTTATAATTCACAGCGACGGAGGAAATTATTTGAAAAGACTAAAGATTTGTCGATCTCTAGTAATGATTTTAATGAAGCTTTTGAATCAAACATCAATGATGCTTCTCGATTTAATTCTAAAATAATTTCTAAATCACAATCACAAAACGTTACAAAAGACTTAGTCATTAGTCTTGAAAAACGGAAAAATCTATTTAGTGACAAAAGCAGTGTATCAAATGGAAGTAAAGAATTTATTGAAGCTTTTGAAAACGATGAAATTCCTCAGCTGAAATCTAAAAATGTCTCAAATTCATTATCAGAAAAACAGAAAAAATTATCCAGAAAAAAAGACAATTTGTCAAAGCGGAGTGAAGATTTTGATTCGGAAAATGAAACAGTTACTCTGTTGAAATCTAAAAAAGTTTTAGATTCCCAATCACAAAAGCCAAAAAATTTATCTAGAAAAAAAGGCAATTTGTCAAATCGAAATGAAGATTTTGATTCGGAAAATGAAGAAGTTCTTCTAATACAATCTAAAAACGATTTATTTTCCCAATCACAAAAGCCAGAAAATTTATCTAGAAAAAAAGGCAATGTATCAAATCGAAATGAAGATTTTGATTCGGAAAATAAAGATGTACCTTTGATGAAATCTAAAAAAGTTTTAGATTCCCAACCAGAAAAACCGAAAAATTTAGCTAGGAAAAAAGGCAATTTGTCAAATCGAAATGAAGATTTTGATTCGGAAAACGAATATGTTCCTTTGATGAAATCTAAAAAAGTTTTAGATTCCCAACCAGAAAAACCGAAAAATTTATATAGAAAAAAAGGCAATTTGTCAAATCGAAATGAAGATTTTGATTCGGAAAATGAAGATGTTCCTTTGATGAAATCTAAAAAAGTTTTAGATTCCCAACCAGAAACACCGAAAAATTTATCTAGAAAAAAAGGCAATTTGTCAAATCGAAATGAAGATTTTGCTTCGAAAAATGAAGATGTTCCTCTGATGAAATCTAAAAAAGTTTTAGATTCCGAATCAGAAAAACCGAAAAATTTATCTAGAAAAAAAGGCAATTTGTCAAATCGAAATGAAGATTTTGATTCGGAAAATGAAGATGTTCCTCTGATGAAATCTAAAAAAGTTTTAGATTCCCAACCAGAAAAACCAAAAAATTTATCTAGAAAAAAAGGCAATTTGTCAAATCGAAATGAAGATTTTGATTCGGAAAATGAAGATGTTCCTTTGATGAAATCTAAAAAAGTTTTAGATTCCCAACCAGAAAAACCGAAAAATTTATATAGAAAAAAAGGCAATTTGTCAAATCGAAATGATGATTTTGATTCGGAAAATGAAGACGTTCCTCTGATGAAATCTAAAAAAGTTTTACATTCCCAACCAGAAAAACCGAAAAATTTATCTAGAAAAAAAGGCAATTTGTCAAATCGAAATGAAGATTTTGATTCGGAAAATGAAGATGTTCCTTTGATGAAATCTAAAAAAGTTTTAGATTCCCAACCAGAAAAACCGAAAAATTTATATAGAAAAAAAGGCAATTTGTCAAATCGAAATGATGGTTTTGATTCGGAAAATGAACACGTTCCTCTGATGAAATCTAAAAAAGTTTTAGATTCCGAATCAGAAAAACCGAAAAATTTATCTAGAAAAAAAGGCAATTTGTCAAATCGAAATGAAGATTTTGATTCGGAAAATGAAGATGTTCCTCTGATGAAATCTAAAAAAGTTTTAGTTTCCCAATCAGAAAACCTGAAAAATTTATCTAGAAAAAAAGGTAATTTGTCAAATCAAAATGAAGATATTGATTCGGAAAATGAAGAAGTTCCTCTGATAAAATCTAAAAACGTTTTAGATTCCCAATCACAAAAGCCGGAAAATTTATCTAGAAAAAAAGGCAACTTGTCAATTCGAAATGAAGATTTTGATTTGGAACATGATGAAGTTGCTCTATATAAACGAGCTTTAAACACTCCACAAAAAAATGTCAGTTTGTTTGGTAGTGTTCAAAAACAAAAAAATATATTTGCAAAGAAAGATAGCTCATCAAATCAAAGTAATAATTCAGAATCAGGAGTTTCTCAGTTGAAATCAAAAAATGTTTCAGTTTCTCAACCACAAAACGTAACAAAAGAACTAGTTGTTACAATCGAAAGTCAGGAAGCGCTATTTAGAAAAAAAGGCAATTTATTGAATAGAAGTAAAGAATTTAATGAAGCTTTTGAATCAGTTAATGATGTCCTCACTGAAATTAATTCAAATTCAAAAGTAATTCCAAAATCCAAACCAAACATCTCTACAGAAAAAAGAAATTCCAAAAAACTCAAAGGTTCGGATAAAGATACATCAGACATACAATCACCAATGAAGTCTTTAACCCACTCAAAACAAAGTAAAAATTTGAGTGGCAGTGAAACATCGATCAAAAATGATTCAAAAATATTGAACAGTAAAAGTGTATTAAAAAACAATGCATTCGTAGAAATACACACGGATGTTACAAGGTTCAGTACGCCAAAAAAACAAAATCAAAGTAATGTTGAAACGTCAAATATTGTTAATACATCAAAAAAAAATAATTGTGTTAGTAGCAACAGTGATTCGGAATTTGAAGTATTGCCTCTTTCGAAAAGAATGAAAACGTCTAAAATGGCGAATGTTAACGAGCCTGAAATAAATTTTCAAAAAATATCACAAGAAAACAAAAAAGCATCAATTTCAAATAAATCTGTTTTATTAAGTACGGACGCCATTGCGTTTATTCATTCTTCAGAACTTCTACAGAGTGCTCGGAAGTCATTCAATAGAAACTTAATCCCAGCACGATCAACGCGAAGGTCGCTCAGTTTTGGAAAAACAATAAGTTCTGAATCTTTAGATCTATCTAGCATCGAAAAAATACCTTCAAATGACAGAAGTAAAGAAAAAATGGTTTTATCAAAAAGTGGGGAGCTAAGTGCGAAAGAAAATAATTTTTCTGAAAGAAAGACTGTAAATAAGAAACAGGATTCTGAAAAGTCGCCAGCAAAAAATAATTCCAAAATTAAAGATAAAAATAGTAGTAAGGCTCGTAAAACATCAAAAAAGGAAGAAACGTTGAAACATAATCCTGAAAAATTAGACAAAACAGTCGAAACTCCTCAGAAATCTATACCTGATACATATAGTCTTCGATCTAGTAAAAGAAAATCCTCCCAGAAAATTGATGCTGAAGATGGTCGTAATTCACAAATGAGTTTTATGACCGTAGTAGATCAAGTGATACAAACTAATAAAAAATATATTGAAAAAAGTAAAAATTCAACGGAAATGGAGCTAACAGAGCCTGTTAGTAGAGCATTATTTATAAATAAATGTGTCAACACTGAAGAGACTGAAAAAAATTCAAGAAAAAGTTTAAATTCTAAAACTGAAACGCCTGCAAGAAAAAGTTTAAATTTTGCAGAGAATTCAGAGAAAAAATTAAAAAAGAGTAAAATTCCTGTTCTAAAATTCTTAACAAAAACTGCAGTGGAAAATAAATCTGTCCAACCAGAAAGTAGTACCAAAAAAAAAACTAAACCCAGTTATAAGACAGTTACTCCGACGAAAATTCCCGATAATTTAAATCCGACAGTAAATATAAATGTTCTAGAAAAGTCACTAAATAGTGAACGCAGCGCTTCATCTGTTAAGGATAATCAACAAAGGACAGAATCTCCTAGAAAAACTTTTTTAGAGAGTGAAGATAAACACGTTAGCAATATTAGCGGTGTAAATTCATTAGTTAATTTGAATGAAAGCCTTTCGCAAAATCACAGTTCAAATATTACACCAAATAAAAAAATAATTACGAAAACTACAAAGATAATAGATTTCGAAACCAATGGTGTAATGACCCAAGCCCATAATTTAACACCTCCAAACAACAGAGATACAGTTCCAAAAACAAAACTCAATAAAAAAGACTCCAGTGTTAGTTCACCTGGTTGGAAAAGTATCGAAGATGATTTCAAAGAAAAAAATGTTTCTGTAGTAAGACCGAGTCCACGCAAAAATAAAGAACAATTTGTAGGACAAGTTGCCACGCCCAGGAGACTGTTTTTTGACGGTGATGATAATGACACTATTGGAGAGGCCATTAGAAAAGCAATGGAAGAAAGAGAAAAAAGGGTGGCAAAAAAATTAGCTAAGTTAAAGACTCAAAAGATAACTGATTATTTTCCAGTTAGTTCCGCTAGAGTAAATAAAGCAAGTTTAGTTGATAAACGCGGCACAGCAATTCCAGCTTCTCAAAATCCTCCCGCGAAACAAAATACTCAACCCAAACCAACCACAAGAAAGGCAACGAAACAAAAGGAATTCAATTTCAATAAAAATGCTAAATTGTATATGCCGAAACCTTGGGTTACAAAGAGGTTATATAATCACTTAATAGAAAAATTGAAACCGAAGTAAGTCTATTAAATTTTCACACTAGGGATACTTGCATGGAAATTTTCATCGCATTTTTATTATGTAGAACGAAATCAATTTGATAATTATTAAATAGACAGTAGCCATTCCACAAGCAAATACTTTTCTTAACGTAATCAGTCGGCAACATGCCATCGTGATGTTAAACGTCAAACAATTAAGATATACAAGGAAAAATCAGAAGCAACTGTCAGGATAACTTAAATAATCCGCTGTCGCATGAAGTGTGATTTAGTGTTGAAATAGGTATATATATAGGAAAAGAACAGATCCCACTCTCGGGGCACTGTGTGAGTAAGTGGTAACTCAACCAGTCCTGACAGTGGCTTCTGATTTTTTTTCCTTGTATATCTTAATTGTTTGACGTTTAACATCACAAGCTCAATAATTTATTAAAATATGAAAAAAAATTAATGAAACTATGTGAATACAACTGTGTATTGACGCTAATGACCTCTGTTGTCGAGCGTCTATAATCTACAATTCATTCAACTATGTATTGAGTATTCGTTTTTATAGTTTATATAGATACAAAACAGTATTTTTAATCTCTGGTTAGTAAAAAGAGGACCATTATGTGTTTGGGTCTTAATATGTTTGTATGTCTGTCTGTGGCATCATAGCTCTTCAACAGGTGGGCCGATTTTGATGCGATTTTCTTTGTATTACAGAACATATTTTTAGCATATTTCAAACGTGTAACAAAACTTTTTTTCTACCGTCTCGCTGAGAAATAGTTCAATCCTGTGCTGGCTATCTTGTTGAAGATTTCCATGCTAAATATATTGCCAAACACGTCAGTGAAACTAGACGCTTAATGGCCTCAGTTATTGAGCGTCTATAATGTAATCTAATGTTAGCTGTTGGTTGACTTCAGATGTAAATTAAATCTTACTCAGAGCTTGGCAGTGAATAATGCTTGAAGCGCTTTGTAAAACAGATGCTCGATGCTTAGAGCACTTGGATAAAAACTTGCTACTTATTCAAAGCACGTAAGCATTATAAATTGCTTAATAAGCATTCAACAAACTTATTAAGCATTAGGAATGCTTAATGAGCGTTTTAAATAAAACATATTTCATTTATCCTTATCTTATTTTGATAAACAAAATGTATGTTTTCAACTTTAGACTTCTGTACTGTAATGTTGGAAGCTAAGAAGTTACTTTAAAATGCTTGATGTTTAATTTTTTCAAGCACTTTAGTTAATTGTCGACGCTTAAGCATTTTTGTAAACAAAAGTGCTTGTTGCTTGAATAAATTGAACATTTATGAAAGTGTTCAGTGCTTCAAACACTTGGTGCAGTGCTTTGCCCAACTCGGATCTTACTATTTCATCAGCTTTAATTTTATAGTTTATAATAATTGTTATAAAATTCTTCGATATTCAATGTATTTTTTGTATTAAAGGTATGGCGATATGGCCAAGGCTAGATCGATGAAGTTAGTTAAATTTCTCGTAACAATTGTGACTACAATACTGCGAAGAAAAGCGTACCAACGGGATCTTGTCAGAGATTTAAAACGTGAGTTGGTGCGACTTCAAATTGTCTCCACGAACTGGCAATATTATAACTTTCTTTGGGATTATTTGCCGTACGACTTTCAGAATAAGGTAAATATATTTAAAACAGTTAAAAGTTTTTATAAAGTGGTGGAAAAATTTGACTGGCGAACTATGATAGATGGTTATTTAAGCAATATTGAGAAAAAATTAAGTAAACAGGTACTTCTCCAGTAATTTTAGACATAAAAACGACCCATCTGCGGAATAATTCTCAGTTAGCTGAATTTTTGTATACACCTTTGTTATGGTGTTTTGAAAAACGTGTTAAAAGACCTTATCGAAATCGTGCTGGCGTTGCCAGATATTCGAGGTTCGAGTTCACGATAGACGGTTTTTGGCGAATTTCTCGGTTCCGTTCCATTTTTGGTAAAAAAAAAATGATTATTATAAATGTTGTAAAGGATAAAATTTTCTACAACTTTTGTATAAATATTTTTTGTCTACGATTCAGAATTTTACTCATTTAAGTACCCGCGGCTTCCTCCCCCTCGATTTTACATAACTGGATTATGTTGCTTCCCGATGGATTAACATAATGATTCGTACTTTAATTTTAAGTTGAACTTTAAGTTAACGATTTATAATAATTTAATCGAAATTAGTACAGTAGTTTTCTAGTTCTAAGCAACCAAACATACAAATCGACAGCAGTGAAACAGGCATACAGACAGACAATTTTTTTCGAAAATACGATATTTATACTTGACATCAATTATAAAGACCATTCGTAAAGTAATTTTGTTAAAAAGATTTACAAGGGTTGAGAGAGTGCTGATTAAGTACGAGTATGCATTTGCATACTGTATAACGCACTCTTCTAATAGTAGCCATATTTTTAATTTTTTTTACAAAATTCCTTTACGAATAGTCTTTATAACAATTATAAAGACTATACGTAAAGGAATTTTGAAAAAAAAAATTAAAAGTATGGCTACTCCGGTCTACGGGCTACTCTTAGTAGAGTGCGTTATGCGGTACCTAGACGAATGCATACTCATACTTAATCCGCATTCTCTCAGCCATTGTCAATTTTTTTTACAAAATTACTTTACGAATGGTCTTTATAATTGATGTCAAGTATAAATATCGTATTGTAGAAAACAAAATTGTCTGTCTGTCTGTCTGTTTCACTGCTGTCGATTTGTATGTTTGGTTTGGTTGCTTATAACTAGAGAGCTACTGCATTAATTTTGAAAAAATTATAATTTATCGTTCGCTTAAAGTTCAACTTAAAATAAAGGTACAAATCATTATGTTAGGCAGTCGCAAAGCAGCATTATCCCGCTATGTAAAATTAAGGGGGAGGAAGCCGCGGGTACTTAAATAAGTAAAACTATGAATCATAGACAAAAAAATGTTTATACAAAAGTTGTAGAGAATTGCGTCCTCTACAAGATTGATAATAATCATTTTTTACTAAAAATGAAACGGAATTGAGGAATTTGCAAAAAACCGTCTATCATGAACTTGGACCTCGAATATCTGGCAACGCCGGCACGATATCGATGGGGACTTTTTACACGTTTATTAGAACACCATAACGAAGGTGTTTACAAAAATTGTACTAACTGGGAATTATTCTGCAGTGGAAATCTAAATTTACTGGACTAAGAATGATCACAGACCTGGAAAAGTCAGAATTTTTCTAGGAATAAAAATAAGTATTTTTCTGATTCAAATTTGCAGCGATTTTAGCGTACAAAATAGAATTTAAAAGAATCAATCTGAAGACAAAAATTATTACCAAAAATTTGATATAAACGATTCTGCCTTTTGGTCACAAATTTATTTAATTGACCATGTTTTTAAATTTGTAGGTTATTGCAAAACGGATTGCGCTTTCTAATAAAACAACAGTGCCATATGAACAAGAACCACTCCTGGAACCATTGGATTATCATAACATATAATAATTTTAAATTGTAATTTATTTTTAAGTTTTATAAAGTTTTTTTATAAATACTATTTTTTTCTCCTCCCTAGGTCGAAAGTTCGTACTTTCGTCCCTGGCAAGCGGAAACAAAGTCGCTCTTTATTTATAATAAAATAAAATAAAAATAATAATTTTAATTTTTTTTTCTCAATTTTGCGAACTTTCGGCCTGGCAGGAGAAAAAATAGTATGCGCAACACGGGAGGAAATCACTACATCTCCTCCCACGTATTTGCCACCCTCGCCTTCGGCTCGGGTGGCAATTTTATACGCGGGAGGAAATGTAGCACTTTCCCCCCTTGTGGCACAATGTACTATTATATCCATTAAAATATTTTTGTATTAATTCATTAAAACCTTAAATACATATAAATAAATTTCTATATTTGACATACAAGACGTTTTCTTTACACAATCCACCAGCGACTCCCAGGAGAGATTTTCATGATTTTTAACTTCCCGCTAAGAAAATTGAAAATTTTCAAAAATAGGGAAGTTATTGATTTCACCTCGATTTTCGAAAATCGAGTTTTCATGAATCGTCAGATTTCGACGTTTTGTGATCCTAGGTAGCTATTGTCAACCAATCGATTTTGTACCTCTTACAATATTTTTAGAGCTTAAAAAACTGCGTTGAATGCCGTTTTAAAGATCAAAATCAAACAACGCGTTCAAAAGCTATAGCTTTTCAAAAATTAAAATACTGTTGTTAACAGCAATTTTCAGATTTTTGGGTATATTATCAAAATAGCGGGAAGTTCCAGGGATGGCCTGCAAGGTCAACCGATTTACAGATTTTTTTTAATTAAAACTACCGACATTTGTCATGCGAAATTCGTCGATTATTATTTCATACCTAAACCAAATATTTTAATACGAAAATATTAGGTTTAGGTATGAACAACCCTTAATAAAAGTGTTAGTAAATATCCTAAAGAATATAATTCCAGCAAAAAAATAACCTCGTTGTATTTAACAATCTAAAGTTACACGTGATTGAAGTTAGGTAAAAGAAGTACATTATTTTGAACATCCTGTATAATAAATTCATTTCTTTAGGACAGACATTGATTTGTCCGTCTACTACCTAGTGATCCTCAAAATTTCAGTTTGATAAAGGTTTCTGTTTCGGCTATGTCGAATTTTAGGTAAAGGTCTGCACGTGTCAAAAATTTCTGAAAAACTTGAATAACTCAAAAATTACTGAATTTTCGAGCATGGCTTCCCTTACAATTTCTATTCACATTTAGATGCAGAATTGAAAAAACAAATAAAAACAGGGTGCTAGGTTAAAAAAAAAAATAACTTTGATTTGCCACGCTTAAATGGGACAGGCTGTATAATTGAAAATATTTTTTGGTAATACAACGTTAAAATTTATACAACTTTTGTATTTAAACTTCTTTTCTATCTTCACCTAAAATCAATATATCGGCCGACAACGCAAGTCTTGGACACCCTGTACCTACATAAACATTTTCAAAAATGGTGTGAAAGTGTTCAGGAGGTTATGAAACGTCGAGAAATGTTGGTCCGACCCCTAGGTCCCGCCATCCGACCGACGCCAATAGTGTATGTGCCATATTATGGCAAAAACACTAAAAAATTATGTGATGAGAGAAATTGTACACATGACAGGCGTCCTAAGAATTATATTTGTTTTAACTAATTATTTTGGCTGCATTTTTTCCAAAACTCAAAAAAAAAATAATTTAGTTCAGGCCACACAACGCCCTTTTGAATAACAGATGGTTTTAAGTCAGCTCTACTAAAAACGTTTTTTAAAATTTTTAAAAAGAGACCGGTAGCGCGCCTAGACACAACCTTTATCTTTAATTTAAGACCAAAACGGACCTTCAAAGTTCAAAAATAAGAATGGGAGACTTTAAAATTTAAATAGTGAAAATGTTTTTCCACTTTTTTGCGTTACAAGCGACGCACAGTATTATTTCTTGTCCTTGTCGGCTGCATCTAAACCCCATATCACATATTATACACATACATACAATTTTCATGCATAACATTTTTTCGTAGGACCAACTATTTTTGAGATATAGTACGCGAAAAACCAAAAAAAAGGGACCTTTGAAATGCTCCTCTCCCTCTTGCGCCCACCCGAGCGTCAAGGACTTCTAATATGTTTTTTTATTAACCAGTTCAAACAAATTCCCGAAGTCGGTTATTGCGCTTATTGACTATCTTTTTACAAATGTTGAAAATTATTCTGATCAACTTAGGTATAATCACCAATAAAAATTATTTTCTACTTTTTAGTGGATTTTGGTTTTAAAAGAAAACCATTGTTTTTTGAAAAGTTATTTAAGTTATTTATTGATCAACTCTGTTTCGAGTTTCGAAAAAATTCGTTGTTTACAAAAAGTTCGAATCATATCATTCATAATCCACATTTTTGGCCAAACTTTTAAAAATTTTCAAGTTCAAATAAGATCTTCATAAAAAAGGAAAAATAGCAAAAACATCGTACTCTTTAAATTGGTTGTAAGTATAATCTCTTAATACATTTTATTATTTGCCTAGATTTTAAGGTAATTTTAATATTACAATGACATTTAAAAAGGTGATGTCATCGCAATCTACAATAATATAGTGGGGCCGTTAAGCGTTTCAACCTTGCACTTTGTGATAGAGAGATGCCACTCGGTACGAATGTTGGTCGGACCCAATATTCGCTTTAAGATGTGAAGGCATTTTGGGTCCGGCGACCGGGCTCCTAGACAGGGTGGTTCCGTAACTTTCAGGGGAAAAACGCCTGTAACTCAGCAACCGTTCCTCGCACAATCCTGGGGGTAGTCTCATTGGATTCAGCGCACTCAATTTCATACGAGACGGCCCAGGGCTGGCGCGTCAAAATATGCCGCCTAAGGCGAATACAACTTTTGCTGCCCCTCCACATATTAAAAAAATTAATAAACCAATGATATATTTTATTTACTTAACAAAATAACATGCGACATCTTTTATCTAGTAGTAGAAGGTAGAACTAAGAATCGGTGAAAACTCGAACAATATAATCATTTTTAAAAAGTAGAATACCGCACGAAAAATTCGCTGCTACAAAAATATGCCGCCCTAAAAATATGGCGCCGTAAGGCGATCGCCTGTCCGACCAGGCGCACGTGCCGGCCGTGAGACGGCCCTCAGACGAACTCCGAAACCTCCACCAGCCCGCGTATAGGGGTGAAACACAAGTAGTCCATTAAATTGTTAAATTTTTTTAGGCTACGTTTGCATTTTGGGTAGGACAAGGTTTTTTCGTTGCGTGGGAGGGGGCAGTGTAAGTTTAAAAATGAGTTTTCGGGGTCGGCGGCCACCCCATTTGGCCGCCATCTTGAAAAGAGGGTGTAGTGGGGTCGCTAAGCGTTTAAACCATGCACGACGTGATAGAGAGATGCCACTCGGTACGAATGTTGATCGGACCCATATCTTCACTTTAAAAAGTGGAGCCATTTTGACTTTCTCATGTAATATGATAAAAAACATCTACTCATATTGTACGACAATTTGAACTTACGCCCTTATATTTCACCTCTATACGCGGGCGGGGGAGGTTTCGAAGGTGGTCTGAGAACCGTCCCGTATGAACTAGGGTGTTCTGAATCTAATGAGACTACCCCAAGGACTGTGCGAGGAACGGTTGCAGAGTTCCAGGCGTTTTTCTCCTAAAAGTTACACAACCACCCTGTCTAGGGGCCCGGTCACGGGGCTCAAAATGGCTCCACTTCTTAAAGTGAAGATGTGGGTCCGACTAACATTCGTACCGAGTGGCATTTGTCTATCATGTCATGCAAGATTAAACACTTAATGGCCCCAACAACCACCTGTCTAGGAGCCTGATCGCGGGGCCCAAAACGGCTTCAATTCTTAAAGTGAAGATATGGGTCCGACCAACATTCGTACCGAGTGGCATCTATCTATCACAACGTGCAAGATTAAAACGCTTAACGGCCCCAACAACCACCTGTCTGGGGGCCCGGTCGCGGAGCCAAGTTGCCCCTACTTCTTAATGTGAAGATATGGGTCCGACCAACATTCGTACCGAGTGGCATCTCTCTATCCAGTCGTGCAAGACTCAAACGCTTCATGACCCCAGCAAACACCTGTCTATAGGGGCCCGGTCGCGGGCCCAAAGTGGCTCCACTTCTTAAAGTGAAGATATGGGTCCGGCCAATATTCGTACCGAGTGGCATCTCTCTATCACAAAGTGCAAAATTAAACGCTTAACGGTCCCAACAACCTCCTTTCTAGGGGCCCGGTCGCGGGGCCAAGTTGCTTCCACTTCTTAATGTGAAGATATGGGTCCGACCAACATTCGTACCGAGTGGCATCTCTCTATCACGTCGTGCATGGTTTAAACACTTAACGGCCCCACTACATCCCCTTTTCAAGGTGGCGACCAAATGGGGTGGCCGCCGACCCTGAAAACTCATTTTTAAACTTACACCGCCCGCCCCCCTCACGCAACGAAAAAAAACCTTGTCCTACCCAAAATTCAAACGTAGCCTAATAAAATTTAACATTTCAATGGATTACTTGTATTTCACCCCTATACGCGGGCTGGTGGAGGTTTCGGAGTTAGTCTGAGAGCCGTCTCTATAAATTTGAGTGCGCTGAATCCAATGAGACTACCCCCAGGGCTGTGCGAGGAATGGTTGCTGAGTTACAGGCTTTTTGCCCCTGAAAGTTACTCAACCACCCTGTCGCGGGCCCGATCGCGGGGCCCAAAATGCCTTCACATCTTAAAGTGAAGATATGGGTTCGACCAACATTCGTACCGAGTGTCATCTCTCTATCACAAAGTGCAAGGTTGAAGTTGGATTTGTCACTTGGCGGCCCCACTATAATTGGAATAACAATATAGTCAATAATGTGAAAATATCTATGAGGCATTGCTGCATCAAAGGTTGTCCCACTTTTCTTGGTAAACGAAGTATAATTATTAAAGTAATGTAAAATAATTCTAATTTTCCAACGGAAACTGCACTGACAGGAACAAAACGAATTTGTACATATTTCTAAACTAGAAAGACGAAGTTTTTTATGTTCTAATATGATGTGTGTCAAGTTGTATGGACCAACTTACATTTTGTCAAATTTTTCAATGCAAATCGTTTGTTCTACGTTTGTTCCGGACGCCTTCAAAATTTCAGCGTTTGTTCCGAAAAAATAAAAAAGTTATTAGCAATAATAGGTGGCCAGCCAACTTGACGTCAAGTTGTATGGACCACGTCTTAATAACAACATTTTGTGAATTTTGATTATGCCAATCGATTGTTCTCGGTTTGTTTCGGACGCCTACAAAATTTCAGCGTTTGTTTCGAAAAAATAAAAAAGTTATTAGCAAAAATAGGTGACCAACAACTAGTATATGTACACTACTGGCCAAAAGTAAAACAACAAACGTTTGTTCAGCAGAGTACATATTTTACTATTGGCTGGTCACCTATTTTTGCTAATAACTTTTTATTTTTTCGGAACAAACGCTGAAATTTTGTACGTGTCCGGAACAAACTTAGAACAAACGATTGGCGTTGAAAAAGTTTAAAAAATTTAAGTTGATCCATACAACTTGACGCACATTCTAATATGGCATTTCGCAAATGACAACCATCCTCGCCAATTCTTCTAAACTCTAAGGTATAACCGTTTGACAACATTTTACGTAACAGCTAGGACGTGTCGTCGAAGTTTTCAGCTTTTCTAGATTTATGGGCCTATTGAACTATTCTGATTCACATACATTCTATACTTTTAAAACAACCCTAGAGAAAAAATCTGAAGCTGACAGTCACAGAAATCTCGGTGGCCAATGAATGGGTATTTGCAATTAAGCGTATTGGCGGAATCCTACTAACACCAGTCTGACCTCGCTTCGCAGGGGGAGAGACTCTCGCGTGGGAGGGATAATAAATCAAAAATTCTTATCTGTGGAACTACTGAACCGATTCTAAAAATTCTTTCACTAATAGAAAGCTAAGCTTCCTGAGTGATACAGGCTATATTTTATTTTGATAAATTTCTCGCGGGGGGGGGGGGATAATTCCTGTGGGATATAGTAACAAAACGTAACTGAAAATCTTTTGCATTTTAGCATATAGACGGACTCCTACTAATATTATAAACACCACCAGCCCGACTTTGTTTCGCAGGGGGAAAATTTCTTGCTGGCGGATAATAAATCATAAATCAAAATAAACGTGGACGAAGTCACGGGTATATATTATAAAATCGAATTAATTTACATATAAAAGCTATAGAAACTAAAGCAACAATACGCGCTGCCTAGCTAATGAGGTGCGTTGCATCGCCGCGTTCGTGACGTTTTTTTGTGATTTAGATCCTCATTCCAAACGTGCGTTAAGCATAGCCTCAATAATATCTTTTTCCAAACAAAAATTGTTACCGCGTTTTTTTGACCACCGCGACGCAGACGCGATTTTTTAACTATTGTGTTCCGGATTACGAAATAATGCAGCCATGTATATTTAAATGCAATTTTAAATGTACGTACATAACGGTTTAACCCCTACGGCAGGTAATTAGCGAACCGTCACACATAGAAATTACTGTTCTTCAAAAATGTACTAAAACTGAATTAATTATTTAAAAATCCTTTTTTCAGGTTTGTAATATTATGTTTGGAAAATTTTTTGAAAAATTCTTAATTGGTCGTCCTCCTTCAAAAAAATTACATCCATCATCATGGTTGAAGTACATTGAAGTAAGTTATACACATTTTTGTAAAAAATTATTTTAAATAAGAAATGTATTGCAGATTATAGACGATCGACAACAGAGAATTAGAGGCGTGACCTAATTACGAAAGCACATTTTGCTATATTTTCATTTTCTGTCACCACACGTCAGCGTCAAAACTCAAATGCCTATCAAAACTGGACGAGTTTGAACAGTGTATTGTAACGAAACTGTTTTCTAGTGGCAGAAAAATATTTATTCGTCGCAATTGTTCTTAACCGATACAAATTATAATATACTATTTACACTTATTTTACAGGGAGCTTACTAACTAAAAATTATGTACCTACCTACACTTACACAGCACTATGATTATTTATTTCTAACATTTATTTATCTCAGATAGTCTTTTAGTCTATTACTTCAGTACTATTTGTACTGATAGACGCGGTATCCGACTGTTATCACCGAAATTATATTTATTTATATCACTGTAATTATATTTATTTATATTCGCTGTAGCCGGTAATGTTCAACCGACTGTATCAGACTCAACACTCGGCACTACACTGACTCTACACTCACTCCACACTGAGTATTCGCCACTACGGTGACTGTTCCAGTGTTCGGCACTATACTCTACACTCACCCCGCACTGAGTGTCTACTAACTCTACTCTTACTCCATACTGAGTGTACATTGACTCCGCACTGAGTGTATCCCGTGCTGTACTGACTCAGCAACCGACCCCAGTAGCGAATACATAGTCAATTCGCTACTGAGTGTCTGAACTGGCCAGGCCTTCACGCGGTATTTATATCTCTGCACGGTAATTGTTCTAGAATCACTGGTCTTCTCCGGAATATTTAAGTAGACATTTTCTCGAATAGTCGACATTGTTGTCATATACAGAGTGGATCATTGCAGCAGAGAGAACGTATATAAATGAGAGTGGCAAATGGGATGTGGAAACCGGCAACGCAGCGTTACTGTATATCTTTCTTTATCTGACACATTCTAACTCATGCTCTTACTCTGTTGCACACTGACGGGCCAATCAAAGTACAGAAATGAGCTCGACTGTCAACGACTGTCAACGAAAACCGCATGGCAGTCGGCAGAGAGAAAACATATCATTTTGAACTTATTTACGAATGTGCATCATTAAGCATTTTATTGAAAAATCAGTATTGAGAATCAGTGCATAGAAAATTAGGTTTGTTGTGTTCATTAGGTCAAAACTATATTTATTTTCATAAAACCTGGTGTTTAATTAAGCGGCTCGAAGCTAATATTTGGTAAGTAACTACATCTATTATAAATTTATCTTAACCTCAAACTTCAAACAATAATATTGTAGGTTAAAGACGCTCAAGTTATAAACGTCTAGGTATATAAGAAAATATTGCTAATTACAAACAGCGCGCTAAATTTAACAGACTATTGTTTAAAATTCAACTTGATTTTGTTTTAGACTGAATTTTTTTATTATTATTCTTGTAGATTATAGACGCGTCGACAACTCAGATAATTGTGTATTAGAATCAACCAGCCGGCATACATAAACTGACTGGTACGAGCTCGGGTCCCTGGGAGCACTAATACCCACAATCGATGATAATATTTATTACCTGGTAAGTAAGTAAAGTATACCAAATTTTGCTTAAGGCTAATAAGTTATGTAGAAGTATTCATTACTACGATTAATTAATTATTTTAGATTACTATTTTCTCTCTGAATAACCGTGCAACCCGCCCAATTAGGGTTAGAACTATTATAGTATCGATACCGAGTAGGTATCGATACTCCGGGCTTCGATACCCGATACCATCTACTCAATACTTTGAAAGTACATACTCATTTACTGTTCGGTATACAAAATAATGATTACTCGAAGCAAAAGAACCGATCTACGATTATACTAAAAAATAATCTTATTTGGCATTGCTAATTAAGACAATACGAATAATCACTAAACTAACCTCCAATAACAAACTATTTGTAAAATTTAGCCGATTGTTTTGTAAAATTAAACTTTATTCTATTTTAGATCCTCGACTGTGGAAGATCCTAAAAAATTTTATGCAGCCAATATGGTGTAGTATACGTACCAGTGTATTAGTATATTATAATATAGTAGTCGAAGCATAGATATAATATTAAAACTTGGAAACCTTTGTTAAGATAATAATAAATACCATTTATTTATTTTCATCAATCTATAGTTTTTTTTTGTTAGCAATTTATGTTTGTTTTTTATATGTTTATATGATATTGTTTATTTTTTTATCAATTTATAAAGTTTGTTTCCTTTTTTTTGTAGTAATTTATGTTCGTTTTTTATATATTGTGTTACAATAAATTTCTTTTTAAAATATACTTTCACACAAGTTATTTCAAACCTGTCGTTGACCTTATTTTACCCCTTTTTTTTATTTGGAGCCAATTTTTTTCTAAATATTTTTAAAATGTTTGATTAAGAAAAATTAACATGTTTTATTAACACAATATTTTTTCTTAACTTAATATTTTAAAAATATTTGGAAAAAACCCATAACACATTTTAAATTTTAGAAAATACCGCTTTTATTACTTCTTAGATGTGATTGGTCCGCCTTCATTCTCGATTCTATTGGCCCGTCGGTGTGCAACAAAGCAAGAAGAACTATCTCTATCTCAATGCCATTCCAACTTACGGTATATGATACTCTCATTTATATACGTTCTCTCTGTTATATACGTTCTCTCTGCATTGCAGTTTACACTCTTTCTCGAACAGTACGGGGTGGTTCATTACAGTATAATGTTATTTTCCGTTCTTATATCCTTCTTCTCGCAAACAATAATTAAATAAGTGTATATATTTGAAACAATAGCATAAACCGCCATATTATTATGACGATCTATTATATAGAAAGAGATGTTTTTCAAACGAGTTGTAATATAGTAGAATGAAAATAGTACAACACTAGTTGTAATATAGTTTTTAGTTTTGTAAGTTTCTTTTTTTCATTCGCATGTATGATCTCGATGTCAAAAATGCGTTGGTTATAAAATTAAAAGATAAAAAAGAAAGAGATAAATTATTATATTGAAACTATTCCACCGCGAATGCCAATCACTGGCTGATAATTATCTACGTAATTATATGTAATGTAGATTCCAACAAAAAAAGTGTGGGACGACGACACCATTTAACGTTTTCTTATCCAATAACCCGGCAGGTTCTGACTTAGGTACATTAAAAAATCTACAAACTTAGGCACAACTTCTTGCTTTTATTGTAAATTTTTGTCAACTCTATTTTTTTGTATTATTTTTATTTCAAAGATTAATTTGTACACTTACCTATAGTATCCTCATAAAATATTGTAGTACTTATATGGTAGTAAGTTTAGGAATGGTTTTAGGAAAATTTATATTTTCCTTTTTTGTTCCAATTCTTCGACAGTAGCTCCTGATTGTTTCTGAACTAATATTTAATGTAAATTCAATTAGACAATTCTGAAGAATACTTCATTTATTAAAAATCAGTTTCAATTTACGACTTATTATTTTAAATCAACAACACAATATCTTTTTCATCGATGTAATACTAATAATGCCACTTTAATTTAAACTATACTTAGAAAAGTGTATCTTAAAAAAATCACATTAGCTATACTAATCAGTTGGTCGTTTTATGGTCAACTATTCGTTGGTGATACTGAAAAACCGCCGAACGTCTCTTTGCAATACCGTCTAACAGTTAACTTAAGTAAGCACCGTGTAAGTATTGAAAACACAATTTTACACAGCGCAAATATTCGGGTGAACTCCATCTTCGGTAATAATTTATTGTATCGTACGATTTTAAGGCTCCTCCGATTGGATAATTCAAACAAACACGCTTTCATTATGTGCATAATTATGCGCCAAGAGGTCGTGGATCACGCCTGATCGAAATATCATTTTTTTTTACTTCAGTTACATAATATACCTACGCGAAATTGCAGATTGACATTCAGCGGTTTTGCAGAATCATCGACGTATTATAAGATAGCACAAAAATATTGCGGAGAGTGTATGATCAACAATCTAAATTTTAAACTAACATTTTGACAATAATGAAAACAACTAATTTATATTTTGACTAGTTTCGTTTTTTTTATTATTTTTTAAATATTTAAAAAATATTTCTCTTAAAAATCAGTCAACAAACACCTGAAATTTTATTTATCAAAATTTCACTGATCATTTGCACTGATAAAAATTCACATTTTGTTGATATGAGAAGATAAAAAGTCGCTGATTGTAGATGGCGATGGCCGATAAATTCACACAAACTTGTACTAAATGACTTTTGTTAATTAACGATTAGGTAATAGTTTTATAATTTACAAGGTGTTTTGAAATCATGCAACATAAATAAAAAAGTGCTTCTGTAAAAAAAACGTTCAAGCATGAACGTACTTCATGCGCCGAGGGTTCCGTACATCACTTTACGATCAGAAGTTTCTAAAAATCAAATTTTTATAGAACTTTTTTTTTAAATATTTCAAAAGCCAATGAGAATTAGAAGATGGCCATAGTTTTCCTCAAATCTTTACCTGTCCCTTCAAATGTTAGATTTTTCCAGAATTTAAGATTTGTGCGTGAAGAAGAGTAGAGACATACTTTTTCATAACTTTGAATTTTTATAAAGAAAAATAGTAGGAAAATACTTAAATTAAAAAAAAAGTATGAAGCCTTTTCAAATGGTAAGACCACTCGATTAAATAAAAAAATAATATTTTTGGGCTTACGCGTTTTCTTCCCTAAAAACAAGGAATTTTTTAAAATATGGCAATGGAAAAACCTGCAAAGCGCAAAACTCTAACTCACGGTAAGACTATTATAGTACACCGTGATTCAGTTATAACTTATAAGTATATTATACCGAATTAAGTTTCTAAGTTTAGCCGTTAATTTATTTATATTATAATATTTTAATTTTTAACACCTTTCAATAAGGCACTGGAAGTAACATACGCAGTGCGTAAGTACAAATTAGGTACAATAAGTTTAGAAATTTGAAATTCAGATTAATAAACAAAAAAACTACAAACCTGTTTCAATTTTCAAACCACGGTAATTTACAAAACAGCTGGAATTTGCACTTTACAAAAATAAAAAATAGAAAAACAATAAATTATTAAAAATCACTAATTACAACGACCGATAGTACAACTAGAAAAACTGGAACTGATTTAAAATAAATGAATACGAATTATGCTAATCTGTTACCTACCTACAAACGTCTTTCGATAAAAGTTATTCAATACTATACACAAATTGAATAATCAAATAATAGTCTGGGATCCGACATTAGAAAAATATACCCTCATCTGTTAATAGAAAAAGGTAACATATTTTAAATCTGTTAATAGAAAAAGGTAACATATTTTAAAAGGAAGATAATTATATAGGTATTCAAACTGTGGAAGAACAGCTATTAGCTTTAATAATTATCTTAGATATAGGTTTTTGGGTGAAACTAATTCCCACAAAGACGGGGTTGGAATTTTTTAGTTCGTTGCTGGTATCTTTTTGATATACTAAAAGTCTAAAAAAATCTAAATGTGCAAAATGCGTTTTTTTGGTCGCCATCTTGAAAAAACATCAAGTTTAAAAAAAATAAAAACTCATGGGTGATATCAAAAAATGTTTGCCGTTAAATTGCCCACATTTTTCGTTCCAAACATTTTTTGATAAAAGTAGCCGCTAACCCAGAAATTAAAAGTCTTATTATTGAGAATATTCACTGTTAAAGTTACGTAACACTTTTTGAAATTTTTGATATGAATGCGAAGTACTCTAGTAAATGAGTATTTAAGAAATATTAAATTCGTATGCAAGGGTTATATAGACCTATTCATGGGCTATCGAACTGTATCGAAAAATTTGGAAAATCTGGTTGAGGCCACCCTAGAGACACACTTTTTCCAAGGTAGTATTTTTGAGATGAAATTGGAATACTTGACGCGAAGTACTCTAGTAAAAAGGGTGTTCAAGAAATATAAAAATTCTATATTATGGTCCTATGGAGGTTATATAGGCCTCTTCATGGGCTATCTAACTGTGTCGAAAAATTAGGAAAATCTGCAAGGGCCACCCTACAGAAGCAATTTTTCCAGGATCTTACTTTGTTTGTCTCAAAAATTCTATCTTGAAAAAATTGCTTCTGTAGAGTGATCCCTTGCAGATATTTCAAATATTTTGACACAGATAGCCCATGAATAGGCCTATAACGTCGATGTAGGATTTTTATATTTCTTGAACACACTTTTTACTAGAGCACTTTGCGTCAAGTATTCAAATTTTACGTCAAAAAGCACTATTTATGGAAAAATTGATTCTGTAGGGTGGTCCATTGCAGATTTTCCTAATTTTTCGATACAGTTAGATAGCCCATAAAGAGGTCAATAACCTCCATAATATAGAATTTTTATATATTTCTTGAAGACACTTTTTACTAGAGCACTTCGCGTCAAGTGTTCCAAGTCCACCTCAAAAATACTACCTTGGAAAAAGTGTGTCTGTAGGGTGGCCTCAACCAGATTTTCCAAATTTTTCGATGCAGTTCGATAGCCCATGAATAGGTCTATATAATATTTCTTAAATACTCATTTACTAGAGTACTTCGCATTCATATCCAAAATTTCAAAAAGTGTTACGTAACTTTAACAGTGAATATTCTCAACAATTAAGAGTTTTAATTTTTGGCTTAGCGCGGCTACTTTTATCAAAAAATGTTTGAAACGAAAAATGTGGACAATTTTACGGCAAACATTTTTTTATACCACACGATTTTTTATTTTTTTACATTTTTGATGTTTTTTCAAGATGGCGGCCAATAAAAACGCATTTTGCACAATTAGATTTTTCTAGACTTTTAGTATATCAAAAAGATACCAACAACGAACTGAAAAATTCAAACCCCGTCTTTGTGGGAATTAGTTCCACCTCAGGGTGTTTTTTTTTTACTTATATCTACTGCACTATTAGCTTAAATAAAGGTAAAGAATGAGTGCGAGTAGGATAATCTTATGTGAGCCCATGTACGAGCATTTTATAATAGAAATTGTGCTCGTCGTAGATTACAGATGCTCAGCAATTAATGTATTTTGTCCAATCGATTTTTTTTTATATCTAAATGCACTCTTTCATTTAGGCATGATTTCAAAATATCTATTTAGTGTCGATTTAACCTTATTAATGATTTTTTAAAACAGTTTTAGATCTTAATTTTGAGCTGAAAAGATAAAAATATGTTTAAAAGGATCATTTATTAGTCATTGTTTACCTAAAACAAAGATAAAACAAAATTAGTAGGTACCTAAATTTGTATGTCGAATTCAGACAACTTATTAGGAATTGAAAAACAGATTTTTTAAAATAAGACCCTGAAATTGCAATTTTGCTGGGATTCTTGTGAAATAATTGTCGTTATGACTTACGAGACTTCGTAAGTTTAGTTTTTAACCCCTAATTTCTAGTATGCCAAAGACGTAAAGTGTAAGTGATAACTCGCAGCGGATGTACCCACTGCACCCAGGGCATTTTTTGTGATTTTTACTGCGGATCCATGAGTGTCGAAAGGCCCTGCTACTTGCTAGTTATTTTTGGTAATAGTCCCCATTCAATGACTACCAAGAGAATTATTTCACATTACATGAAGATACAATGAATGATCGACTTTCAATTTCACTCAATGGGGTTGGAACAGCACATTATCAGTGGCAAATTTCTGTGGCAGACTTTTTAAAGAAAAAAGAGCGCTGGTTTAGAGAACCAACATTTGAACTAGGTACATGAAACTAGGGATTTTGTCGAATCAATTTATTAGGAAGGTACTTCTGCAATTTCTTGTTTTTTGTGTTATACTTAGTTTTCAGTTACCAGCTTTATTTTTTAATTATTTAAATACTAGTAGTTTGGTTTAGTATTTTGTTTATTTTATTTTGAAATCAAAAAATTGTTTGGATCCACTTTTGTTTTACTGTGGAGCCACTTCAAAGGCCTGTGGATCCTTTAGGATCCGCAAAGGTAGCTTAAAAATGCCCTGACTGCACCGCCGCACACTACAAATGGTGAGTAAGGACTGTCTCTGAACACTAGCGAAACAGGCACGTGTTTGGGGCGGCATATTTTTAGGGGCGCCAGTGCAGCGTCATGACGTAGTTTATAAGCCACGGGCAGAAAGGCGGAGTTTACTGGAATTTGACTGCCAGCGATCGCAATGGCAAATCAGTAACTAATTAAATAAATGTAAGATGGGTCAACAATCTAGGCTACGTTGCTATGGATACATTTATTTTTTACATTGAAATTAAAATTAAAGTTGACGCATCCTCATCTGTCAAAATATAACCGAAACATAATGTCATTTTGTCAAGAACTACGAATTTAACAATGAACGTGAAGAAAATTTGTAGGTAGGTACTTGTGGCTTAAGAAATTGTGAATACTCACGGACAATATCAATAATTTCAAAAATATAATTTGTTCAACACTCGCAAGAAATAAATTATTTCGTGGCCCTGCTGAGCGTGGGCGAAATAATGAGTTCCCTGATTGTTGACGTGCAGAGTGGGCGAAATAGCATTTCGCCCACGCTCATTACGGGGAACGTTTACGCATTCAATCAGGTCACCCATTATTTCGCCCACGCTCAGCAGAGCCACGAAATGACATATTTCTTGCGGTAGTTGAACAAAATATTGTGTGCGACTATTGGTCGAAAGAGGAGATTCCACTCGTGTGTTTTACTGCACTCGCTATGCTCGTGCGGCAAAATCCACACTCAAGGAATCTCCTCTTTCTCCCACTAGTCGCACAATATACTATTATTGAAAAATTGTTTAAACTGTAAATAACTAATTATGACGCGTACTTATAAATAATACAAAGTACTTATTGAAAAGTTCCGAAATCTGCTACGCTGGCGCCTATTGTAATTCTGCTCGCAGACCGTAGACTATAAGCTCAATAAAACTGTATTAATTTTATTCTTATGGAATTTCAAGGCTGAAAACACCCGCTATTAAGAACCTTGAATGCTCCGACAAAGCTGTTAAGGTGTTGAGTCTTTTTTAATTTTTATCACTTTCTTTCGAAATGCCGGTCGACGTTAGTCAGAACATCGTACGGCTCTTTATTTCTCGAGAATACAACGTGAGCAGGTACATAATATTTTTAACCGACATACTTTTTCATATTATTATAAAGCGACAAATGGTTGTTTGCTTGGGGCGGTAAAAAGTCAGAGCCGGCCCTTTAGTTTTTACTCTTTACTGTACTATCCTGTGAGCTCGACACAACTGTTCTGAGTATAAATTTGACAAGTTTTTAAGTTTATTAAGGCACCGTTTGGATTTATTAAGAAAAATTATAAAAAAAATCATATTAACTTGGATAATCCGTACAAATTTTAATTACAAGTTACAACATACAAAACTTCCGCAGAATGAATATTTTCAATTTCAATTGGAAGACGGTTTCTTCAGAGAAATTATCAAGAATATATTATAGGTATATAATTCAAGCATTAGGTACCTATTACAAATATAATATAAAGAAGTATGTTTAATTTTCTATTCGTTTATCCACGCTAAGCTCAAAAACTACTGAACAGATTTGAAAAAAATATTTTAGTTTTAAAAGTCTACTTCTGTTTGAGTGACGTGAACTACAATATATTATTACGCTGCAACAAAATGGGGATGAGTAGTTCTCTAGTCTCATCACCATTTTGTTATGGTGAAACAGTGTAATAATTATTTCAAATAATCAAATCGGTTCAATAGTTTTTGAGACTAGTGAACTACTCAAAACGGGGATGAGTAGTGACTCACTATTCAATACTTATCTCCATTTTGTTGTAGCGAAACTGTGTAATATTTTTTTTCAAATGTAGTTTTTGAGACTAAAGTAAAAGGATATACGCAGACGCAGTAAAGTGATATTATATGAGAGGCTTGTAGCCTTGTTCATGATTACTTCGCTTCCAAACCAAAATTTACCCAGGCGAACCGAGCCGGAAAGCTAAAATTTTATATTTCTCTACGGAAAATACAGAGCTTTGTACGTCACAGTAAATTATAAAGTAATTTCGGGTCTACGTTTTCCAAAACTGTTTTTCAATTCAACTTCATCCAACAACCATACAAATTTGGCATTGCTGCCTCCAGTGTTTTATCCCGGATAAAGTAGTGCTTATTGAGTTGGAGAATAACTGGAGTGTTTTAGGCATTAAAGGATTTCTAGAAAAAAAAGAAAAAAACTAACTAAACAACAGATACAGGCCGTGCAGTGAGTGATTAGATTGTTATATCACAGAAAGCGGTGATTATTACTCTCAGAATGTAGTCATTTAAATAAATTATACAGCATGTTACCTGACGAAAAACACCAGAAACGAATCTAGCTGCTTAATATCGACTTTTTGGTTTTCAGCTTTCAGCGAAACATTTTGCATTAATCTTACCAATCGATGATATGTTGTTAATTTTCGTTGTTAAATCTCAGTACAGAGGTGGAGAATTATTGACAATTATTGATGTTTCTGACAACTACCGATAGTTTCCAGCTGTGTGTGAACTAGTGATGTGCCGGATCGTTAAAAATGTATATCCGCGGATACGGATCTGAATACGGATATTTGGTCTCAAGATCCGCGAATACGGATACGGATCTTAACTTTCTTAGAGTACGCGGCGGTAAATACTAAATACTGCACATCGACCTTTGGAAAGAGACTATCTGTTATGGGAAGAAGTTATTGACCACGATATTAAAAAATAATCTGAATGGAATTTAACTGTTTTTCATTATTACCTAATCACCTATATATATAAAATTTTGTCTATGAATTGAAAATTGGTAAGGTAAAAGATCCGCCAAAAAACTAACGGATACGGATCTTTCTTTTCCCTCGGATATCCGCGGATAGGGATATCCGGCACATCACTAGTGTGAACTTGTACCCCGACTTTGAGATAAAAACATATTTTTTGGTCCAATCTGTAGCTTTTCGCTTGTAGTTGTTTGTAGTAAAAAGATTTTTATTTGTAGTTCAACGGTTTTCGAAAAAAAAAATCAAAAATTGCCCCCCCCCTCACTTTTGAATTTCGAAAATCCGACTTCATGTTTGGAATCGTTTGTAGTGATTTTACTTTCGTTTGTAGTTCAAAATTAAGCGAGCTACAAACAAAAAACCGAATACGTTTACGCACAAAAACCAGCGTCATAAACACCATCTCGAGAATTCTGGGTTCAGGTAGGCGCGTCATAGACACAAATTCGAAGATTCTAGTTTTAGGTAGATCGATGGCTTTTAGGTAGATATATGTTTTCTTCAGATTTTTGCATAAACAAGTTTGGTTTCTTGGCTGTAACTTCCTTAATTTTGAACTACAAACGAAAGTAAAATCACTACAAACAACTACAAACGGTTCCGAACTTGACTGTGAAGTCGAATTTTCGAAATTCAAAAGTGGGGGAGGGAATTTTTGATTATTTTTTTTTTTCAAAAACCGTTGAACTACAAACAAAAATCTTTTCACTACAAACCAGTGCCGGATTTATATTTTTTATGAGTGTAGGCCACTTTATTTCCGCCGCCTCATGTACATACCTTTCTAAAATAATAATTTTCCATTTGTAGTAAAGGGGCCTCCTTTACTACAAATGGAAAATTATTATTTAAATAAACGAATGAAAGTTAAATAAACGAATGAAATAGTCATTAAGAAAGAGAGCGTAAAAAAGAAACAAGATATACAATTTTTTCAAGTGACCGTCCTCTGAAATCTGCCGCCCCTAGGCCGCGGCCTATTTATAAATCCAGGACTGCTACAAACAACTACAAACGAAAAGCTACAGATTGGACAAAAAACATTTTTTTTATCTCAAAGTCGGGGTACAAGTTCACACAGCTATAAGTAGTTAGGTATCGACTATCGATGGTTCTCCACCTCTACTTGTGATCGCCGCCTGTACATATAGATGCATACAACTGTCGTGTACTTAAAGGTAACCCAATAATATAGTCTCAGTGTGGGACGTTGCAGACGAATACAAATACAATTTTTTCTCATCGAGGCATTAAATTTTAAGAAATGGGAAAATCATAGGCAAGTTTTATATTAGTGTTTTTTTAAATCAGAATATAGAAGTTACAACTCTTTAAAAAATGCAGTTTCATAAAGGGAGCCGATGTCTCATCGAAGTTTTCTGAAGTGAGTCAAAGGCATTGCCATGTTGTAATGTTGTAATACACAGTGATTTTTTAACATTATAAATACTTTTTTGTTGTCCTTTATTGCTTAAAAAATGAAAAAAATATACTGCATAAATGACACATAATGATTCGATCTGAGCAAGCTGAGAAAAAGTAGGGTAAAGGTGTCTCCAACCACTTACCAATGGTTCGAACACTTTTATATTCAGAATTGACAAAATAAATGATATGTACCTAATTAAGAAAATTATAATGTAGATAATTATTTTCAATCTTTCATAGTTTCGTATTTTATGGATAATATTGGTGCGAAGAGAAATTAGAAAAAATATTAATTTGCCGGTGAGTTACAGATTTGTTGTTTGATATGTAAATTATTTGCAAATTAATATTTTCGAATTTCTTTTCATTAATTTTGTCAACTACAAATAAAAGTGGTCGACCAGATAGGTGGTCGGGAACTGACGCCTTTATATGTCTCTACCTCAAGTGCTGCCTCTCGCGGTTGATTGAGGTATTGCACTCAGGAAAATGGTTCTTTATAAACCAAGGGAAGATTGAAACCAAGAAATCGTTATAAAAATAGCCACCACGTTCCGGTTTTGACAACAACACACCATATCTATATTAAAATTAATAACAATAATGTTAAAAAAGAGTGTTAATATCAATAAAAAAAAACATAATGATCATAAAATAGCAGCGATCATTCGCTTCGATTAAAAGCTTCTGGAAAAACAATATGAAGTAATAATGTACTTGTATGGGATTTTTATAAAAACAGAACGAAAATAAGCAAATTTAAACAAAACTTTAAAATTTGAGAAACATTGAACGATTCGTTGAAGTGCAATAATATAATCAATTTGCTGTGCTATTTAAACGTCACTCAGCTCTGCTGACGTCAAAAGTGTTTTGTTGACGTCTAATAATAACTATAATAGCTGTTATTGCTAACAAAGCACTTTTGACGTCTGCGAAGTTGAGTGACGTCACATGTTGTTAAAATAGCACATTAACTTTAATAAATTATTGCTTTTCAACAAATCGCTGAATGTTTCTCAGAGTTTAGAGTTTTGTTTAAACTGACATATATTTTTGTTCTGCGCAATAAAAAAGTGACGTAAAATTCCATGCAAGTACCCTATTGTTAAGTTCAGGCCAACCAAGCAGAACGTCGGATTTATAAGGAAATACATAATGATTAAGAAAGTCTCATACTATTATATCGTGTTCACTATAAGAAAAAATCATAATAAAATCTTTTTTCTAAATTTACTTTAACAAGTCAATCCAGAATAGAAACATTTTGTGCTTATTATTTCCGTTTTGATCCTTAAAAATAAAAGCTCGTTTAAAAATAACGAAAATATATATTTTTTTTAAATTTTGGAATGTTTTTACTTGACTCAAAAACCGGTAAATAAAATAACAACAAAATCTATAGAAAAGCACAAAACTAAAAGCACAAAAACACAAAGCCATTAGATAACTACCAAAACTTGTTGAACACGGTAAATATAAGTCGATTTAAAATAAGGCAATGAGTTCAAAATGAGCTCAAAAATAAAAATAATTGTGGACACTGCGAAAATGATTCATTTGGTCATTTTTTGGCGTAATAAAGCAAAATTGATAGTCACATTCATTTAAACACCTTTTCGTTACACGGGCGTTGCAAACAGCGCGATAAACAAGATTCCATTCACCAGCATAGGGTAATGGCACCATTCCAGACCACTTACCAGCGGTCACCCCCTTTTATTTTAATAGTTGACAGAACAGACGAAGACAAATCAGAAAATACTAATTTTCAAATTAGTTACACATCTTTTGGTTAATATTTCTCTTCATACTGATAAAGTATATACTTTATTGGTATCGATAAAGTATATACTTTATCGGTATGTAGAGAAATATTAACAAATATTAAACAAGAGATTTAAACATAATTTTCTTTATTGCACATATTTTGCAATAATCTATTTTCAACTTTAAATACAAAAATGGTCGACCACGGGATAAGTGATCAGAAACCGGAGCCTTTGTCTTATATTTTAAAAATAAATAATTCGAAACAATGTGACCTCTTAGAGGTCTCGCACGTTAATTTTGATTTAAAATATTTATGCTAGTGAATAAATTTTATTTGGCGAGTCGTTTACCGCACTAGTGCCGTGGGAGGGTACCTTACAGAATGTGACGAGCAGCGTTATCATTGCAAATATTAGTAACTGGACCACTATTGTGATCAACGTCTCCACTGTAAGTTCAAGTGCCATTTCACAGTTCCGCGTGTCGCTAATCGCGTTAATATTTCGCCGGTCATCCCTGCTTTCACAGTTCGGTGTGCGTTCCAAGATCAAGCGCATAGTATTCATCAATCGCCATGACTGAACCGCAAGCGCGCGCATCACGGATGTATAAGCTGTACTGGCCCAGGCGCCAGTTGGAATTTCGACCGGTTAGACGTGTCTCTGCCGGTCCGCCGGCCATACTCGTCGCTTTGAAACGGGTCGTACGATACCATAAGACGCTGGTTGCGTGCGTACGCGACCAACAACAAGCAGAGCTGTGAAATGACTCTGAAGATGCTCATTGTAAATCGACCCAGTTGAGACAAACAAAAAGGAGAAGTGATGAAAGGATTGTTATAATTATATAATAATTATGTAGGTATTATATAGAACATAACAAGCAGCTTTTTAAATTCTACTACTGTAATATACAATATACTGTATAATATATGAAACTACTTTATTTGACAAAAACGGCTCCAACTACATGTGCATATTCCCGCCCGCCGGGGCACTAATAGAACACTACACACATACATGTACATTCTACAAACACTAAACACTAAAAGTAAGTAACACTATCGAAATACAATACTTATTAAGTTCTACGAGTAACAAAAGTTCAATTCACAATTGACAAAACAACGAGGTGCTGTTATTAACCGCGTCACATAGATCGTAATTTACAAACGCTCGACAATTGAGGTCTCAATAATTTCATCGCGTCAGCCAAATATGTCGTCTTGTAATCTATTTGCACTAAAAATAACAAAATTACGAATTTGACTTTGTAAAATCTGTTATATAATGACGCAATCACTTATGTTGCCAAATTTATTTCGAATTTTCACTGAAACTGTTTGTAGTAAAGTTACAGCTGTATTGCCTTAGTCGATTACAAAATAATAAAATAAAAAAAACATCAGCTAGCTGATAATAGCCGAATGATAATCATGCTTATATGTACCTTTTCATCGCACGAACGCCGCAAAGAGCAAAATTTATTCATCAACATAAATTTTAAAACTAAATAAATTCAAAACGGTGCCGTTTCTCAAGAAGGCACTATTTTTATGAGTTTATTTAAATTATAAAAAAAAAACTGGTGAGTAAACATAGTGTCAGGTCATTTGCGACATTCGTGTGTTGTGGAACAGTAAGTGAACAATGGCATTAAAAGCTGTTTAAATTTCTGGTTACCAGTATTTTCAGAAAATTTACTTCCAACGGTCGAATACAATTACAGATCTTAAATAACAATTTGTAAAAAATGCGTCACTATTTTTACATGCTGTATAGCCAATTGAAGATAGCGAGATTTATAAAGAAATATTAATTATTATGAACACGTAAATCAAGTCCAAATAAAAAGCCTTTGCTAAAAGTAATCAGCACTCGAGTTGAATAACAAAAGAACGTCAAAAAACAATTACCTCGCGCAGAAGTCAACTGTAAATGAACTTTTACGAAACTGTTGATTTTGTATTTTAAGTAATTTAAGTATACAACATACGAGATAATAAATACGGCAAACCACCAAAAACAGAAAAATATCACTCTAAATAACGGTCAATAATTAATAATAATCAATTAATTAGTCAGAGTGTAATGATGAGGATATTGTTAACTAACAAGGTATTATAATCCGTTTTCTTCTTCATCTGTTTTATAATAACATATACACATGACGTCATCATTTATAAATCAGTAATCACCATACATAATATATATATGCATGTAAATATTGTGAAGTCATCTACTTTAAAATAGCCCTTTTTTATATTATTTTGTAAGAGTTCAATAATGCATTTTTGTCTTTCATTATCGTATATATGTTATAAATTATTATTATTATTAATTAGTACGATCTAAGTAGAATATGATAATTATTAATTATAATTAACTACTAAAGATTCAGACCAACCCTCTCTGAAAATTTCGGCAAAAAAGTACAAGTATTACTCATAACAAATTCAGTGACTTCTTACTATTAGTGACGTAGCCAGAGAGGGGGCTAAAATCTCCCATTACAATCTAAAAGTGAAGCGCTCAGTCTGTCGTCACTCATATTACGTGGCCCGCTTTGTAGCCTTGAGATGTCCGCCGACGGACAAAATTCGAGGAATGAGCCTCTCCCCGAAGAAAAAAAATCCGGCTACGTCACTGCTTTGTACATTATCAAATTAGATCAATAAAAAAAGTGATTAAATAAGAATAGGATGTTTTGTTAAAATGAATTTTAGAGGAAACATCGTCTCACCTTTCCTTTTTGAGCAATTGAAATTTGTGTTTCCAAAACAACAGTCGTAGTTACACGATATAATTTTTCAAACGTTGATCCCTATGTCCACAACGAATTCACGTAGTGAATAATTTTTATCAATTAGCAGATTATTCCATCATGATTGTTAGGTTATATATAAAAAAAAATCAAATGCCACTGTCGGGAATTGAACACTCAGTTACCAGCCGGAAACTGGGTGTTTCGGGTTAAATTCCTGAAGTCCCGACAGTGACATTTGATTTTTTCCTATATATAGCCTAACAATCATGATGGCATAATCTGCTGATTGATAAAAATCATTCACTACCTACTTAATTGTTACGCGAATGCGTTGTGGATATAGGGATTATCGTTTGATTTAATATATTTTGTTATATTGTTGTCCACGGAAACTCAAATATTGTTTTTGAATATAATTTTTCAACTGAGGAAAGACACTTCAAATTAAAAGGGAAAATTTAGGCAGGTACGCTACGCTAGTTTGATACAATTTTATTATTAGGCAATATATCTAATAGGAAGTTGTATTGAATAAGTGTTGTCAGGCATTTAAATGTCCGGACATTTTTGAGTGTCTAGAGGCAGCCAGCATAAATACCGGGTGTTTAGAAATTCGCGCACACTGACTTCGAGATAATAGGTGTGTTTGGTATCGAGGTGTAGTGTAGTGTAGATAACTTTTCACTGAAAAGTGTAAAAAGTTCAGCAAAAGTGTAAAGTAAATGTACACTTGTAACAAACGGGCTAGTGTACATTCTGAGTAGATTGTACATGCGCATTACAAAATAAATAAATGACAGATTGACTGAGTTCATTATTTCTAGTTTTTACAGTTTTTTTGGTCGTAAAAATGTTAAACTCACTGCCATATTTATCTTGTACCATTACATTTTGAAGCTCATTCATTTTTAAGAGACAAAAATTGTAAAAAACAGAGTACGAAAAAGGTATCAAATCTGTCAAAGCGATTGTCAATTCAGACATATATCACGTGACATCTACTACACTACGTGCACTTGCTCAAAAGCCGGGACTAATAGTTGTTACACCTTTAGTCCCACACTGAAATAACAAACAGGTCAGTTGTTTTACACTTTTGTATAACAAACGTAATAGTGTCAAAAGTGTTTACACTTTTTACACTACACCTTGATACCAAACGCACCTAATGTTACGTGACAAAAACCGAAATAAGTTACCACGATTTTTTGATCAGAACGGTACTTTTAGAGTTACCGCGGTTTTGAAAATCTGGAAATCAGCATTTCATAGTATTCTCGATTCAAATAATTATCAGCTATCATTTCTCAGTTTGGATTGCTTGAAATATTACGCCGTATTATACAATGCGAAAATGGAAAAGCCAAAGTTTTTACAAAAAATTGTTTTGAACTATATTTTGTTTTCCAACATTCGTCATGAATTAAAAACAATTGACATTTTCTGATTTTCAAAATCGCGGTAGCTCAAAAAGTATTGGTCTGATCGAAAAATCACAAAATACTTTTGTTTAATTTTTATCACATAGCACTATCTCACAGTCGGTGTGAGCGAAATGCGAAACACCCGGTATAATTTACGAATCTGCATAATGTGGTCAACGTAAAATGAATAAAACAAAATTATTAGCACGTTAAGCACATGTGTAGAGTAGAAAAAAATTGTCTTTGAGAAGGGCATTTGCTTTGTCATTTTTTCACATATACCTACCTAGTGTTCATATTTTTAGATACAAATGCTGCACTTTTTTTAAATTTTCGAGAATTTTAGTTATGCCTCGCCGTCTTAAAAGCGATTATAGGGCTATAGCCTACGTTTGAATTAGAAAATTTTTTCTTGACTAAATAGTCCTAGACATTTCCATGATTCCCCTGACCTATAAACAATTCTCTGACTTTTCCAAATTGTGACCGCCCTGTTTATAGATGTCACAGTGAATTCGATACTCTCAAGAGATTTGTAAACATACAGAATCATGATGACAGGTACACATACAACCTCAACATTTTTTGATAGCAATACCATGACAGATGCATATAACCTCAAAAAATGTTGACAGCTTACCAAGGGAATATAGCTATCAGTGAAGTTTTGCACCGCTTCCGTGACATTTCAAGTCATTCTAGTAGATATTGGGAGGGATGGGATTTCAGTAAAGATGTTTACACATAAAAAATGCCAGGACATCTGACAACACTATAATATTATTTAAAGAACTAATTGAGTAAGTTGTGACTAAATTCATTATGAATAAGACGTTCTGCATTAATAAATATGTATAGATATTACAATATGTATGCATCTTACCCATTACATTAACTGTTTTATATTATTGTAGGTAAATATTAAGTACAATTTCATCAAATGATCATTTTAATAATAATCATCTTAAAATCATGCCTACCATTGAAATTATCACGTGAGATGAGTCTTTTTATATATATATTTATTTGTTTGTTTAGAGAAATAAATACAAACTTTTTTATTTTGCTTCTCTCATATTTTTTTATATCTTTTTAGTAGTAAATACAAAAATAGAGGGTTTTCTCTCCTAACAAGCTTATTGCTGTCAAATAGATAATTTTTACAAAAGTATTGTCGCCGCATATCGTTTATATACCCATGATCTATCACTATAAACATCTCTTCATTTTGATTGCATCGATTATGCTAAATTTTCTGAAATGTCGCAACAAACACATGTTTATTTTAGGAAAAATCGACTAATAAAAGAGTTATTTATACAAGAATTAGTCTTCAAACTTTAGAGGTTGATTCCTTGGGTCAAATGAAAAATAGTCCCTATAAACATATGTCCAGATACGCACTGTCCCTGAGATACAGTGTTAAAATTTAAAACTTTTGTTTCATTATTTAGCAAAGTATGAATTCAATTCGTTTGAAATTTTGACAGATTGTTGGGAAGGTGTTTTCAAGTTAAAGTATCACGTGAATGAGTTCTATTTTATTTAGACACGGAACTATGATAGTTTAAAAATGTAATATGTAACACTAATGAAAGTTTAAATTCTCGTCATTTACTAAATAAAAAAAAAGACCTATGTCCACATGAGATATTTTGCTCACAAAGACCTTCCCAACAATCTATAAAAATTTCAAACGAATTGAATGAATACTTTGCGAAATAATGAAGCAAAAATTTGGAATTTCAGCACTATGTATCTCAGGGACTGTACGTTTGCGGACATATGTTTATAAGAACTTTTTTTCTTAAACTGGCTTAAGGAATCGGTTTCATAGTTATCAAAATAAACCTGATTCATTCTGTCCCGCATAAAAAGTATGTCTAAAATAAGTAGAAACAAGAAAATACACAGTGAGAAGACAAATGACAAATTAGAAGTTTTCTAATTTTACTAAGTGATAAAAATGTCAAGAATGAAAGGTAACTTCACATTATTAATACTGGTGGGGGGGGGGGGCTAATTAAAAATAAAAACAAATATAAACTACTAACACTATGCAGTTTCAATAAATATTTGGCACTATAATAATAATACTAAAATAGATTTAAACAACTAAGAGACAAGTAAAGGATAGTTCATGAGTATGTCTCAAGGTCACACAAACTGTAACTCCGAGTTAAATATAAACTGTTTCAGTTGGTGTGACGGCGGTTTGTCAAAAGTATTAAATCTAACTACATCTAAAATTCTAACGATAATAATAAATACAAAACGATACTGAACGGTAAAAGAGGAAAATAAAAAAATATGGATTGTCTTTATTACAACAAACTGATTACATACTGAAGTACACAAGTCCATATAGGTACTTACATATTTCTATAATGTGAAGCCGGAGTCCCGCGACCAGTGTACATGACAAATATCTGTCACTGGTACAAACGTTTGCCACTGGTCTTTTCCCGCAAATAATTGCCAAAGGACGGCAAATAATTGTACACTCGACAAGGCAATGAGTTCCCATAGCTTGTTAATGTGAGTCGTGGGACAGCCATGACAATTTCCAAAACAAACATTTCACAAGTATATAAAAAATGAATATTGGCCAAATACACAAGTCGTGGGAACGGTTTAATAATTATTTACATGTACAATGCATTATTATTTGTGCATTTGTCAAGTGCACAAGTCGTGGTATTCCAGCTTCATATCCTGATAATAATTAAATCATATTTGGTAGGAATCAACTGATACGACTGCAATGAATATGACTAATTGTGTAACAACTGAATAGTAAATTTTGACAGCATAGTCAACGCTTAATGATTTAATTTATATTCGGATACCTGCCATCAAAACCGATTTCAAAAAAATTAAAATTTATTCTTTGGAACAGTCACTGTATCTTTTTATTACAAAATTGAATTTAAGCATATTCATATTTTTCTAAAAATTATTACTGACCATGCAAATTATGCCAGTGCATTATACATACTGCGTTCCCCAGAAAATAAAACTAGTGAAGTTCAGTCATATTCTACCCATATATTTAATAAATATTTGGTTCTACTCCAATTACCATATTAATTATACGCGATCGCGTGTGATTACAATCGCTCCCATAAAGATGAGATTTTTCCATATTTTATTATTGCTATTTAACTCTCATAATCAAATAACAAGAATGTTAATTGGCATAAGATAATGTGGAGGGGGATGATAGGCACCGCCCATTTACCAATTAAATACGCGTACAGTATGCTCTTATACGAAACGCAGTATATAGATGATAGCACATAATACACGATACTGCCGAATATTAACTGCAGAATTGTTGATATTTTTAAAATTTATTTGACTAAAAATTATTAATCGTAGAATGCAAAAGATATTTCATATCTTGTAAAACAAAACACTTGGGAAAAAACCTTTTTTTATTATTAACTAATTCGTAACTATAAACATATCATTTTTAGGATAAAATAATTAATAAAAAAATATTGCTTCTTATGCTTCGATTTATACAATAATTTTGTTTATCATGTTCTTTTTTCTTTACACTTTAACACCAACGGCCAACGCCGTAAAATTTAAAACATATTATACTATTCGCTTTTGGCATGAAATAATTGGTTTGTAAATTTCTGTATATAATTCAATTAAGAAGCAAATTGACAGACTGTCTCTAAATTTCTAAAATAATCAATGTTGCAACAGTGCAAGAGATATAAATAAAATATAGTAATTAGAAAGAAACAAATAAACTGAACACATAAATCTAAGTAAAACACTTTTTTAAAATAAAATTAAACAAGCAATCAGCATAATAAACTAAATTTGTGTAATAAGACAATCCATGTTATTTGAAAATGCTAAAAATTATCATAATTTCACACTGAAAATCAATTGCCACCATTGTTGTCAATACTACTTTGCTAAAATTACTAAATATCTTATTTGATAAATTTATCGATAATAAAGACTGCGAAACTAAGAGTTTTAAGAAAGCACTGATTAAAGATGATATTGAGCAAAATTGAAATTACAATATATAAAAAAGTTGCAACAAAATTTGAAGTTATTCATCTTATTTACAAATCGTGTAACGTAGATTCAAGGAAGCACATAAATATAAATCTTCGTTGGATTTTTTTATTTAAAGAAAAAAAAAGACAAACTTTGCTGATGCATTTCAACAGCATACAAAATTATTATCATTCTTTACTACACATCTATATATTATTTTTATTTATAATGATTTAGTGAACCGATTCGTGTAAATTAAAATATTGTGGGTGTGCATTATTAGTTTCTGCTCCATAATAAAGTTATGCAGTTACACGACATAACCTCACTTAGTGTCGCTCATGCGCAGAAAGACCATCCAATTTTTCACTAGTTACCATCGCGTTTGCCAAACATACACATCTATTATAAAATCGAAATATGTGTAATAAAAATAAAAAATGGTCAGAAGAAGACGAGTAACAACTGTGTTTAACAACAATTTATTCAAATCTATCACAGAATTGAGCTGTTATTTTACCTACATATTTACTAACACATAAGTTTTAGTGGCACTCGCTAAATTACAGAAACGATAATATAATAATGATAGTGATGACGGTGAATATTAATTATGCAGATACATATTACGACATAATATGAGGGGGTGACGTTTTAAAAAGTAGTTTTTTGAATCTCTGAAATCTAACTCACTGGCATTAGAACTGTTTAAATACAGTGCATCTGGTTTCAAAACATAGTCTTACCAATTTTTAGGTTTCATTTGGAAATGAACTTTATGAGCATCTTTGTTCAAAATCCCTAAAAACACTAGAAATATAGGCAATTGGCAAATCTTAATTTCAGAATTTGTTCGAAGTGCGTGGAAATTTTGATGTAAAATTGCATATAAAAATACAGATTTTCCAGGCATGTCATTTATAATTGGCTAAAATGGTCCAGAAAAGTTTGTTGTGTTGAAAAAGATCACCGTATACATATTTCAGTTTAGAATATTTTAATTGTGGGTTATTTTTTAGTCCGTTAACATTCAGTTCAAATTTGTTTCTTGTTGCATAGATTTCACTATACAGTGAGTTCGTAAAGTATGGACCTGTGGAAATAAAACTTTAACGGACGCTTTTTAGAAAAAATCCTCGGACCTGCCAACTTTATTTTTAAAAGGGGCATCTTTCTAGGTGAATAACTTTTCGTGACTGTGTTTTGTTTTTCAGTAATGACGTCATCGACTTTTTTTTAAATGACAATCCATAGTAATTTTTTTGACTGATTTGGATGGAGCTTGACGTTCTGAATATAGCCCTATGCAAAATGTGTGACCTTCAACTTAAAAATTAAAAAAAAACAAAACTGAAATTTTCAAGTTGGAGGTCACACATTTTGCATACTTTCCATACTTTACGAACGCACTGTATATTTAAAATACACGTTGGCGAAAAGGTATTTTTCATTGTTATATATAATTTGTGTTAACGCTATTAAATAAAAATCCAGTCAGAAGTCTAATCAAAAAGGGACCTACATATAAATGTAAATAGTGAGTTTGTAGCAGCAAATACTAATATAAAGGTTTAACGTTTACTTGTTTGTCCACGCTAAGCTCAGAAACTACTGAACCGATATGAAAATTTATTTCACTATTTAAAAACTTACTTCTCGATTAACATTCTGAGAAAAATGTACGACAAGTCGGGGACCCCGCACATAATTTCATAGATAAATTGATGTACAATGGCTAAACTGTAAAGAGATACAATCAAGTGATATATGACATTTGTCGCTCTTGATTATTTCGCTGCTAAACAAAAATCTACCTGGGCTAGTCTATGAATAACTGGGAAATTGATTTTAGTCAAATTTACTTTTAGAAACGTGGGCCCTCATTTTTTGTATCGTGAACAATAAATTAATGTGCAGTCGCGGACTTAAGGAAAGTTTACATCTGTATCACTATCAACTAGTTAGCGGCTTTTCAAATTTTCGCATATTGCGATTTGGCTTTTGATAGTAATGTATCAATAACTAAGGTTACATCCTAAAAGTTCAATTAATAAAAATGGGTGTGTGCTTATGACCACATGACAGAAGTGAAAACTTCAGATTTTATAATTTTTGGTGTCATCTAATATAGCGCATTTATGAACTAATAATTTATTACTAAAATACTAAAATTATATTTTTAATTTATTCCACCTTGGTTTCAAAAAAATTAAAATTACAATCAAAGAAAGAATATAACAAAAATTAAAAAATATATAAATAAATATCATGTAGAATAAAAATACGTCAAAAATTCTACGGTGCCATCAGGTTTCGAACCGAGGTCTCTATGCATACAACGCAAAGACGTTGCTAACTGAGTTATCAACGCAACTGTGTAGCTTGTCGTTTTTATGATATAGTTCGTGTTTGAGCCGAGTAACCCCGATTCAGCGAATTCTTACCGTTGGGTTGCGAACGTGAACGGTTCACTTTATTTCAGTACCTAGGCAAAGAGTGCCTAACGCGCCTAAGGAAGTTTTCACTTCAAAAATTATAATCAAAACACCTCTCTTGTTTTATATACAATCCAAATTACTCAATATTATTCAATTAAAACATAAACATATTTGATTATATTTGATACTAGAAAATTCCTTTCTCCAATTTTGCAATAATTCTTCTTTTTTGTTCATCGTTTTTATAATTTCGAGGGATTTAAACGACAATTATTTTTTTTTAATTTTTGACATTGACATTTACCTATCAAACTAAATTTGTTGCAAGCTATTGACTTTTTGTGAACTTACACTGAAGAACTCAAGTGTAAACTTTTTTTTTAAATCCGCGACTGTAAATACGATTTGTATTAAATTTGCATCTTTTGTCTCTTTCATTTATAAGTTTAAAAGACTTAATATTTATTTATGTACAATTTTTACTCTGAGTTTCGCAACCTTATTTAATTTATGAGGCTACCAAATAATTTAAAAAACGAACAAACAATTGGTCCGCAAATCACATATTGAATGAGGAGCATCCACAATACATGCGTTTCGTTGAGCAAATTAATTGCAGAGCATTGAGTAACACATTTTAAAAATAGTACCTACTCTATTTGTATGTGGATGTTCCTGTGGAGAAGAGAGCTCGATGGTTATGAAGGATATTATTTTGTCATTAAAGGGGGCACGGCGGGGACTGTGGAATGTATGGGGGAACTGATACACGGAAGCTCTACGGGGTGATTCGTGTCCCAATTTTTACAACGCATGTTACGCACGACAAATTACGAAAGATTTATCAAACTGTCAAATATTTGTCAAAAAAATATTTTTTTTTTTTTTAGAAAATATAAAATTATTTAACAATATTTTATCGTTTTCTAACACATTATCACAAAAATAATATTT
Source organism: Mongoloraphidia duomilia (assembly GCA_039654895.1). Taxonomy (NCBI): domain Eukaryota; kingdom Metazoa; phylum Arthropoda; class Insecta; order Raphidioptera; family Raphidiidae; genus Mongoloraphidia; species Mongoloraphidia duomilia. The sequence continues at coordinate 57,736,864 of CM077516.1, forward strand.
CAGTGTCTTTTATACTGGGAAGATTACTTTATTAATTTACAACATTATTAATTTATTAATGCAGTAAGTCTGCTGTTCTTTACATGCTGTGCTGTATAGATGGAGAACTATCGATAGTGATATCGATAATTATCAACGTTTTTGACTATCAAACGCGATCAATAGTTTTTGAAAACTATCTAGTTTTCGTTTTAACTTAATATTTAATGAAAACAATGTAAAATTTGCTCTCTTGTAGTCTCATTTTGTTGCTTAATTTCTTTGTCTGTGGTTAAGGTTATCTGTCTGCTGCAAATAAAACTAACATAACATTTAAATTAGTGTCATAATAGACAAATCTCTACTGTTTATGGTGTAATGATAATGCATAAAATGAAATAAAGTCTGAAATGATTCATGAGTCATTTTCGATAATAATCAATGATTTGGTTACTGATTATCGATAACTATACATAGTTCCCCACGAAGCAAGTTAACGATCATCGGTACATTATTTTGCAGATAGTTTACTAAGCCCCACAACACAGCACACAACTTTGTTTATTGTGGCCAAGCCTGCAGATTAAAAAATATTTATTTTAGAGGCAATGGTTCTATCTTTAAAATAAACACAAATAATAATTATTAATGGCAATAATTATTATATTTCAAAAATGTAGCCGGGAAAGTTCATAACTAGTGATTTTATTTTGAGTCTGATTTGTGAAATATAAAATGTTTTAAACAATTTTGCAATGTATGCAGATTTTTTTACAGAATTACCAAAAAATTTTATGGAACAAGAATCACCTTTAGTAACTGATAAAAATGTTATTTTTTTATATATTTTGAGCGGACTTTTTATTTTGAAATTATATTCAGTGTAGAGCAGTTATGCGAACGGTTCATAATTTACAATTAATACAAAATATTGTGATCAATGAAATAGATATTAATTCCAACAAGCCCTGCTTGACTAGAGATGCTTGAATTAGTTTATTGGTAATAATTAACAAATAAGTAATAATGTTTTGGCAAGCCAATGGCAATGATCAATACCATTTTCAAACGTTTTTTTAGAAAAGGTTACATCTTAACCGTAATAATATGAGATCGCAATTTTAACGTACTATTCTAGTCAGATCATTTTTTTTAAGTACACAACACAAGCAAATTTAAAAATTCACAGTCCTTTCATTTTTAAATTAAACATACACAATAATATATAAATATATCGTAAACAATATAAGTCACAAAGCCCTTATTATTTATTAGAAACTTTAAATTTGTCATCGGCAACATCTTGAGTGATTGTTGCCAACTTATTATTATATTGTATACACTAGAAAATAATTAATACAATCTAACAACATATGGCGCGTGAGCTGCATTTGGTACTACGAACGTGTGCGCGCGCATCAACACGTTAGCGATGCAGCACGCACACGTCTCTGTACGATGCACATACGACATAATATTATATTATTAATATCGCACCTACCGCGGTACGGCTACGGTAGAGACACCTATTAGTCTATTATATCTAAACTGAGTCCTATGCACGGTGCTGTCGATCATGAGGAGCCGCCATCATTGTCATGATACATAATACTGCTTATTGCGAGTTATTGCTTAATACTAAAAGAGGGATGATTAAAGCAGTCCCGAACAGATACAATATTACAATCTGTCACGCACAGTTATTCAGTCCAGTAATAATATCAGCTTATAGATTATGTACACAAGAACTTTAACGGTTTTAAAGTCCGTCTCACTAAAATTTACATTAATAATATTGATAATAATAAAGACAGGCACAATTTGCTGCCACAATGCTAACTGCAGACAATATCATTATAAATATATGGAAATGCATTATGTTTTGGAAGTCCCGGGAAAATCATCAGTAATGTTTTCCTTTGAACTACATTAATATAATATTAATAATAATAATTAAAAATAAATAGTAAAACAAACGAGAACGAATGAACAAACGCACAGCACGGTGGGTGAGCAGTGTGGTAGGGTCGGTAAAGGTGGTGGGGTGGGGGGGCAGTGCTCGACATCGATGTCTATTCAGACGTACATGCCCATGCCGTACATGGAACCCCAATCGACGCCCTGGAAACTGGACATGTCCACGTTGGTCAAGCTGTAGCCTTGGTAAGGACTGGCGGTGAGCGGTGGTGCCAGTGTGGGGGCAGCGGCTGCAGCTGTCGGCGTCGGCGTTGCTCCGGCGGCTGTCGCCGCTCCGACAGTCGGCATCGGATATGGAGCGTAGCGATAGCCCGCGAGCGGCGGATAAGCGCCGAATATCTTACCGTAACCGGCGACTGCGGCAGCGTTTTGCGCTTGCGCCGCCGCCGCAGCAGCTGCTGCGGCTTGTACGTGCACCTGAGCCTGCGCGACCGCCAACTGGTTCGCCGCAGTCATCTGTCCGGCGGTCGTCGGTGCCGCCATACGCATGCCGGCCAATCCGCCGAGCATCAAACGTTTGCCAAGCAACTGAGCGGCCGGTTGAACGGCTTCTTTTGGCTGCGCTTTCTTGCACTCAACCTTCTTATTTTTGATCGTGTGAAAGTGGATTTCACAAACGCGATCGACCACGTCTTCGTTCTCGAACGTGACAAAACCAAAACCACGATGACGTTTTGTTTGTTGATCCATTAACATCACAGTCTCTTCTACTTTGCCGAATTGATTGAAGTAAGCTTTGACCTCCTCGGATGACGTGTCTTGACTTACTCCGCCAACAAATATCTTTTTCGTCTTGTTTGGCTGTTTTGGTCTGTTTTTGGGTGTTGCATGTTTGGGATCTATTTTCTTACCATCGAGTGTATGGATAGGCACTTTGAGTACATTGTCAACACTTCCTGGTTCAGCGAATGTTATGAAACCAAAACCGCGACTTCTCTGAAACAGAACAGATCATTTATGCATATGAATCTTATAGAATATATAGTCCACTGTGTGACCACACAGTGGACCGAAAATCGAGATATACAAAATAAATCAAATTGAACATTTATAAGCGATCTAACGTTTGCAGAGTTATGGAGTTGTCCATAGGGCATGCAATTCGAATATTCGAATACAGCGAATATTCGGCTGCATTTATTATTCGAATAGTAATTCCTATTATTCGAATATATTCGAATTATTTGTTAAGAATTAAAATTGTTTAAAAACGGTTTACGGCGGCGCTAAAACATCTTACAAACGCTACATTAGTTCTAAGTTCGCGCTAGGGCGTGGGAGGGGAATCGAAACGGGGCGAGGAAAGTTTTTTTTTTGTTAATTACTGCATGTTTATTTGATATAACTATTTACTTACGTTACGTTACGTACGTGTACTTAATAGCTTGATTTGCTCTTCGCACGTGCTAATAGACGTATTATTTATTTGTGAAGTATTTTTTTATAGGGGAGCAATATCCCATACTTTTGTGGTACTAATTAATAAAAATGCGTCTTAGATGCTCATTTAATATTTTTGTTTGAATAGGAAAAACAGAAAGAAAGAATTTTGAATTTTTTTGATTACTTAAATATGTTCATTTGATCTATGGTTCTGGGAAGCTATGTGCGCTCTAATATTTAGTTGATTTGATCTGAATTTTTACGTAACTAAGTAAAGTAAAAATGATTATTTGATCTCTTTTTAATTATAAGTAAGCTGCTTTTGTTGTTAAAATATTGATTGGATTTATGGACGTGCAGTAGGCGTGTTGATTTTAAATAATTAAAAGTCATTTATTGAAGTTCCAGTGTTTTTATTATTTTTACCAATTATTCGAATATATTCGAATATTGGCTAAAATTTGAGCGAATATTCGAATACCTGAAACATCCGAATATTTGCATGCCCTAGTTGTCCATAACTCACGTAACGTTTTTCTTACGTTTTTTTACCCTCCCCCCTCCACAATGTAACACCACGTAGATATTCAGCTTGACCCCTCCCTCTCCCTCTTAAAGGTTACGTAGCTTTTCACATTAAAAATATGAATGAAATTTCTGAGAATTTTTATATAATAGGTACTTTTAACCCAGCGATGTGGCTTAGTGGTACAGCACTAGACTCGCATTGGGGAGGTACTGGGTTCGAATCCCGGCGGGGGTAGATGTGACTAGGACTTTTTCCTACTAACTTCACGCCGAGAAACGGTAATTCCTGTACCGGTCATCTTATTTGAGGTTTTCCATGGTTTCCCTCAATAATTCCAGATGAATATCGAGATGGTTCTTTATTCAAGGCCATGGCCGATTACCTGTCAAACTCCTATGCTCCCAAAGTTGCCTACCTTATCCTAATGTCCTATAATTCCTCCAGAATTGAAAATATGAATTGGTGCTAGGCCCAAATAACCTTAGCTGTTGATGGTCTTTAAAATACAATTACAATTATAATTCCTCCATTCGCACATTGCTATTAAATAAGTTGAAGTATAATAAAAATGTATAAAACGGGAAGTGGTAAAAATGGAAAATAGTAATGGTGCGAATGGCGTCTGTTATGACATAATGTCGAGAAACGGACGTTAAACGCATTATTATTATTATTAATAGGTACTTTTATTCAAATTTTTGGTAATTACTTTGATAATGTGACGTAACAATAATAATTAATCCACCCTCCCTCTTTATAACGTCATCTAGACTTTGGAGGTCACCCCTCCCTCCCCAAGAGCGTTACGTGGTTTATGGACGACCCCTATGTTAAGCCTGAGCTGGGAAAAAATAATTGTTTGCTTATCAATGGAATCATTTGAAGTTCCAAGGATACCAAGTGTTTTTTTAATCCAGTTTAAATGAATTTAATATAAAAAAATTATACATACCTGTGTAACAGGATCTTTCATGATGAGAACATCTGTAACTGTACCGAACATTCCAAAGTATTCTCTAAGTTTTTCGCTCGACGTCTGCCAGCTAAGACCGCCGACAAACAGTTTTCCAGGCGCTGGTTCTCCAGCCGCATTGGGTGTCGATCTTCCTGATGATCCACTATGGCTGTGACCGCCTCCGCCGCCTCCAACACCGCCACCACCGTTCTGCATCGGTGCCGTCGTCAACTGGGTGTGGAGTTCGTGGTCTATTAAACCCCCACCAGCTGTTCCGTCAATGCCGGAGCTAAAATCAATAAAAATGATCCTATTAAAATTTATATTTATATATTTGGACGTTTCTAATCATGAAATGAAATATAACGCAAAGTTTACATATAATTTTTTTTATCACGGTAACAAGCCGTTTTAAATAATCGAAATAATTGATTTTTTTTTTGACAGTGTAAACAAAAAAACTTCTATTTAGATACAGAGTATATAATAGTTTCAAATCGATAGCAACAATAATTTTAATCGAGCATCAAACTCGATTTTCGGAAGGTACCGGGTTTGAATCCCAGCGAGGGCTGATGTGGCATAGGACTTTTTCCTACTGCCTCTCGCCGAGAACAGTAATTATTTACTGATATGTATCAATATGTTTTAAGAATTCTTGGAAATGAGAACTTCCGTGGCACAAAGGATCAATAAAAAGCAATACTGATTTTATTAAATTTGCATTTTACTAACGTTTCGGTATTCTTTATACCATCTTCAGAGTCTACAAAATAATACAAACGTGGGTGAGAATATGTGGAAATAAAGTTAAAATTAACAAAAATTTAAATGTGTGTGTTTTTTTTTTTTAAAAACTTACCAAATGCTGTCAATTTCTTTCAGTATTTTGTTTGAGCGATTAATGAACATGGTGATGACATTGTTGGTTTTTTTTAAATAAAAACTCATAAAAATTGTTAAAAGTAAAAAACTATGTAGTTATCACTGATAAAATTGGAAATAAAATCTGTGTTCACCTCTAATTAATATCCGTTATACTGAAAGACAATGTAAAAACGAAAAACAGCAATTTGATATGATTTAACAAAGACAATTATGTAAAAGGTTATACTAAATCGATTAATGTGCTATATATATGGGACAAATTTTCAATATCTGTTCGTTTGTTGACGCTATTTTTAAATTTTTTAATAAATACCATTTCTAAGAAAATCCGTTTGAAATAATTGGGTTCTTTAATTAATATGCTCGTATTGTTGAAATCAAACTCATGATTATTGTTGTAGCTATGTTGTACTAGCGATGTTAGATTGGAATTAGGATCAAATTGCTCTATTTAAATATAGCAACTTCGAATTCAATATTCTTGGTGTATCAATATGGTTACTTTATAGGAATATTTATTACATGTTTAGAAATTAGAAATTAAAAAAAAAGCATCCTTGACTTCTCAAAATTACATAGTCGAGAGTCTATTATTTACAATCTATCTATCAAAATTACATACCTAAACAGAAAACACAAAATTTTATTAGTTTCTGTATTATGGGAATAATTTGAAAAAGATCGAAAAGGAGTTATAATAAAAAATTACTTTTAATTTTTTTATTTGATACAGGTTTTGCCAATTGTCATAATCGTTGGAACGGTTATGTGCGGCATGGTATACCACATCATCCACCAAGTTAACACGAGATACGATGTTCTGTACGTATGCTTTAATATATCACCACGATAATAACCATTTTCTGGTACTCTATTATAGAATTATTACAGATGAATGTACGTTGCAGATTATATAAACATAATGTTATTATCTTAAATCACTAGTTATCTTCCAAACTTAATTCCATCTGTTATCTTATTAGATACCTAAAAAATGTTCTAACGGACATTCAACTAATCAATTTCTACAATGCTCAAGTTGTTTCTAGATTAAGATATGGTATCTGCTTCTGGGGAAACTCAGTTTTATCTAATGACGTCTTTATTTCTCAGAAAAGAATAATTCGTGCCATGGTTGGTATTTCTTCTAATGTATCTTGTCGCCATTCTTTCAATAGTCTTAAACTTATGACTCTTTGTCAAATTTTCGTTTACGAAATTTCTTTGTTTGTGTTTAAAAACTTTAACCAGTTTGTCACGAATGGTGATTACCATTCTTATAATACGCGTTTTAGAAATGATCTGAGTTCCCCCTTTAGCAAACTTGAGGTTAGTAAAAATTCTCCTTTAAACATAGGTGTAAAAATCTTTAATAATCTTCCAAATCACATTAAGAATTGTAAGAATCTAAATATTTTCTCTCGTTTTTTAAAAGCGTTTCTTCTGGGGAACACATTTTATAATTTGTCCGAATTTTTTTAATTTGTAATTTCGATTGTTCTATTGTATCTGTATGACGTTTTCTATATGAGTTTTCTCATCGAATGAAATAAAGAGTTTATTATATTATTATTATTATCGTATTTACCTATAATATACTCTAGCGGTGTAAACCGACATTATAAAATATTAATTTGACTTGCAGTTATTTACACATCACATAACAGATATGTAACTCACGTGCAAATTAATATTTTCTAATCGGTATACGCAATGTATAGAAAGTCAAATAAAGGGCCCACGGATATGCTAAAATTGTCCCATTCTCGTACAGCCATTACCACCTATGTACTAATGCCAGTGGCTCGCCCCGGGCCTCTGATCCTGGGGGGCCTCCAAATCTTGAGAAGTCCTTCTTAATCAAATCCCAAACAAGGCCAAAATATGTTTAGTAAATAAGAGGTAGTTTGGAGTTGGAGGCCTTGTATACGTATACAAAATATAAACGTAGGTAGGTCGTTTATTATAAATATTTGATTTTTTTGTCAGCCATTACAACTATATTATTCATTTTTTATGAAATTTACACTACAAATACATCTATTTCTAAGCGGACCGGGGGCCTCATTTAGTTTTACCGCCCCGGGCCTCCGACGGGCTTAGTCCGCCACTGATTAATGCGTTGTTTTCTTTCGACAGTTATAATCGAAATAACAAGCCTATGTGGGAACGTATGGACCTGTTGAACCCACCGATTCTAAAGGTAAGTGAGATCTTACATAAGGTACTCCGCTTTAACTAAGTAGTAGCTATATATAATATGTATAGCAGTTAGCTACCGACCACACTGCATGTGCTTGTATTTTAGTGGTCACGAGGCGAAACTGCTTATGTCGAATGGTAAAATGTAAGTTAATGACGATTGTCGTTTAATGACGCCGGACGAACTGTACAAATTATCCAGGTGTGCAAGCTTTCACGGCCGGCATTGTTCCAAGTCTTCATGGTTTCCGGGCTTGTAGGCCGTGGTCCGGTGGTATTTCTACCTGACGTTTCGTCTACAACTGCGGTAGACATTCTCAAAGGCGATGTGGCAGCGGTCGAAGTGTCCTCCTTGGCCACTCGTGTGATTACCGCGCTAGCCTTCGGCTCGCGCTGTAAACTCACACTCGTTCTGATATAAATGTAACCTAACCTTAGGCTCGTATCGCAAAATCGCAACTGTCATACAATCCGTCACTTTAGATACTTGTTGCATAAACTACTATTATCAAGACGCCACGCATACGCATAAGCTCTCTGTAACGATCGCTGCAGTGGATGCCTTCCAAGCGTCCCACTCTAGCTCAACGGCGCAGAGGAGTGGTGGTGCGGCGTTTCGTTACATCTTCGGCAACATGAATCGAATTCACTCTACTTTCATTAAATTCATTTCACTTTTAAAAAATCGACATGAACGGTTTCGTCTTCTGGTCGCAAATATGTTATGCAACATATTATATTATTATGTGTTTGCATTGTTGTTATCGAATATCAGACACGGTTGCCGGATATTACTTATGTACGTAATATGATCACGCACGACACTGTCAACTAATTGCTTCTTTAATATAATAACCACTTAGGTAAAAAGGTAAAAAAGGGGTGGTCAAAAACGTTGACTTAGCGATTGAACTGAAAAACAGGCTAGAAAAGGTGTCGGTCACAAAATGGCGAGATAGACGTTCAGTATTACTGTCAGTATTTGATACTGACAATATTTAGTCATTATTCTTCATCAGACCTCGAACGATCAATAATTCAGTATTCACTGTCGCAAGCCAGCCTCAACACTGTTGTATTTTTAACTTCCCATTGGAAGTTATTGTAATGGGTCCGAAAATCTAAATCAAAAAGGAAAAAAAATATTTATGTTTCAAGGTCACTACACTATTTTTACACTACTTTTAGAAAGATGTCTGTGTGTGTGTATGTATGTGTGTACGTATGTACGTACGTACGTACGTATGTATGTGTCCATTTCTTTCTAAGACGAAATCTCGAGAATGAAAAATGATATCGACTACGTTAGGGTGCCAATCGACGCGTATTAACGTAAATATGATCTGAAAGAAATTTTTTCAAAATCGGTTCAGCCGTTCTTTTTTCTTAACCAAATAACCTCCAAAAAAGTAGATTTTACACAATATCTCGCGAATAAAAAATTATATCGACTTCGTAAAGGTGTCAATTGAGGCGTGTTAACGTCATTTTGATCCGACATAAATTTTATAAAAATCGGTTCAGCCGTTTTTTTTTTTTTTAATTATTGTTAAAAAAAATAATAATTATGTTTTAATGATTAAATTGATTACTTTTCTGTGTAATATCTAATTTAATTATTATTATTAAATATTTATCAAACTGGGAAGTTCGTCGTGTGGACCTCAAGGGTCGCACTTTAGTCCTAATAAACGACCCACCTCACGGCTTGTTCCGATATGAATAATATGGAAAAAGCTTGTGTTGCCATTATTTTGGAAAATTAGGTTAATTCTTTCTTGATGTTTTTATATATTTTAAGTAATTTTTCATAGCCTGCCTTCTTTTTGTCTCTGTTTGAGTCAGTGGCGTAATTACAGGGTGGCAAGACTGGCAAAAAGGCAGGGGCCCCCGGCTGCAAGGAGCCCCGCGAAAGCTAATAATAAGTGGATATGCAACACACCACTCGACAAAAGTCTGCAAAGCGTACTAGATTTTCGTTCATTTCATATTATTATGGTTCCTGTTCTTATACATGATATCTCGGATTTTTCTTCCAATTTTTCCTTCTATTAATTATGAAGACAGGTGGTAGTAACAAGGGTGGTAAGAAAAATTCTTTTGTCGGAGAGCTCAAATTTATGTTCAAAATGCCAAAGGCCCCACCATAAAAATGTGCCAGGGGCCCTAAATTTATAGTTACGCCATTGAGTAGTCTTTAAGTGATATATTCTAGAGTTCCGGTTTTTCTTTGTACGCGGCAATAAATGTTTTTAATTTAAAGTGTTACTGCCGAAACTCTCAATTTCATTTCCGCGACCACCACTTTGTGATTCTGGAGAGATCGGCATCGACACAGACTCCATCGCGGCACTCTTGATACTGATGAAATACTGACAAAATTGTCCTCGCACGATTAGTATATCTATACTAATACTATAAAGCTGAAGATTTTGTTGGTTTGGTTGAACGCGCTAATCTCAGGAACTACTGGTTCGAATTAAAAAATTATTTTTGTGTTGCATAGTCCATTTATCGAGGAAGGCTATAGGCTATATAATATCACGCTACGACCAATAGGAGCGGAGCATCAATGAAAAATGTTGCAAAAACGGGAAAAATTGTTCCTTTTGAGAGCTTCCGTTGCGTGCGCTGCGTAAACGGTTAAAGTTACGCAAAAATCATGTATGCCGGAATTGTTCTCGGAAGGTTTATATATATATAGCGAACGAGCGAAGCGAGTGAGTAGTGTATTGCACCCGGGGTTTCTTAACACCCGGGTGAAGCCGGACGTGACCGCTAGTTGAATATAAAACTGAAAACAACCAATAGCGTACAGTTTTCTTAGAAAGAGAAAAAAATGGCAGTCGCTCTATTTTATCTCGTTCACACAATAGCACTGCATTGTTCACAATATAGGCAATGCTAATAAAAATACTATTCTTATGGTGGCATGGTGGGAGAAACGGGTATCTACTATCTACTATCACTGACCAACGCCAGAGTACCTAGCTCTAATTATAATTTAAAAAAATTGAAATTTCAATTTAAAACTAATGCAGTTAGCAAATTATCAAATTTTATAAATTCAGTTAGCTGAAGAAATGATAATAAAACAAATTATCAGATTTTAATAACTGACGAAAAAATAATACGGTGTATATTTTGTTACAATTTTCAACGGTCTTTCCTTCTGTATACTGTGCCTATTTGTGAGCACAATATTCCCGAGAGATTTAAAATCATCTATGAAAAAGAAATATTTTTTTAGGATAACAGCAAATAGTTCTTTATGTAATAGACCGAGAGCTAGTGACTTTTTTTGGTAAAGATGTTGAGGGAGGCATATTAAAGTGCCCTGAGTAAGGGATTTTGCTGGATAGCGGTATGGGAGGGATGCAGACCGCCCCCAACATGTAAAAAAAAAATGGTCACAATTATTATTGCTTCAAGGCTGAAATTGTTTGTATAACTTGTCGGTGACCCAATAATGCCATTATAATATTTGCAGATCGATTGGTCAGTATTAAAGGGGTGACAGAACACCCTAAACGTATCATGTACCCGACGAAATTTATATTATTAGTTCAAGGTTCAAATTTTAATATATGTTGTTACGGCGACTGTTTTAAGCATATATTTCAATTTGCAGAACAAAATGTTGGTATTAACCCCCTCTTAGAGGGAAACTTGCTCGCCTAGGTGTTTATATCGTTCTGCAAGGGGGTTAATACCGACATTTTGCTCTGCAAATTGAAATATATGCTTAAAATAGTCGTCGTAACAACATATTAAAATTTGAACCTTGAACTAATAATATAAATTTCGTCGGGTATATGATACGTTTAGGGTGATCTGCCACCCCTTTAATACTGACCAATCGATCTGCAAATATTATAATGGCATTACTGGGTCACCGACAAGCTATATAAACAATTTCAGCCTTGAAGCAGTAATAATTGTGACCATTTTTTTTTGTCACATGTTGGGGGCGATCTGCATCCCTCCCATACCGCTATCCAGCAAAATTCCTTACTCAGGGCACTTTAATATGCCTCCCTCAACATCTTCACAAAAATAAGGCCCTGAATAAATAACACCAAAAAATTGTCACTAGCTCTAGATCTATAAGTATACATAATATTATGTGGGTGGATTTCAAGAGCCATGTTTGTAACTTTTGTAAAAATCAACTGAAGTAGGAACTGGGACGATACGAGTAGTAAACATTTCTAGGTATAATATTATATCTACGTAATACTGCAGAATGGACGTACACAGATAGGGTATACCTATAATATACAGTGCATTTTTTATCATTGCCTCATAGGGATTTGCAAGATATAAAACTTTATTTAGTGTTAATGGGTTTTCTGCTGCGAATTCCAAACTCACTTCTGGCACACTTTTAGTTTACATAATTTCTTTCAGGTGCTGATAATTTTTAAAGTGTAAGAAGTGAGAATGTTTTAAATAATAAAAAGAAAAATGATTAGATAATAGGCTATGTCCAAACAATTATGTAGTTTGCCTAAAAAACAAAAACATTTACACTTCTTACGTTTTAAAAACTATCAGAACTTGTAAAAAAAGATGTCGTGAACTAAAAGTGAGCCAAAAATTGGTTTCAAATTCGCAGTAGAAAGACCATTAAACGAGATAAAGTTTATTTTTAACCGACTTCAAAAAAAGGAGGTGGTTCTCAATTCGGTTGTATTTTTTTTTTGTTATGTTTGTTACCTCAGAACTCCGTCATTTATAAACCGATTTGGATTTTTTTTTTATTTGAAAGGATATACTTTCAGATTGGTCCCATAAAAATTTCATCAAAATCGGTTCAGTAGTTCGACTGATTTTAATAAAAGTTAGTAAGGGCGTGTGAATCCTTAAAGTAAATGTCACTTTTTGACACATTAGACAGCGTAAGAAAGTCGATTTATTAAAAGTGAGTAACGGCGTGTGATTCCTTTGAGGTAAATGTCACTTTTTGATACTAAAAAGTAAAAAATAAAAAACTTTTTAACAAAAAAAAAACATCCTTCAAAAAGCTACTAAAAAGAGGAAAATATGAAATTTTGAGGTCTGCACCAATTTAATAAAATATGAAGTTGGTTAAAAAGAAGATATTAAATTAATCACGATACTATACTTTTTAACCGACTTCATATTTTATTAAATTGGCGCAGACCTCAACATTTCATTATTTTCCTCTTTTTAGTGGGTTTTTGAAGAAGGTTTTTTTTTTGTTAAAAAGTTTTTTTATGTCATGTAAATCCCTATGAGGCACTGATAAAAAAATGCAGCATGCATTGAAATTGGCCCGGTAGTGAGATTGTATTCATTGTACTTATTCAAGTGGTATAAGTTTATACTGTTAAGGGTTGGTTTATATACACATTGTGTCGAGCAAGAGCCACAACGCGGGGGTGTAAACATACACGCCACTCCCGACAAGCCCAAGGATCAATATTCCGACGCGTGCCGAGCGAGCACGATATGTGACGAGTGTCCGCGACGGACTAGCCGGGGAGTGGCGGGTTGCGCGCCCAGCTACAGGGATGTCCACTGTTTATCCTTTAACGGTTTCGTTTTTAACATAATTAGGTTTGTTTGTTAATGTTAATCATAGTGTTTGACAACGATAATGACTGTAAATTATAGACGCTCGACAGCTGAGGTCATAAACTTCTCGACTGACTGACGTATCGGCATTCACGAAATTTGTTCATTTTTGCATTTTTAAAAATGCATTTTTAAAAATGCATTTTTAAAAATGCATTTTTAAAATTTCAAAAAACAGAACATGTGTAAAAACTGATCAATGGCGTAGCATCCCTGGTGCAATAATGTCTTTAAGATACTGATCTCTATAATTATATGGATTGCGGATATAGTCGGCTAGTCCCTCCACAACGCCTGAAGTCTTTAAGAAGAAGCTGCCTGAAGAAAAGGTGACTTTGGGTGATAACTTCATCGAGAAATTTGAATTGTCAGTACATCTAACGCACGCTACATCATAATATATTTACCTATTACGGTTTGAGAAATGTCAACCATTAAAAAATAAAATGGCAACTTTCCGATGGCAAATCTTGAAAAATTTGTTGACATTTTTAAAATTGAATCTAACCTGAAACCATCCCAAATATTTTCTTTACCGATTCGTGGAAAACACTTGAATAGTTCCCAAGGGCCAAGTTTAACGCGTTTAGACAAAACAAACAGACGTTGCCTGTTAAATATGTATGTATAAGACCCATTCATTCTAGTCACTACAATGAGGCCGTTCAGATTTTTTTATAGCATTATCGGAAAGTTCATACCCAATCTAGAATATTGTAAAAGTTATATGCGCGCCGAACTCTTGTTTTGTGAGCAAAATTAAAATCGTGACGTAATCTAACGAACAAACGGAAGCTTAGTTGGTACGTCATTCATAGGTTTATGTTTTATCGTGACGTCGTAATACCGCTATTGGCTGGACTGCTGAATCAGATTACTTCAGAACTGCAGTTGTGAAAATTTACTGTTTGAAATTAAACATTAATCTCTCATTAAAATTGTGATTTTCTTCTGCTGAATCCTTATCATGTATGTTCAACTTTATCTTAGCCAAGTGAGAAAGGCTTGATAGTATCAGAAACGTGAATTTTAATCTAGCGGGACTAGACTTCTTCACTAGAATAATGTTAGCATAGTTTTTAGAGAGGTGGTGTTTCGGTGAGAGTAGACTGCTGTGCACGCAGAGCATCGTACATGCATTTAATTAATTATGTCGTGTTTGCACGTGTGTGTCCGACTGTGTGTGTGTATGTGTGCGCGTGTGTGCGTGAGCGCGCGCGCGGCAATACAGGTCGATGGGACCGCGATGAAGAATAGGTAATAAGGGAGAGTGGAGCCGTCGCCGGTCCCAACGATAAGGGCGCGGGCATCCCTGACGCGCATTCGACGCATCCCCGATGTTGTACGTGTTACCATGACGTCGGGGCTGTAAGGGCCGGGTGCGCACGGGCACGGCGTCGCGACGCTCCGTCTCGCTCGCACGCCCTCCCCCCGTCCTGTACAGTGGTTCCGTAGTTGGCAATTCAGTCGATCGGTGCTTCTAGTGCGCTAAAGGAGACAAAGCGAATTGTCGTTGTATCTTTTGGACTGACTGATAATCAATTCAAAATACTAAATACAAAGAGCTGCTGCTTTACTGCTTTAATGTTGTTATTATTACTTATATAATAATAATTGTATGGCTCGCGATGGATAAACAATACAAGCAAACGGACATGTCGCCATCGTCGCCGTCAACGGACGCCGTCTTCTGTTGCGATCGTATGTTGTGATATTGTCCTGTCACAGCAGTACTGTATTTGAAGGTCTACTGCTGTCTCGGGACATAACCACAACTTCGATCCTTTCTACCGACACCGACTCAGTGGAAGCCATCTTCGACAACGGAACAAAAAAAAAATCGAATTTACATTCTATCATTATTATTTCTTAAGTCGTAGATTTCTAAATGTAAAACGCGATTGTGATAATAATGTTTGACGTTATATTTTCAAAAATATCTAAATTTATCGAATGGTTTTTATATTTTCAACATCGACTATATAATATCTGCAACCTGTATCTACCGATCCGGAGCCATCTTTGTTTCTTGTATTACTTGAACAGTGACGTCTAACAACATGATTTGTTGCAGCGTATCATTTGTTGCATAGAGATTGAAATAATGACGATTTCTAACCGCTTTTTTCAATTCAAAATGATTATTTTTATAACATCGTGTGCATCATTTGCAAACATGACAACGCAGGACAAAACACTGCCTATAAATTAACCACACCTACTACATTATGAATAAAACTGAAGTGTGTTCATTTTATTTATTTTTTTCTTTATTAAAAACATATCAGTGAAAACGTAATTTTTATTTATTCAAAATGAAACAAAAATACACTGAAGACAAATACATTATGTGGAAACAGGATTACTGTCGTCGTATTTATAAAAACAAATGAAGGTAAAATAATAGTAATCAAAAAGTAGACGAACTCTAAGAAACAATGAATTAATATTATGCTGCACTGGTTATTCCTTTTTGATTATTCAGTATATTTTTAATGCATTACCACATTTTGTTTTATTGTATTTTGGCTTTTAACTGTTTTATATAAATGTATAAATGTAGAAAAGAATTTAGAGAGCACTGTTTTTATTTTAGAAATTTAAAAATATATGGCTTTATATTATAATTTATTTACTATTGAAGAATTAAATGTTGTATGTTTTTACATAAATGTTACGTAGTTATTTATTTTTTTTTATAAAATGACAAATCCCTACACTTCCTGTTTCTATCACATTATTTCATTTTATAGACTGACCGTATTTTCGATATTTTTCTTCATTTATCGGTTCATGTTTTCTTTAAGTAGAGGAGCACTTTTAAAGGAACATACTGCATTGCTATTACACAATTCACTCAAAAATGCCCAAAAGCACAAAATTCACTTTAAAAATATCCAAATCTCAAACAAAACAGTTTTTGATTATATAGGAAAAATTCTGTTCATATACAAATTACGATCCAAAACGGATATCGTTTAAGAAAAAACCAAATTCACCGATAAAAAAACGCAATATTGACTTTATACTATTAAACTATATCTTCTTGAGGAATGATAAAGATATCTGATTACGCTGATAAGGGATACCTACATTAAAATTTTTTGTACATATTTTACTATCGAAAAAAATATATGTCTAGGTACTATTTGTGAAAATTTCAAGCATTTTTCTGTAAATCAAACTTTGTAATATATCATTTAAAAGACTATAGATGTTTCTTTATCCGAGAACTTTTAGCGGCCTTCACTTGACCGATTTCTTTTTAAATAATAGTATAATTTTGAGTTTAATTTAGCAATACTTTAATGACAGGTAAATATGACCACAGAATTACTAGGGAGATAGAAAAAAAAACATTTAATATATTGCCAGTAATTTTAAAACAATCAATCAATAGATTCTAGTACAATTTTGCCTGCGCTTATAAAAACACTCGCTATTTTTTCTCGCCAGCAAAATATACAAAAATGGCGCCAGCATTATACCAAAAACTAGTAATCTAAGAAATTAGACAAAGATACCTATTTCATTCCGTCGAAATTTAACTGAATATTCTTATCAGTTTAGAATAATTGACAGCTGGATAACTTGTTGCTTGAAATAATTGATAGCCATAAAAATCAAAGTTTTGTCAATGCCTCTGCCTCTCCTGAGGAAAGTTGTATGAGAGCCCATGCTTATAAGTACAAAATTATAGAACTATGATCCAAAATGAATCCAATTGATGGTATGAAGGACCAATTCTGTCAAAACGTTAGTTAATAAATGAAAATTGTAATCATCAGTATTTGCTGCTTCCTTTTGATCTTTTAAGTTACAAAAGACAGTTCTTCAACTATCAAGCGTTAAATGTTAATGGGTCTAGTTGGAGTCAGTTTTAGAAAGCTCGCCACAATGGCCACCCCTGCAAATTCAAGATTATTGATTTATAAACACTAGCAAGAAAAAATCAACCTAAGCTGTACGTTATATGCCTTTGAAAGCTGATATCTAATTCAAGAAATCGCTATTGGCTTTAAAAATTTAAAATAACTTTAAAATTGTGGTGTAATTAAAAATCTTGAAATCTAAAAACGATATATATAAATATATATATATATATATATATATATATATATATATATATATATATATATATATATGTTTGAGTAAGGTTCTTATGCTCGCCATTATAAAGTCTTTCAACAAGAGGTGTCATTTTAAATTTCGCGCCATTTTTTTGGCCTGAAATTGATGCTATGGATGTGAACGACGTTTATTTTCAGCAGGACGGCGCCACCTGCCACACAGCTCGTGAAACAATGGCTCTTGCGTGAAAAAAAACGTGATGAAAAATTTCATCAAAAGAATTACCGTTTGTAAGAAGAGTCGAGACGGACATTTGGCGGATATTATGTTCCATTATACTAACCTCAGAATTTGTATTTTGGATTAAAATAAAAATATCACCACTTTTCACGAAAATATTGCGTTTTTCTCTTGATTTAAAATGACGCCTGTTGTTGAAAAACTCTGTATATTTTCTTAGCAGTGACAATGTATAACCTCACAATTCTTGTATTTTCATTAAATTTCGAAAAAAGATGTGAACCGTTTAGTTTTTTTTTAACTATTCATGAGTTGAATTAAAGGACCATCAATATTTCAATTTAACCCAGAAACTTTTTAGTGCAATTCAATCAACAACGAGTAGGGGGTTCCTTTTGTTATAGAAAAGGCGCATCAAAGAAATTCCATTTGCACTTTCTAGCCATGTGATAGTCAAGATTTCATTCGAGATTCCTGTAAAATCTCTTTGCTATACGTGCACTGCATACTAAATATGAAACATAACGAATGGAGGATACTTCTTTAGCAGCGGGTTCGTTCAACGCCCTCGCCCCTCCGTTTCGAATGCACCTAGTTCACCATTCACATCAAACAGGGATGTGCCATAGCAAATAATAATGAAAATTTGAATGCTATTATTTTAAATCTTTAGTTTGGATTCTATCGGCGCGAAGAGAAATTAAAAAATATTAATTTGGAACTAAGTTACACATCAAATATTTATAACTCACTTATAAATTAATATTTTCTATAATTTCTCTTCGCTTAGACAGATGTTTTTTTTATCTGTAAAATACGAAACTAGATATTTAAAATAATAACATTATTTACATAATTACATTTACAGTAAAACCCCACTATAACGAGACCCGGATATGGCGCGATTTTGGCTATGACGAGAAATATTAATATATGACGTGAAAATAAACCCCTTTGTAACGAGCATTCCTCAAACTCGGGCGGTTTTGCAGGTACAAAATAAATCTGATACTTTGTTTGACTGACTATAATTTAGTGAAAGGTCCAAAAAAAATTAACAGACGGTTTAAAGCAGACAAAATTAACGGACATTTTTAATCGTGTATACAATTTGTATTTGAAAATAGTTTAATTTTAATTAATAACATCTCTGTATAATTATGTAAGTATATCTATGAGTGTTTTATTTTGTAAAAAATGCAATACTTATGCTCGGTTTCTGATACGACTTTCAGTTTTAAATCTAGACTTAAAACTGAAAGTCGTACCAGAAACCGACCATTAGTAGATATATTTAACTATAAAAACATAATATGCAGTGCACCCATTTAATATTTTTTTCCTTTTTTCGTAAAATTCGGTTAGAACGAGAATTTTTCTCTTTCTCTTGACACCTCGTTAATATTTTTTTCCTTTTTTCGTAAAATCGGGTATAACTAAATTCGGTTATAACGAGCATTTTTCTCTTTCCCTTGACACCTCGTTATAGAGAGGTTTTACTGTATTATGTTATGTAATAATATTAACTATAAATATGAAAGTGAACGATCGCAGATAGGTGGCCGAGAACCAGTTCATTTACCCTAATATTTATTATAATGATGACTTTATAAGGTTTACTTAATCTGGATTTTGGTTGCGTATTTTTTCATTTATTTTATAAAAGAAGTCACTATATCTGCCAAAAAACGTAGCTGGTATACATCATTTGAGCTTACACAACCTTCACTTTTTAAATAATACACGAGGGGATGTTTTCATTGATTTAATAACTCAGACAGAGAGCCGAGAGGGATAGTGAATCTTGCATCATCCACCATTGTTTCGAAAATCAATGACTATGCGTAGAGGGAAAGCTGTGAGTTTACAAAAATATTGTCACATTATACAGACGTATAAAATTATAAATACTAAATAGTCTCTGATCTATTCAGTACAATATGAATATCGTTTTGATTTGTATGTGTATTCGCCTCAAGGCTCAAAGCAATATGAGTACCTACCACCGACACAGTAAATACCAGACAGCTATTTGGAACGGTCTTTAAAATTTAGCGTCTATAATTATTTACAATTCTTTAAAATTTAGAAATTATAAGATGTATAGTAACCCACCCGATAGGTGGCACTGCTGTTTGCTTGTAAGATTCGACTCTTTTTAATACACAATGAGTGCAGTATATTTAGCAATATACAGGCCAGCAGAATATTGGCACCAGCGCTTTTAGTGGTTGAGTTACTATATTAATTTTAAATTTTTTTTACAAAGGCTATTCGTAAAGGAATTTTGTTAAAAAATTTAAAGTAGATATAGCTGTAGAGTGTAGAGTGTGTTATACGATATGCGAATGCATATAGTCATACTTAATCCGCACTCTTTCAATCCCTGTAATTTTTTTTACAAAATTACTTTACGAATAGTCTTTATAATTGTTGTCAAAGACATAAATATAGTATTATCTAAAAACATTATCTGTCTGTTTGACTGGTGTCGATTTGTATGTTTGGTTGCTTATAACTAGAGAACTGGTGCATTAATTCCGATAAAATTATAATTAATCATTAGCTTTAAGTTTAACTTAAAATAAAGGTACAAATTGTTAGGTCGTCGGGAAGCAATATAATCCCGTTATGTAAAACCGAGGGGGAGGAAGCCGCGGGTACTTAAATAAGTAAAACTATGAATTGTAGACAAAAAATGTTTATAGAAAAGTTGTAGAGAATTTTGTTCTCTACAAGATTGATAATAAACATTTTTTACTAGAAATGGAACGGAACCGAGAATATCGCAAAAACCCTTTTTCGTAAATTTGAACCTCGAATATCTGACAACGCCGGCACGATATCGATGGGGACTTTTTACACGTTTTTTAAAACACCATTACGAAGGTGTATACAAAATTCAGCTAACTGGGAATTATTCCACAGATGGGTAGTTTTCATGTCTAAAATTTAACTGAAGTATCACGTAACTTGTATCATGAAGTTAGATGTTTTACTTTATATCAAAAATATGTCTATTTCTATTAAATAAGGTTAATGCTAGCAACTGCCCGAGTTATTTGGGACTAGTACCAATTCATATTTTCAATTCGTTATTATTTTTAATAATACATTTATTATCGCTACGAGATCAGAAATGTTACAATTACCACAAAACACCAAACCATAACAAACACTCTCGACGTACGTTTCGCCAACCAAGTTGGCATCATCAGGAGATGATTAATCATCTCCTGATGATGCCAACTTGGTTGGCGAAACGTACGTCGAGAGTGTTTGTTATGGTTTGGTGTTTTGTGGTAATTGTAACATTTCGTATCTTTACACCAAAGGTTCCACCATTTTTTATTGCTACGAGATCAGCTATTCTCAAGCCATGTGTATTTTTTTGTATTATGTGCTTTTGGGTAATTTTAAAAATCGAAAATTAACACGAATTTCTAAAAAAACTTGTACTGATTAATAATAAGAAGTATTAGAAATACCTTGTGTCTCGTCTTGTGACTTCATGTGTTGCTAACACGACGCGTTTCAGCAACGAGTTGCCATCTTCAGGTGTGGTTAATTTTTTATATTATAAAACACAAGGTATTTCTAATACTTCTTATTATTCATATAGTGATTTGGAGACCGAACACTCTAAAAATGTATCGTATTGTATTGATTAATTAAATAATTAATTTTTTCTAATAAATTTCGCAAAAATAATAGATATTTTGTTGACAATGAAAAAAATGTAAGGGAGTGTTTATTTTAAAACCAAGCAAAGCACGAATTTGTGAGCGTTCAGTATGCAGTTATATAATAGGCAGGACAAAATATATGTGGTACTACAGCAAAACCGCTTATGTCGATAAAAAATAAAATTAACTTTTCGCTATATTGAAAAGTGAAGCAATATTGTGATTCTTTAGAATGCAAGTTTGCGGATGTTGAAAATTATAATATAGTTTGGCCGGCCACTGTATGAACGCCATCTGGCGAACAGTGATCACATAATTTTGCATCTGAAACGGAAGTCTGCGAGGTGGGTACAATACAGTTCGGTCAGCGATGGTCGAACTGAATAAACGCGGGAAAACATCGACGCTTGTACATAATTTTGCATTTGAAATGCAAATTCGTGACGAGTTGATTTCCGAACAAGCCGTGAGGTGGGTCGTTTATTAGGACTAAAGTGCGACCCTTGAGGTCCACACGACGAACTTCCCAGTTTTATAAATATTTAATAATAATAATTAAATTAGATATTACACAAAAAAGTAATCATTTTAATCATTAAAACATCAATAATTAAAAAAAAAAAAAAAAAAACGGCTGAACCGATTTTTATAAAATTTATGTCGGATCAAAATGACGTTAACACGCCTCGATTGACACCCTTACGAAGTCGATATAATTTTTTATTCGCGAGATATTGTGTAAAATCTACTTTTTTGGAGGTTATTTGGTTAAGAAAAAAGAACGGCTGAACCGATTTTAAAAAAATTCCTTTCAGATCATATTTACGTTAGTACGCGTCGATTGGCAGCACAACGTAGTCGATATCATTTTTCGTTCTCGAGATTTCGTCTTAGAAAGAAATGGACACATACATACGTACGTACGTACGTACACACACACACACACAGACATCTTTCTAAAAGTAGTGTAAAAATAGTGTAGTGACCTTGAAACAAAATTTTTTTTTCCTTTTTGATTTCGATTTTCGGACCCATTACAATAACTTCCAATGGGAAGTTAAAAATCCTTTCTTAGTGCACCTCTACATCAAGTAAGGAACATAACTTACAAATTTCATGTTTATGGCTGTACAATACACCCCCTTTTGACCCCCTTAGGGGTTGAATTAAGAAAAATCCCTTCTTAGTGCGTGTTTACGTGATATGTCACAAAAGAAACCTACTGTCCAAATTTCAAGTTTCTAGCTTCAGCAGTTTGGCATGGGCGTTGATTAATCAAAAAAAAAACCTACATCCCCGTTTTACCCCCAATAGGGGTTGATTAAAAAAAAGCTCGAACATGAGTTTGCTTATTTTTAAAGAAGGGTTAGTATGTTAAATTCAATACCTCTCACCTAAACGATTTGTGAGATACGAATATTTTGTCAAAAAAATCTACAACTCCTTTTAACCCCCTTAGAGGTTGAATTTCGAAAAATTCTTAGCGGATGCCTACGTCCTATAAGGAACCTACCTGCCCAATTTCATGTTTGTAGACTTTATAGTTCCTGAGATTTCATGATTTCAATCAGTCAGTCAGGACATTTCTTTATATATAATACATTTAGATATAGAAGAAATATGAAAAATAGGACATAAGCGGTTCTGCTTTTTTGCAACAGATTTGCATTGTGAACACAATACGAAGAAAGGGACTCCGTAATCGATTACACTGTCACAGCAGCGCTACGTACATGACGTTAGGACGTAGCATCGCAGCGCCTGGGGAGTGTGGACAAACTATGCACACATGCCACACACACAGCCAAATAAAATAAATCACTACAAAAAGGCTGTATTAGTGCAATGAGCGAAAAAAATGCCAACCGATGTGTTCTGACTCTCTGAGTAAACAGCGATTTTTTTTTTCGTAGGGGGGTCGATGGTCAGTTTAAAATTGAGTTTTCGGGACGGGAGGTGCCCCCGTTTGGCCGTTATCTTAAGTAATTTTTTTTACTGTATCTGAGTCAATGAGTCGACTGATTTACTGCGGTTTTCTTTATTTTCGTTATTGGTTTTTTGAAATTCGAATCAAATTTTCGAATAATATGAGGCTACTTTATTATTTATATTCAAGCACTAGGGTCCGTATTCATAGTTAGCCCTTAAGGTAAGTGATAAGGGTCCCTTCGCTGAGGGTCGTTTGAGTGCTGAGGGCACCTTATTCAATGGATCATTTCATAGTCATTTCCTTGAGTGAGGGAAGAATTATAGTAAAACTCCATGATTCTTTCCTTTAGAACAGTTTGTCATACTGCAGACCGATTGTGTTTAGTTGTCATTTTTGATATAAATGAGTGTTTTTAGGTTATAGATAGTTTATTAGTTAAACAAAATACTAAATAGTCGAACGGTGGTTGGCAAGGTTGTTGATTCTTTATATTAATATAGGTTTCAAACAAAATTTTACAGAACAACTCCTTTGCTGAATCGATATCTTTTCGAAATTCATTTTCTTCGTAAAATTCAAAAAGATTTTCAAGATCGCGTATATATCCCTTTTTTATTTTTTAAACGTTCTACTTCTGTCACATTCATCACTACTATCGTACAATTCGTCGAATTCGTCCATTTTTATAATCTTTATTTTACGTAATATTACGCTGTTTACACAGAGAATGCCAGCTGCAGTTGACAAGTTAGGTTAGCAGAATAATAATAATTATTACCTACGTCTATTTGCTTCTTTGTCTAAATAAAGACGCACATACTTTTTCGGCACTCGAGGGACATACTATCCATCCTTAAGGTGAGGGTGATGTAAGGGCCCTTACAGACGTCAATTTTGACTATGAAACGCATATTCAATTTGAGGGTATGAGTAAGTGTGCCTTACTACTTAAGGGTTAACTATGAATACGGCCGTAGCTCCCTGGCGAAGACAGACTTGAATGCTAGTAGAGAAATATAATTGCGTTGATTTTTAATTGATTAGCAGGCTGGGAAGTAGATTGTGAAAAATTAGTTTATCTTTTTTAGAAGCCTTCGTATTCCTTTTTCAAAATCGGTTCAATTTTTTTTTTTTACTTTAATCTTTCCAATTATCTGTAAAATTTGTTTACACCCGTTATAAATCACCTTGTATAATATAGTATGTACTATTATAATATGCAGTATTTTGTGGACACACGTGTACATAATATGTCTGTCAGTCCCGGAAGGATGACATGACCGAGGTCCCGATGGCCACACCTGTTTTAATGTACGGAGCGGAAACTGTGACGGTATAGCATGTTATGTAATTTAACAAACATGTCACGTACATTCACATCATGTATGTAACGCAGCGCCTCTATTATCTGAGTACCGCAACTATAAAAATGCAATGATATGATTGTTTTAGTTCAAGAAGTCGTTCGTTAATATGGCGTCCGCTAAATTAAAATTAACGTTTTTAGGGTTCCGTACTGCCGCCTGTCTGTCCGTCCGTCCTACCTTTAAAAGGCTGTATCTTTTGAACCGTAACAGGTAGCCGGGTGAAATTTTCACAGAATATGAGTTATTATGGCGGATATCCTAACAAATAATAAAAAAAAACAAAAGGCAAAAATTAAGGGGGATCCCCATACAAAAAACGGAAAATTAGGCATAGAGCTGTATTATTGTACGGACTCGCACTTGACCGGTTTTTTATATATTCCGCGCCATTCTGTATTTTAGTTTAGCATGAAATCAATTAGGCAGAAGAAAATAAACTTATTTTTGATCAATTTAGATTATTCACCTCCGCCCACTGCTACTGAGTTAAAAGGTAATAGAGACGCTATAGTACCGTACACAACTGCTTATACAAAGTTGAAGCTAAGTCTGACGTCACAGGTTACAAACATGGCGGTCAAACCGGGGATGGATATGAATATTATTCTCTTCTTCTTCTTACATATAAAATGATTGAGCTCAATAAATATGGCGACTGGCTACACTTTTAAATGCTTGTAGCGTCTCTGTCTTATATAACCTCTTAACTCGTGCGTGCCTCCGCCACAATGTTTTCCTTCTTTCCGTTGGCGTCAAAAACCTTGTCTAATATTCGGTTTGCTGCCAAACATATCTACTATTCGTTGCAACTCTAATAACAAAATATATACTTTTTCTCCTACCTAGGCCGAAAGTTCGTACTTTCGTCCCTGCTAAGCGGGAACAAAGTCGCTCTTTATTCCCGTGGTACGGACAAGTGCGCGTGCGCAATAGTACTTATGCCGGCTCTCACGCACCTACTTCTGTCTCCTACACATTAAAATTATTTCCTTTAAAAGTATATTTTAAATTTTAATAATAAAATAAAATAAAAATAATAATTTTAATAATTTTTTTTTCAATTTTGCGAACTTTCGGCCTGGCAGGAGAAAAAATAGTATGCGCAACACGGGAGGAATTTACTACATTTCCTCCCGCGTATTTGCCACCCTCGCCCTCGGCTCGGGTGGCAATTTTATACGCGCGAGGAAATGTAGCACTTTCCTCCCTTGTGGCATAATGTACTATTACTATGATGTGAAGAGAAATTAGAAAATATTAATTTACAAGTGAAAAATAATTTGTTACAAAAATATGCGTCCGTCGAGTTGAATTTTTCGCCGAAAGACAAAGTAGATTATAGACGCTCGACAACAGGGATTATAATAAGCGTTTCTAAGTACATGAGTGAACGTCGAACAGTCGGTATGAGCATGTATACAGGGTGTATCACAGAAAACCGAACATAGGGAAAAGTACACAGTACAAATTAGTTAAGATCAGAGATTGCTTTGCCCTCTATTCAGAGGTCGTTAGCATGGTTACCATGGTGTACGTATACAGTAACAAATGCATATTGCTGTTCATTTGACAAAATCTGGATGAACTTAAAGACAAAATCGTCGAAGTATGTTTCAATATGACTCCTGTAATGTTAGATAAAGTGAGACAAAGTTTTTGTAACCGATTAAGCCACTGCTTAATTCAAAATGGAGGTTTATTTGAACATTTGCTTTAATTTTTTATTTTAACTGTTTGTTTTGTTTAATTATTAGTTAAAAAAATATTTTCTTAATAAAAAATTGTTTCATTAATAAAAATAAATTCATTTAATATTGAAGAATTTATTTTAACTGATTTTTCTAATTATTCATTATTAGCTATAATTGTTAATAAATAATGGTTAGTCAGCGTTACCATGGTACCCATTCTCATATGTGGCCAAAG
Organism: Mongoloraphidia duomilia; assembly: GCA_039654895.1. Taxonomy (NCBI): domain Eukaryota; kingdom Metazoa; phylum Arthropoda; class Insecta; order Raphidioptera; family Raphidiidae; genus Mongoloraphidia; species Mongoloraphidia duomilia. Next base: position 57,763,598 of record CM077516.1, read on the forward strand.
TAATCGTTGATCCTAACTAATTTGCACAATGGAGTTTTCCCTATGTTCGGTTTTCTGTGATACACCCTGTATAAGTAGCGTGTTGTATGATAGCGTTTTGTTATAATAAAATGTACACGTGTCGTTGTGGTCAATTCCTCAGTGTCTTGTCGCGTTGAAGTTAACACACGAAGGGCTAAAACCACATGCATATCAAAGTAGGCAAAAGTTACATATTACGGTACACATACCTACATACATTATAATTATATTATTAGTTGGGTTTATCATAAAATATTAAAATTATTACTGTGTAGGCTTGTGCAATATTCAACAAGTTGTAAAATTACCACATTTTAACTGTATTGTTTTTATCTCAACATCTTTTATAAAGAACTAGCTGAATTTGTCCGGGAAACGTGCTTTCACCCGAGGCTTCGTTCGCGTTAATATCGGTTTTGACAGACACTTTATCTTAGGGTAAGTTCGGTTTTACGCTCGATTGATCGAGCCGAGCGAACAGATTTTTGGTCACGTGACAAGCGAGCAAATCGAGCCATCTAAACAATTCCGAACGTAATCTAGCAGATTTTTCCAAAAGTCAGAATAAAATGGCCCCGGCAAGTTAAATTCTTATTACTAAAGCCGAAATACATTCTTTATTGCTCCTCATTTTGATTTAATAAATCATGATTTACAATTTTTTTCGTTTTTATTCCTTTATTTTAAAATTAATAGTACTACCGGTTGTTGATTTTTTCGACCCATAGATATAATAAATATTTTATTTAATCATTCTGTGCGATATAGACTTATTGGTTATTACTATTTTTTGAATAAATATTATTCGTGTATTTTTACCTATTGAAAAATTACCTCATATAAATAAACTTCGAAATTTATCCATTCTCACAACAAGGGTTTCCGCTCATTTTTAAAATGAATGCTCTGAAGTTGGTTAAATCTGCTTGCTCGCTCGCTTTCCTCGGAGCTCATAGCGCGTGCTCGATCTCCTCCAGATTTTAAATCCGAACGCAGGATACAGATCTTTCAGAGCATATAAATGTTAATTTCGAACGCATTAGATCACTCAGATCGATCTGAGCTCAAAACCGAACTTATCCTTACCTGATCATAGCGATGACATCTAACAGCCACTGACTGAAGTAGATACTATATTATATTATTAGGTACTTCATAGGCGCCTGTTTGGTGTAAATGCAAAATAATATAAATAACGTGCTCAAAGGTTTTGTCCAGTGAAATACATACATTTCGAATAATTTTGCAAAATTTCATCAATATATTCAATAAATATTCATTTTTTTGTACTGTAGGCAGCTACGTGAAGTAAACTGAACAGCATTAGTTATATCCGGTTAAATTTATTATCTTTTATTTATTCATTGTAGATTATAGACGCGTCGACATCTACGGTCATTAGCGTCTTTCAACTACACTAAATAACAACTAACTTAAAACTAAATAACATCACAAAACATCCATGCGCGCAGGTGGAATTCGAACCCACGGCAGTCCAGTCTAGAGGTTGCGGCACCAAGCATGCTAACCACTAGGCTATACTGCCCCCTTAAATTTGTTATCATCCGAAAGGTAATTTCAAAATGAACAATAATGATAAGTGGTGTAATTTCGCCAACTGTGAAAAGGAAGTCAGAATTTCAATAAACAGTGAAAGTGTCGTTTCGGACGCCATTTTGAAAAATGACGTATTTCCACCAAGAATATTTTGGGAAACTTTTGATATGTTATTTATGATACTTTTCATAATCGAATGCCGTTAGTTTCATCTTTGTACCAATTATTTCTTGGTCAAACCACATATTCAGGCGTCTATCAGTCAATAGCTGTTACATGTCAGGGATAATTTTTCGCCGATTTCATCGTGTTAATGTCGGTTTTGGGTACAGATAAGTGGCCGGGAACTGGTACCTTTACCCTATATCGATTATGTAGGTATAAAAATACATGTCGACTCAAAATCATTAGATAGGTAAATAAAATCGTAAATGTTGTTTGTTGTAAGGCTCAACGAATTTTTGTTTTGTCAGTTTGTTGGTTCCGGGTTAACTCAAAAACTACTAAATCGATTTTTGATCGAACTCTCACTATGGTCTGTGTAATATGTATCTATCAAGGTATTAAGGCTATATATATAAAAATCGCGCGTCTACTGAAGGTCCGTACCTAGTCAAAAAACCGATGGCGACATCAAAGCGAAGCTTTTTTAGTAAAATTAACAGTTTTATTCATAATCAATAAAAATTCTGATTTGTTTCGAAATATTTGAAAATTTAATATTAGTCAGGCATATAACGAAAAGAACCTGACACAAATTGAGCGTTTTTTGCATCAAAGCTGTAAAAAATTTGAGGATGGTGGACCAGAATAATACGAGTAATTCTGTTTTGTTTAGGGCAATGTCGTAAATTGTGTAGACGACAATTTGTACAACAAAATAAGCATAAAATTAGAAGTTAATTCAACATAATATAACAATTACAACACAAATAAAGCCGGGAAAAACAATTTTCCAGTCCAAAAATCTGAAAAAAATTGCAATATGTACTCGTATATTTTTTATTCATGTGATGCATATATTTTTACGATTTTTTACAGATTCTATCTAGCGGTTTAGAGAAAAAATGTAGGGAATGGACGGACGTACGGACATTCAAAATTCGTTTTTTTCGGTATATGTAGGGACCATGAAACATCTAAATCCCTCGAAATTTCGAATTCGATTTTTTTTTTTTGGGCCACGACAAGACTTTCTTTACTCCTATGGTCGCTAAGCGATTTTGTCCTTCCGGCCGCAATATGTAAATAGCTTAAATAGTTTTTTCTGTTGTTATAGTTGTGAATGTTACAAAATTTACTTTATATAATAATCCGAAAGCAAACTAGTAGTAGTGTTTATGTACAGAGTGATGTATGTAGGTGGGCGCTAGGACGCTAGGCGCACACATGTTAACAGTAATCTATTGTACAGTTGTATAAATGTGTGTGATATGAAAAGCACGGGTCGATAAACGGTCCGTTGCACGGATCAGTGTACGCCGTGGCCGCTAGGGCGGCGCCACATTGCCGGCCGCAAGCACAGCGCCAAAGCTTCATGCTGAGTGTGCGGCGGCAGTGAACGGTACTAAAGATATCTACACACACACAGACACGCTGTGTACATGACGTATACCAGTGGTTCGCAATATTTTTATCAGCAAGTAGGTGGACTTGAGAATAGCCGAGAGTGTAGCAATGCTGTTGTTTACATGGCGTTGCTATGGTTCCTCCATTACAAGTTCCCGGGTTCTAGCCCGAGAGCTGGTAAAAGTGTTAATTGGATTTTCAATTTATTATTAAAAAAAAATAATAATGAATTGAAAAAATGAATTGGTGCTAGGCCCAAATAACCTTAGCTGTTGGTGGTCTTTAAAACACACAAAAGCAAGTAGGTATCGAATAACCTGGCAAACTTAATTTGTTTTATAGTACGAGAATATAACACGGGGTGATTTGGACTTGATACATTTTACATTTTAAATTCATTATTAACGAACTTCTGTTCAAAATTAATGCACAATAGGGTCGTCCCACGTATCAAAATTTGATAATTTCGAAGAGTGCGTATTATTCCTCATACATAAACAAATAATGTAAACCAACTATTTCGTTCTTATAGGTATCATTTCCTTTAATTGCAAACAAGAAATATTAAAGAAATATGTATATACATTTTTTTAAACGTAGAAGAGTCATACTTCTTTATCTATAGAAAGAGATGTATATAAATTATTATTTGCCTCGTGGTTTGACAGATCAGCGGACACAGTAGGTCTATCAGCCAATCACAGGCTGAATCATCGACGTCGTTGCGGTAGCGGCACAATTCTATGTTTAAAATTCCATTGAAAATACATACTTTTGAAATTTTTTTATTAGGTAGGTATAAAAAAACCTTCCGAAAAATTCTTAAAAAATTGTTTCATAATCTATTTGTAGATAATGTTCAGAAACTTCCGTTACATTTTTTAGTATTGTAGAAATTATTGAACTGGCAGCATGTTTCGTTTGTTGATGAAATAAGGGTAAGCTTGAAATCACCAGTCGAACGTGAACGAGAACGGCAAGACCTGGAGAAAAATTTGCTGCCTGCAATATCTCTGCAAGAGAACCATTAATTTGGTGGTGGTTCAAGAATGTTCTGGGCAGGCATTTGCTTCAACGTACGCACAGAGTTGCAATGATATACCCGGTTTACATACATTCAGCTCACTTCCACGGCAGCCGTCAGGGAAATGGGCATGGAATGTGGCAGCGCAAATATGTAAACATGTAATTCGCGCTGACACTGCTCCTGCTATTGCCACTGCACTGTGCTCCCGCCGGTGGCGGTTTTTTGTACGGAAGTCAAAGAGGGCAGCGCAAGTGCGAGCCTTTATTTACATAGTAATAAATGTATAAGCTCAAAAAGCAGAGCGCTGACGCTGCCGCAATTTCGACGTCTTCCATTGCCGGCAGTTATGCGTAAAGTGTGTGTAGAGGGCAAATGTAAACTCAACTCGTGTCGACGCTGCCCCGGAAATATTTTGGGCAGTGCAGCAGGCAGCGCGAGCAGCGGCAGTGACTGAATGTAAATGAGGCAATATTGCAGGCAGCAATTCTTTCTCCAAGCCTACGCCGTACTCGTTCACGACAGTCTGGTGATTTCAAGCTTACTTCATCAACAAACAAAATGTGCTTCCAGTTCAAACATTTCTCCACTACTGAAAATATAAGAAAAAAACTGAGTGGTGATTAATTTTTAACGGGACCTGTCTGTAATTTCATTTTCTAGCGGATTTCTTGGCGATTTTCGGGTATTTTATATTACACCTATGTGGGAAAAGATTCTTCCAGAATTTTTGTACTGGCATCACTTAAGAACGGCTACACTGATTTTGATACGAAACTTGGTATACTATCTATTGGTATGCCCTTTAAAACGTTCCCTACTTTTAATCTGGCTAATCGGGTTAAGATAAGGTTTCTATAAAACGGACAGATAAAAGCAGCAGGGATTCATATAGTTACCGCGAATCAGTGGTTACGTTCTGGGCCTAGTACCGGTCCGTATTTTAGATTTTTTTTAAATAACTTCAAAATCCAATTTACACTTTCACTAGTTCTCGTCTTATTATTTCATAAAATAAAGAATGACCATTACTTTGCAACTGATTTCGTAATTTCGGTATTCGAAAACTTTACCGACATTTTTTGAAGGTTATTTCTCGTCTTGGCGATATCTCGACAGATTTCGTCTGGATTTCGCGACGAGAAAAATTGTTTATCGCACCTCGTTTCGACTGCTACGTCACTCAGAACATTCGGAGTTCACACATTTGATATTGTGTAATTTGACAGTTTTGTTTACGGACTTGTACGAGATTCGCCTGTTAAGAAACCCTGCTGTATACAACAAAACACACGCGACTCCATGTATCTTCTTCTCTGCTTGCATACATATATGTACAATGTACATAGTACAGCACACAAAATATTATTATGTAATCTGTCGGGGTCGCGGTTTACTGTAACGCTCGATACTCCAAACATGTTTTGATCAGTGGCGTCCCACATCTAAATAACAATTAAGGGCACCGGTTCGCGACCACTCACCTGTGTTCGGTCACTTTTATATTTACATTTGACAGAATAGATTAATTAATTGAAAAAATAAATACAAAAACCATTAATAAAATATTTGTGCACGTAAAATATTTTTCACAACGCCGCTACTGAAAATTCGAATTTCGGTACCTGTGGGTGAAACTGAGTTATTCAACCCTAGGGATGAAAATTTTCAGTTGTCGGTTTTCTCTGTTTTTAACGTTGTTAAGAAAGAGATATGCGATTGAGTCGCGCCAACTTTAATTCGCATATAATACTCGAAAACGTCAAAATGACAGACATAACCCCACATAAATTTCAAATGGATCTGACAGATCTAATATTTTTGCGGCTTTTTTGCACGCCCAAATTGCAGGCACCTCAAATCGAATTGTCAATAGAGTTGTTGTGAAAAATAATATGTATTTACTCGGAACGAAACACAGCGTTTGCAACGCGTGTGAATTACCGCCCTCGTTCCTCGGGCAGCAAACTTCACACTAGTTACAAACGCTGTGTTTCGTCCCTTATAACAAAAATGGATTATTTGTTGCGTTCAAGACATTAATGACCTGAGTTGTCGACGCGTCTATAATCTACAATAAAATAAAAAATTCGTCCCTTATAATATTACTCATAGAAAAATGAAGTCATCAGGTAAAGGAACTAGTTCCCAACCACTCGCTTGTAGTGGCCGACTTTTATATTTACACTTGACGAAATAGACTTTTACATAACATCTATGTTTTTTTCGTTGGAGAGCAGCCAATTATATAATTGTTTCGAAACATATAGGAAAAAATCATTTTACCAACCAGTGGTCACAATCAGGATTCTAACCTGAACCTTTCCACATTCGCGGCGGAATGAGAATATTAGTTTAGCAATCTTGTCACAATTGAGTATTGTAAGCTCATTCCGCCGCGAATGTGGAAAGGTTCAGGTTAGAATTCTGATTGTGACCACTGGTTGGTAAAATGATTTTTTCCTATATGTTTCGAAACAATTATATAATTGGCTGCTCTCCAACGAAAAAATCTTTCAATTGCATTTCAGCCGTATAAAAAACTATTATTATCATAACATCTATGTATTATGTAAGTAATTAAAAAAAAAATAAATCTCTAGTTTCGTATTTTTATACTGATAATATAGGTACTCTATCGGTGCGCAGAGAAATAAGAAAATATTAATTTGTAAGTTAATTACACATCAAGCAACAGATGTATAACTTGCTTGCGAATTAACATTTTCTTATTTCTCTTCGCACCGGTGGAGTATTTTAATGGTATAAACAGAAATTAAACGCAAGCGAAGCTACGGGTAAAGACTAGTAAGAAATAAAAACAACAAAACATTTGTACTATTCGCCTTTGAAAAGTCTTTTGCGTCGTTTACTTTGAAATGAAAACGTCGCAAAAAGGAATTGAAATAAACCAATAAGAAATATAATGCTTTCCATTATATGGGTAGATTGAATACATTTGATATTGCTAATTAAAATAGCTCTATAGGCAAATCCTGGTTAGACGTCATATTATAAGACGTGATGCTTCAACATTGTATGCTTTGTTTTCAGAATTCGTTTAACGAAATAATAACAATTTAGATAGGGTGAAAGCGCCGATCGTTTTCCTGTGATCGACCGCTTTTATATATTTTATAATTAACAGAATAGATTAGGTATATAATAATAGATACAGTTATTACATATTTCAAATGTATAGTTTTCGTATTTTACCGATAAACTTCGAGTCAAAAAATTGTAGCTTGACTTTCAGTAGCTGGATTGAAAGCTGAGACTTTAATATTTCACACCGTGATGATGAAAGTTGCAAAAAAAAATGTGCACACCCGTAGGTGTACGCAAAGTTGACAATTTTTTGAAATTTTTGCCAGGTCCGCTTGGAACTGGTGCAGCGACGCAATGAAACATCATCAGGGAAATTGAATGTTATAGACTGAAAGCTGAGGAATTCCGCGTCAAAATACTGTAGATATTCGCACAATTACACGAGTTTGAGAGTTGATAATTTTTGACTACGTGATAGTTGATCCCCTAATTCTTTTGAGAAGTTTGTATACTCTACTTGAATTATTCGAATACACAAATGGATTATTTGTTGTGTTGAAGACGCTAATGACCCGAGTTGTCGACGCGTCTATAATCTACAATAAATTAAATAAATAAATTGAATTATTCGAGAAATTTGTTGTCAAACGTGCGATATTTATTATCTATTTTAAAAATTCTTTAATGTTTTTCTTTCTCTCTGCTATATTTAGCTTTTTTCTTATAGTTTGTTGTCTTCGTTAGTTATTTTTATAAGCTTTTATTTATTAGTTCACTTTTCTGTATTGACTTGAAACTTTGCAGTCGTATGTGGTTCCTATGACTACACACATTCTGATATTTTTGTCTATAATATTATTTAAACAAGTAAAATATTGGAAAAATAACATGTGGTGGAAGTCCCGGTGTCTGGTGGTGGGAGAACGTGTTTCCAGTCGTTTTTCCATATTTATTGCATATGACTAAAAATTTAAAAATATTTGAAATTTTAAAAAAGTAAAATGATAGGGTGGAAAAATTATCACGAGATAAGGTCAAATTCTGGTTATACTACCCTCAAAATGTAAAGAAAAGTGGCCTACCGCATGGTGACTGCATAATATGTCTGAAATTTCTTTCGTAAAAAAATACACTGATTTGAATAATTTTTTTTTAAATATTTGTCTCAGTAAGAACTCTGGTCTATTGATTTTGGTGTCAATCGGATCAGTGGTTTTTAGAAATATACACAGTTTTGAGCATACCTAAATTTTTGTAATATCGCCTAAAATTTTCCTGAAAAATTCCACTATAATTTTCCACATCGGAAATTATTTTTTGCCATACCCACTATAAAGTAGCTGCTTTACATGAATGTATGTATGCATGTAAAATGACTTTTGACAGGCCGGTGTACGGGAACGTATCTTTCCCACACTAATGCGGGAAATAAAGCTATTTTCATAGTCGTCCAATCAATAGATTATGGGACAATTTTGAGAATTTTTCGGTAGCGTTTTCTATAAAAAAAATTCATAAAATTGTTTATTTTTAAATAGAATTTTAAACACAGAATTATACCGCTGCCGAAATGACGCAAATAAAATTCATTCTGTGATTGGCTAACTAGATCTACTGTGTTACACCGACTGATCTGTCAAATTGAAAGCGAACCACGAGGAAGATAATTACCAAATTTTGATACGTAGGACGACCTTATTGTTTTAAAACACGACGAAAATATTTACGATTCTAATTTTTGTATAAATGAATAATGAGCACAAACATAAATATGTTCATTATAACACAGGCCAGTAACAATATACATATAATATAAATAAAAAATTTCAATTAAAAAACGTGCAAAAAAAAGAGTTCCACTTGATTACGGCACTGTTTGTTATTCTTGCTACGTCATACGCGCTCCCCACACCACACGCCGTTCGCAATTCGTAATGCCCGAGAACGTGCATTGTGTTCCTGTTGGATGCGGAGAGAGCGCGACAGGACTACAGGGAGTGAAGGGTGGACAGTTTGTGTGGGCAAACATAGACGTACCTATTTTGTAGAGGGCGTTCAGAAAAGTTGTGTGAATGTGATCTATAAGTAGAGTAAAGTGCCCTAATATCGGATAGCTTTTGAAAAGTGTCTATATTTTTTTAACTCATTACATAAAATGAAATTACTTGGACATACAATACACAATATAGTGTCGTTAACAACGTCCAAAAATATGGAAAGTTTTAAGGGAACAAAAATGAACAAAAAATTCAAATTTATAAAAAGTCTGTCAAGTCAAAATGTATTCCTAATATCGGATAGTATATCCGATATTAGGAAAATGTTTTTAATAAGGTTTAAAATATTTTTACAAGCTTTTATAATTTTTTTATGCTTTAATATTATCAATATCTGTAACAAATCTGTAACAGAAATGATCATTTCATAATAACACCAATAAATTTCCTAATATCGGATACCCGATATTACAACGTCATTACTGTCCGATATTGTGCAATTAGTTTATTTCTAGTTTAAAAACTGAAATATAACACTGATAAGGTAATTTTAAAAAATTGAATAGTAGTAATCAAACTACACTTTCTGCAGGTTAACTTAAGCTAAAATTTGTAATTAAATGACTCATCTGTTAAATTTTTGGATGTTCGATTTTTCTTCAAATGCCTATAATGACATCTGTGTGCAAGTGATGATAATAAAAGATTATTCTATAGTAAAGGTTTGACTGCTGGATACACCTTAAATGGTTGTTTGCGACATCTTCCTTTTAGAACTTTTGTAAAAGCGGTGTCCCAAATTAGGCAAATGTCCGATATTAGGGCACTTTACGATTCGAAAATTTAAAATAGTGAGTCTAGCATAGTTCGTAACACGGTTAATGGAGCGGCGAAGCAACGAAACAATGTAATCAGACGCGTCCCATGCGCCGCTTATACAAATAGTGAAGTATAAGTGCATGACTCACTGTCTTAAACTTTCGAATCGTACTATTGTAGGTGAAATGATTTTTTATGACGTCGTAATCCTACCCACTTGCGTAGTATATTTTTGAGTTAACAACTGTTGTCTGTGATACTGCAGAACCGCTGAACGGCACTCGGTAAAATACGAAAAGGTGCATTTTCATGTGACGCTTGACGCTGGTTTCTAGCATCAAATGCGGTCACATGATAAAATTTCAACATGAACGCCAACTCGAAAAAATGTAGCGTAAAAGCTAAACATTGTTTAGCTTTTACGCTCGAGTTCTACTGGTTCTACCAGCTGTACTTAACCTATAGAAAAAGATTAGTCTGTATGAATATATTAATATATTTTATCTCAATAATGAAACGAATTTTGTAGAATGTCATCGAAAAAAATCAAATTTTGACTTTGAAATCCAAATTTCATCATATTTCCCTAATTTTATCTGTTAAAAATATCGCTATTTAACCCAAATGTGTTCGAAGTATAATTAAAAAAAAAGTTTTTGACTATGAGAAACCAGTTGACCTGTCAAGGTCTTCATAAAGAAATGTTACTTAAATCCTAATCGTTTGTTTATAATATTAAGATTTCTGCAAAACCTGATATTTATTTATTAAATTCGACGCTACTTTTCGAGTTGGCGTCCATGTTGAAATTCAACCACGTGATCGTATTTGACGCTAGAAACCAGCGTCAAGCGTCACATGAAAATGCGCCTAAAGAGTATTTTAAATTAATACGACTTCAAGTTTCTTTATTACATGCACGTTACGTCAAATTACACATATAAAAATGGTCGATCACAAAATGTATAATCGGGAACCGGTGCCCTTACCCTATGTTACCCTTCTTTGGGTAGTCGGTCATTTCTTTTTGACGACAAGTTATTCAGATCCCAGTCGATGACTCACGACTGTCACAATCTGTCGCACTTCGGAAATTCGATCGTAAAATATTGCATGGACCTTTATGTTAGAGGAGCGGTCCATTTACTTTTGTTTCTCTTGAAGAAACAAAAGCGTAACACCTACTAGCGAATACATTGAATGCACTGTTAGTTTTCTGTGAAGGCACACGATTGTTTACATAATATAATTATGATGAGTTGCAGAATGAATTGTCAGAAAATCTGGTATGGCAAAGACCTTATATTGTGGCAATTTTTCTATACATGAAAAGTTTTGTATAATTTTTAATCGATCTTGGTCAAAAATAACTAATCAATTGAATTTCAAACTGTATATATGTACTTGGCATACTTTTTTGTACAATTTCCCCTTCTAAACAACATTTTTCTAGGTATTTTCATTAAAATCTAGTTTGAAAAACGATCTTTTCTATGTAGATCACGCATTTATTTTTTGTGCGTAAAATCTAATAATCTACATAATAAAAAGTTTCACAACGATATTCGACTGTTCCTGCAGGGTATATAAAAACAGTAATTATATTATTATCTTAATTATAAAATCAGATTTTCTGAAAATGCGACTGTGTTCTGCATCCCAGCATTAGAATTATGTCAACTATCTTTTAAAAACAGCTGCATAGGGGCTTGTTTTGTTTGCGTTCAGACCTGACTCTATTCGTAACTTTATTATTACGAACATTTATATCACCCTCCATAGTAGAAAATCACAACACCGTAACAAAAAAAACATGCTTTTTGCATGAGAACAAAACAATGTTTTACGAACACCAATATAATTAACAGTTTACCCGTTGCTTTCACCATTTACGACGTATTTACTAGCAATAAACAGTCCCTCAATCGTAATAAACTTCAATAATTTGTGTTCAAACTGAATTAAAAAAAACTAAAACACAAAAAATACGACGCATTTACCCGTCTCTCCCACCATTGCATTAGTAAAATGGTAAAGACCTGACTCTGCCACCAAGGTACCAATAAAAAAAATTCATTTGTAACCAAGTAAACAACTAAACTGAAAGAGGCGTATCGATCAAGTTTTCCCCTTAACGCAATCGTTACTACCCGTCAGCCAATCGGTTCCGGTTCTCCGCGTAGCAGCTCTTTTCCCCCACTCCTGACGGTGTTTTCGTTACGCTATTGAACGAAATACTCTCATCGCGGCTAAAAAAGTTTCACTTAAAAAACGATTTAACAGACATTGTTTGTATTTCATATTAGCATAGATTAATTAGATACCTATCTCTTTTCCAAAATCATATTTACTTTTAATTAATTCACAATTTGGAGAATTAAAGATCTGCAGGGCAATTTCGCAGAACAGATTCATTAATCACTACTGAGTAACAAAAATGTACAGAGAAATAAAAATAAGTCCGTGTTTTACAATATTTACAATGGTATTTTGTTGTCGAGTGGCGACTCCGACAACAGACTGGTTTTATTCGCGAAACCGAGACACGGCTCGTATAGTTGTTTTATACACATGTCGGAGATTATCGTCTTGTATCGTTCTGTTAGACGAGAAAAGCTCTAGTTGAACAGACTTCATGTACTTGTAATAATATGGTTGTGTGCCCTCTAGGCTACCTAAATAGTGTACATATTATACAGTGCGACCTCGATAATCCGGACCTTCATTAAACCGGATTCTTTAATAATCCAGCCAAGCATTTCAATTGCATTGTGTACTTTATAATCCGGATTTGATAGTACTCGGTAATCCGCACCTGCGTTTTTAGACGTCTACTTCATTCAAACTATATAGAAATTAACATTCCCCTAACTTCTAAATTCGGCCGGATTTGTTATCTGGAGGTTCACATAAGCAGTGTGTGCCTTTGTTTTGACTGATACGTATCGCATCTCAATGAGCAAAATCTCACAAACGTGGAAATATATAACTGACTCGAAAATGATGAAGATTTGTTACCACTAGAAGACATAGATGGCTACAGACGAACATCATGACAGTAACAATGAAGGTCCAGAGTTAAATAATACAAACCAGACTGTTAAGAATGACGAGGCAGTTAAAAGTTACAATGTATGCATGAAGTGGGCATAAGAAAATAATATGTACCCAACAATTAAAAGAAACGGCTTTTATAATGAATAGAATAGAATAGAATAATCATTTATTGCTGAGCCCATCAGGGATACAATACGTCACAAGCAAGCAGAAAAGGACCAAGCAAACAAAAATAATATAAAATGTAATCAGTATGCTTCTGTTTTAAATAATTTTTCTTTATGTACTATTTTCTAGTTGTTTTGTATTACAATATGTTTCTCTTAATTTCAATACAAAAACTGTCCCGCTTCAGTATAATCCAAATTATTTATTTATCCGGTTCACCGCGGTTTTTATTCGTCCGGATTATCGAGGTCGCACTGTACAGTGATTTTTTATCACTGCTTCATAAGGATTTGCAAACGTTTTAAATAAAAAGGTAAGGATAATTTTAGCTTATTTTAAAACATTAGTTTCGACTCGCAATATAGTTTTTTATATTTCTTTTCTGTTCTCTTCTATTCGTATGTATGACCCGATGTTACAAATGCGTTATTTTTATTTTTTACTATTATTTTTTTATTTAGAAAAATTGAAATTATCGTGTTCTTTTTAATTAAAACATTTTCACTTCTTACATTTTTTAAAACTAGCAACTAGAATTTCCAAGCCCGAAATCTCGGGATTCCGATTGGTTTTAAGCGATCGGGATTACTTTACTGTAATACCGAGACTCACATCGAGATCGGGAATCGTATAAATACATACAGTAAGGTCAATTGTATTAAAACATTTTCATGTCACGTTATCTTTGTTGTATTGTATTTTTAAAGACCACCAACAGCTAAGGTTATTTGGGCCTAGCACCAATTCATATTTTCAATTCATTATTATTATTTTTTTTTAATAATAAATTGAAAATCCAATTGACACTTTTACCAGCTCTCGGGCTAGAACCCGAGAACTGGGGACTTGTAATAGAGGAACCATAGCAACGCCATGTAAACAACAGCTCCGCTACACTCTCGGCTATTCTCAAGCCCGTTATCTTTGTTGTATTCATATTTAACAGACATCACTTTTAAAGAAAATCTCGATCCTGAGATCGGTACTGTTATTTGTAATCTTGAAAATATCAGGACTAAAATATTGATACCCGCGGATCAAAGCCTTGCTAATAACAGAAACAAGAAAATAACAGTATTCGTCCATTACTTATCACACGTAGCTTCACGAAATTAAAAAAAATTGCTTTAAATTTTGTACAATATTTTAAACGCCGCCGTTCGCCAGGTCATCTTTTGGATAGAAAACTGTTCCGGCAAAGACTATTTATTCGCGGTAGAATGCGCGTTTTTTAAATATAAATTATTTTTATAAGCGCCACGCAGTCATTTGTGTGTGCAGAGCCGCGCGTCTGCCTTTGTATGCGTGGAAGCGAAAAGCCAACACTTTCCATTGAAAGCCTTCACATTTATAGCTTTTGCCGCATGAAAATTTCTTTTGTTGATATTCATGGTCCTTTATAACGACGAGTCTCCTCTCCGACTCCAAATGTGATAAATATCGGCGCCTAAGCTATCCGCGTGCCTCACAATTTTAGGTTAGGTATGTCGCATGTTATATGCCTATATACACTGCGATCTAAAACTACCGAGAGATTTGCATTGCAGGATGCATAACTGCTGTTAATCTATGGGAAGACTATTGAGATATATTAAAAAAAAACGGTTAAGTGCGAGTCGGACTCGCTCACCGAGGGTTTCGTGGAATAATAAAAATTCGACTGATGACCAGTCCTATACTTCCCACCTAGTAAATATTTGCAAAAAAAAAATAAACTCTTTTTTTTTTATTCTTTGACTAGGCCCAAATAACCTTAGCTGTTGGTGGTCTTTAAAACACAATTTAATTTTTATTCTTTGAAAAAAGCATGGCCCTCTTTTTTGTTTGGTGATCTACTGATGACTAGCTAAATATAGCAAAAATCATGGTTACCTTGATTTACGTACAATTTTTATTTTTTTTAGTAAAATATTTTTTTTCTCGAAAACTATACATTTTAGAGAAAAAAAATATTTACATTTTTTTTATATTATAACATCTAGAATTCATTTATATTTTTTTTTACCTATGTTAATACGTGACATTGAGGACATTTTTTTGAATATCTCAGGATCCACTGAACCAATTTGACTCAAAATCTAATCAGATCTAAGTTAAAGGCTGATAAACACAATAGAACAATCGGCATGCCCGTATGTTGTTCCGTTCTTAAGATATCGAAGGCGAAAAATTGACCACATACACACACACACACACACAGACATCAGTCAGAAAATGATCTTAAACGATTGCAAGGGTCTCAAAACGTGAAAATCTGTTAAAATCTCGAAATATTTTTTTCGGACTAAATCCATTACTTCCCTACCATAGTAGAGGTGGGAAGTAAAAATTAACAGATTTATTTATTTAAGTATGTCTGTTTTTAAAAAGTTTTTTTTATACTTTATTTTGTTCTTTTTGGTGTTTCAAAATCGTTCCGTATTAAATTTAATTAAATTAATTTATAAAGTAAAAAAATATATTAAAAGAATATTTGATGAACAAAAAAAAAACTAACAAAAATAATGCGATCCGAAACCCGAGATCGCGAACCAGGTGGTACCACTAAGTCAAACGAACGGTGATGTTAGACGCTCTATGAGTCTATAGTCCCTACAGTATAACAATACGGTTACTCCAACCGTACTGCTATACTGTGCTATAGAGTCAGAACGTAAAATAAAAAACATCAATTTATAAAAATTATAATTGATTATCTATTTAATTCTAATTATTATTTGCCAGAATTCACGCCACAACACACAAACTGTGAAAATTTCAACTAGCTATATCTCTTACCGTTTGTGAAATAGATTTATTTATTGTAAATTATAGACGCGTCGACAACTTAAGTCATTAGCGTCTTGATTATACATTAAATAACACACACTTAAAACTAAATGACATCACAAAACATCCATGAGCGCAGGTGGGATTTGAACCCACGACAGTCTAGTCTAGATGCTGCGGTACCAAATACGCTATCCACTAGGCTACACTGCCCTCCAGTTGCAGTTCTTTATCATCAAGAAGGCCATGCACGGTTTTGTTTCCATAGTAACAAGTTGACGTCAGCCAAAGATAAAAATAATAGAAGTAGAAAAATCTCGTCGACAATTCAGAACTATTTTTATTACACTATACGAGGATGTGCCTCTTTGAGATGGGAATAGACGAATCGTTTCTTTCCTTGTTTCGAACTCGTGAATGCAGAATACAGAACAAAATGTTCCTTCGGAATAAGACAAAACGAAACTCATTAAT
The DNA here is from genome assembly GCA_039654895.1 of Mongoloraphidia duomilia. NCBI lineage: Eukaryota > Metazoa > Arthropoda > Insecta > Raphidioptera > Raphidiidae > Mongoloraphidia > Mongoloraphidia duomilia. The sequence continues at coordinate 57,780,101 of CM077516.1, forward strand.
CATCATTTATTATATAATAAGGCAACCATATAATAATTACAGCTGTACATTTTTCGTTCGCTGTATATCCGTATACATGCTTTAGCAGGGTATAACACACAGTTAGGTAGAGATATAATTCTGGATTTTATATAGCTGCTACTTACGTATATAGATCCTTAGGGACATCAGACACAATTTGTAACATGCTACTGGTGCAAGGGGTTGGTAAATTTAACCACTCATTTGCGTATAAGTTTTTATTGAATTTTTTATTTTTATAATCCTTGTGTATTATATAGGGTAATGGCACCAGTTTCCGACAACCTGTCTGTGCAGGTCGGTCGCTTTTATAAATTTTATTATAAATGGTAATAGATTATTACATAACATTTATACACAGTCAAACCTGGATAAGCGAGAGTTCAAGGGAGCACAATCTCATTCTCGCTTATAGAGGTTTCTCACTAACCCGAGTTTCTCGCTAATGCAGGTACATGGGTAGCGTTTCTCTCTTATAGAGGTACGCAGCAATAACAAGTTATTTAGGTACAATATTGACGACAAAACAATACAAAAACAATGGTAGGAAGTTCCACGATGTTAAATTTGTAATTTGTTTTGTCATTTGTTACTGTATGTGTGTATCTTTTATGTATGTATGTATTTTTATTGTAGCTATATTGTCGCTTATAGAGGTATAGATAAGTAGCAGTCTCACTTACGGAGGTCCATGAGGGAAAAACGACTCTCTCTTACAGAGGTTTCTGTTTCTCGCTAATAGAGGTTTTGGGAGCTTAAAATGACGGGTCCTGCTTATTACTCTCACTTATAGAGTTTTCTCACTTATCCAGTTCTCACTTACCCAGGTTTGAGTGTATTGTTATTATTAAAATGGAACTTCTTGAGTCACGTTTTGCACTTTCATGGTAAAGTCAGACCGGTACAGGTTTATAACCGAGTTATATGCTTTGAAGTGGAACTTTTCTAGCCGCGTGTTGCATTTTCACGGGAGTCAGACCGCTACGGGTTACATGTAACCGGGTTACAACATGTTATCTTCATTTCAACCGCGTCTAAAGGCTACACGCACATTTTTCTCGGGTTAACTCAAATACCTACTACTAAAACAATTTTGATCATATTTTCACTAGAGTACTTGAATTGGATCATCGCACTTCTACTACAGGAGGTTGAACAGTAACAAAATAAAAACAATAATAATAGCATGAACTAGTTTACATTATATAGAATGAGTCGTAATATTTTAACAAAAATAAAAATAAAATACTTACAAGGACATTAACGCGAGCGAAGCAGCCAGCAAAAGCTAGTGTAGAATGAGAGGACAGTAGTTCATCCCTTTATGTGCAGATGACCGCCGCCGGCTGGAGCTGCGCGACGGCGGACGTCGTATTCCAGCCGGCAGCGACTGCATCGAACACTCAGGAGAACGCGCGCGGTAGCAGAGATCGAGTCCGGTCGATAAGTTATATTATTATCGATGGCTCCTATCGCCCATATAATACAACCTCTTATTATCTAATATATTATCAACTTCTGTTCCCAAACGGGTGATACATTTAACAATGTCAAATTGCTCTACTCGCGTCACAGGCCACTCTGTAACTACCCTTTATCCCTCAATATCGATTTTTCAAATTCTTTTCAGCATTCCAATGGTAGGTATCTAGTAACTATAATCTAAGTCAAAATTCACTGTTCACATTTTTGATAATATTTTTCCTACTCCAGGTATCCGGAATGTAAAAAAACGTGTATTTGCAAAAAGTCTGTTCGTCTGTCAGCACGACACCGGTCAAACGGCTGAGCAGATCAAACCCAAATTTTGGTAGGATGCTTGACAGTTGACATGTACCTAAATAGGAAGAGCCCTATTGTTTTTGGGCCGAACGTGTAACAATACTGTTGTTTACATGGCGTTACTATGGTTCCTCTATTACAAGTCCCCAGTTCCCGAGTTCTAACCCGAGAGCTGGTAAAAGTGTCAATTGGACTTTCAATTTATTATTACAAAAAAAATAATGAATTGAAAATATGAATTGGTGCTAGGCCCAAATAACCTTAGCTGTTGGTGGTCTTTAAAACACAATTTTAATTTCTATTGTTTTTGGGGAATATAAAATATGTGCTATAAAATTTTGTTTTTGTTTTTTATTACAGCGGTATAGTACTTTTCAATTTTCATATTCATTTCTGCAAGAAAAATAATTATTTTGAAATAAACAAATCAGTTGTTCTTTCGTTCTGAAGCATTTCATCTTTCAAAAAGAAATGAATTGGCTGAAAAGTTGGTTAATTTTTATAATATTATGTGTATGATGTGACTTAAGACGCAACATAGGCGAGTTTTGTTTACCTGGTAGTTATGGTAAACATAAATGCATTAGAGAAAATCGTTTCACTTACAATTCAACATCCACTATAAACAAAAACATACATCACTAACAGTAATGACTAATAGACGGAGAGCTGGCAACATAGATTCCACGTCATTTTATACCAAAGGAGTTTACTCTAACTGCTTTTTTGCTTGTTTTCGGAATATGGATATGACAGTCTGGCAACTCAGCGCCGTTGCATTGGGGAGGGGAGGGGGTTTAAATCTAGTAAAAATTAAACAAAATTACGTAATACTATTAAACACAGAGTAAACTCCTTTGGTATAAAATTACGTGGAATCTATGTTGCCAGCTCTTAGTCTATAACATTATTTTAATTTTTAAAAAATGCAATAATTTATTTTAAATAATATATTGATTGTGAAACGATTTTAATCTTATTCATTAATGTTTTCCATAACTACCAGGTAAACAAAACTCATCTATATTGCGTTTTAAGTGAAATTCACTGCATGTAAATGTCATAATACGATAAAAATTTATTACTAGCCGTTACCCGCAGCATATTACGCGTTAATAAAATTTTTATTTCATTTATTATCTATATTGTCAAATGTCAGTATGTTTAATTTTTGGATATTCTGCTTGTTGAGAAGAATTTTAGTAAGTACATCGTCTATTTCTGGTTTTGATTTGTTTAGGGACGCCACTGGTATGCAGATTACATCATCTTATATTTGAATCAAAGCTAGGCGCACGTCACGCGATATTCCATCGATACTTTAGAAAAACGTACCGCCATCATATTTTATATACCGTATTTCTTTGAACCTTTGTTATGCAAATATATACATATATTGAATTTTGATGCTGGATTAACTTCATAAACGTGTGATTACACTTAAGAAATTTTCCGGTCTGCTTGGTATTTACAAGATGAATGACAGCTTCGTGTTGGCATAATTTTAGAACGCCTTATTGCCCTAATTCAAAATGGTACGCAAAATTAAAAATTTAAATTAGAAATTATTTACTTAGAGATAAGTTACACATGAGCTACCTATTGCTTCATGTGTATTTTTTTTTCTCTTTACACTAATAAAATGTATTACAGGTACAATACGAAACTAAATTTCAAATAATAACATTATAATTTTCTTTACTTGATGTCTGATGACTTTTTTTAATCATAAAGTTCAAGCAAGTATGAATGGTGGAAGCGCCGTTACTAATGGTGGAAGTGCTGGTACTAGTGGTGGAAGTGCGTTTGTTTTTTAACGATAATAATTATCGTTGAAATAACAAACGCACGCACGCAGATTAATCGGCATTAATTATAATTAATGCCAATTAATCGGCGATTCAAATCCTTGAGCGATCATTTTGTTCAAACTGCATATTTATAAATAAAAAGAAGTGTGTGTTTAAAACGACACGATAAAAATGAAACTATCTCTACCATACCTACGATTACGACGTCATCACGGTAAATCACGAATTAATGAACGACGCCGTAGTCACGTGAGAACAAGACGTTAGTTTGTTCGTCGGAATACGTCACGTTTGACATGCGTTTTAAGAGGGGTCTAGTCCCCTCACACCCGCTTAAAACTTTATTACACGCTCCTAGTCGCATCCTTCATCTTCAATTTAAGATCAAAACGGACTCTCTTAAGTTCAAAAATAAAGTCGGAGTGTAAATAGTGAAATATGTTTTTCTGTGAATTCAAGCGACGGATAGTATAATTTTTTGCCCTTGTAGGCTGCATTTAAACCTCATAAAGTACATATTTTTAGCCATTACATAATTGGTATATGTGTATAGTGTAAATCGAAAGACTATCAGTGAGAGAGGGCTTGTTAATAGCCGAGCGTGTAGCAATGCTGTTGTTTACATGGCGTTGCTATGGTTCCTCTATTCCAAGTCACCAGTTCCCGGGTTCTAGCCCGAGAGCTGGTAAAAGTGTCAATTGGATTTTCAATTTATTATTAAAAAAAAAATAATGAATTGAAAATGTGAATTGGTGCTAGGCCCAAATAACCCCAGCTGTGGTTATTTGGGTGGTCTTTAAAACACAATTTAATTTATCAGTGAGAGAGCCTATTATAGAGTTGCTCTAGTAAGAGTCAGAACAAAGACGCCATTTTTACCCAAAACAATGGAAGCGAGTGTAGTGAAAATACGCGCGTATACTTTTGAAAACTTTGGAAACGTAACAAAAAATATTACGCGTTTCACTTTTTTGCACTTACAGCAGCTGCGACAATTACGTTACCTAGGAAACTATCATGTTAATCAGCCGTATAAATCTATTAATTTATCATGTGAATGACGTTTTTAATGACGTAAATTTAAATGTTGGCTGAAAAACATGGCGGATCGAACGAACCAATCAGAAATCGACACCCCTTTGTCTTAACTCTTACTAGAGAAACTCGTCAGTGCGCTATTATTATTGACAATTTTAAATATCGTTTTCTCACAAAATAAGAGTTCAGCGAGCATAATATTCTAGGTTTGGGTGTTGATTCCAAAAAAAATGCGGGACGGCCCCATTTAGGTCCTGGTGAACGTTGTTCTTTACTGAACATTTCTGAACGGTTTGTTTAATTTTGAAAGTCTGAACGCGGCTTAACACGGAGATATCGCTGCATGTGTTTAGAATTTGAGTGAACTGTGGTTTCTCTGTTTACGCTGAACACAAAAGATATACACACTAGGGACAGAGGGCGCGGGAGGGGGAGGGGCAAAGGAGATGGCACTAGTCGATTGCTGACGACAGGTGAACTCGACTTGCGGTTATTACACATATTTATGGTGGTATACAATAGACGTGATACATCAAAAGACGACATGCGAACCCATCTAATTAGTCTGCTACTGCTATTATTATTATACGTACGATCAAAAGTGCAGGATGTGCAAAATTCAAAAATATGAAATCATGATTTTATCCAAGGTAGGGTACGTTTTACAAAAGACATCAGAACAGTTCGGTTGATCGATTATAGGCGCTCGACAACTTAGGTCATTAGCGCCTATATTTAAAAAAATCAAAAAATAAGCGTTAAACAGGAATCTTACTTTCGACAGAGAAAAGCGATCACAACTTATTTCAAGGTCTATCGTAGATTTTCGGTTGCATTTGGCTCGGTACGTAATCTAGCGAATTTTCATTGGACGAGATCGGAGTTTTTTTCTCTTTGAACTACTTGAAACGGTAGCCGATTATTATATATAAATTGTGACACGTGACTTTTTATCGACGCACGTTTTTTTCATTTTGGTTGAACCAATTTGGATGTGATTTTCAGTGAGGTACTGAGGTAAGCTTGGGCTAACATTTAGTGTTTGTTTCATTTGAAGCGGTTGACAAATAAAAAAGATATGTCAATTTTAAAATGTGCCTCGCGTGCGTTGTGACGCCGTTAATGCAAATGTCAAAACGAGGTTGGGATGACTGTTTATTTTTGTGACACCGTTAATGCAAACTATTTCCAAGTGACTTTAAACCCGACTTTGTTTCTCAGGGGGAGAAATTCTCGCGGGGGGAGGGGGTAATATAAATAATACTTCGCTTCGTAGAGGAGAAGTTCTCGCCGGGGGATAATGAATTAACAATATACCAAATATACGTCAGCAGAGCCAAGGGTAGCTACTAGTTTAAAATATAATTTATACTTTACTCTTAACTTGAATCTCAAATTCAGGGTAAGAATTAAGTTTACACGTTTTATTCAGAATGTTCCATAATCTATTTTGTCATCTTAGCATTAGTCTGCATACTAATGCTCGGTTTCTGGTACGACTTTCAACGCTAGCAGTACTTTAAAAGTACTTTTATCTTAAATCTACTATAAAAGTCATACCAGAAATCTAGCATAGACAAAAAAAAGTACAATGTGTGCCGTTACACAAGGCTGAAGTGAATACTTTTTACACGAAATTGGTTTACCGACGTAAAAGAGCGAAAAAGAGAGAATGTTGACCTTGCGTTGCACTACTCGATGGTGAACAGAACTCTCCGTACCCCGCGACTACCACTAATGGTCAGTAGTGAGCCGCGAGCGTCGTTTAACGCTTTGCGCAATCGCGTCCGGAGTCGCATAAGAAGTATTCATTTCAAAAAGTTCATAATATATCCGCAAGCGCACAGTTTTTAAGATACAGGATGTTGAAATTCCAAATTTTCACTATGTGCAGCAGTTACGGTCACCACCCTGTATGTGTCTAATGATAGTTTTAATACATCTTTACAATAAAAAATGTCAAACGAATTTAATTCATATTTTGCGAAGCAATTGTAATGCAGAAAGAATTTGAAATTTCAACACACTGTATTACCTATCTAAAAAACTGTGCGTACGCAGGTATGTATTTATATGAACTTTTTTCTTGCCTTAGTGTGCAGAATCATAACTAACTTTGGCAAATCAAATTATACCGAGCGATGTGGCTAGGACTTTTTCCTATTGCCTCACGCCGAGAGACGGTAATTCCTATACCAGCCATCTTGTTTAAGGATTTCCATGGTTTCCCTCAATAATTCCAGATGAATATCGAGATGGTTCCTTATTCAAGGCCATGGCCGATTACCTGTCAAACTCCTATGCTCCCAAAGTTGCCTACCTTATCCTGATTTCCTATAATTCCTCCATTCGCACAATGCTATTATTTAAGTTGAAGTATAAAAAAATATGTAGAAAACGGGAAGTGGTAAAAATGGAAAATAGTAATGGTGTGAATGGCGTCTGTTATGGCATAATGTCGAGAAACGGACGTTAAACGCATTATTATGATTATTATAAATCAAATTATTATGGAACACTCTGTGTTTACAACGAAATTTAAAAGACACTGAACGTTCCAAGGCCACTAAAACTCTAGGCTAAATATCAAGGGAACCGCCCAGAACTTCACCTAGTATACAAAACGTATCTACTATCTGATTTTATATTAAAACTATTACCCTAGCACGTCTACTCGTTTTTAACAGAAACTGTAAATACATTTTCAGTTCTTTACTAAAACTTACCTCTCTTTGTATAGCCATTAGTAAACAGATTTTACGAACGACATTTTCGGTCTGCAATGTCTACAGCTAAAAGGTCAGAACCTTGCAATAACATGAAGATCTTCTATACCGAGTCTGCGGTGAACAGCGGGTAGTGGGATTTGTTTTGTCTACATTTACATAACTATCTACATATTATCATTGCAGAACTGACATTTGTTCATCATGAGAGTCTACCAAATTAAATTAAATCAGTGTAAAATGATTTACATAATTCGTAGACAAAAGGTAGAGGTATCGGTTTCCGATCAATCACCAGTGATCGACCATTTGGAAATAAAATATATATAAAACTGTAACTTTGTAAATTGTAAGTTTTTAACGAAATTTCGACTTATATGTACACACACTTATATGTAAACCGCGAATTAGTAATTTTCAGAATTTTTATCTGCGTGTTGTCAGTTTGTTTAACCCTAGAAAAATCGTTTTTGAGCTCAGTTTCGAAGGGGAAGTAAAACGTATTTTAAATATATGTAGATATGTAGAGAGACAGAGCGGGAGAGAGGGAAAAATTGTAGATTATAAACGCTCGACAAGCGAAGTCTTTAGCGTCAGATGTAAATATAACATGTATTTCTCTATATAGTTATAAATTAATATCCTATAACCTGATCTATAACAGTACACAATTTATTGTCACCATTTATATAAAAAGACCTAAATTGAATATATCTGTCAGGTTGAAATTGACTTTATTTGATTCACAAATGCGTGGCTCCCATTTCGAGAATGTTTCGAATATCCTGTTTTATGTGGACGAGGGTAAAATGTAGGTATGTACGATAATATAATGTAGATATGCACATTGATACACCCTTCTGTTGTGGCAATCTCGCGTCGATTATAGTAAAATATGTTCAGCTACGCTGTTTATCGATAAAATTTATATGTATAACATTGGCATAGTATACGTGAAGTGCTTTTTCGTTTTCCCAGCTCATAGAACTTATTTTTCCTTAAGTAGGCTTACTCATTGATTCCCGAATACCTACAGCTGTCGTCGACAGCTTTTATATTTAAAATTGACAGAACAGATTATTAACTTCCCATTGGAAATTGTTGTAATGGGTCTGATTTTGCGAATGAAAAATTTGGACATATCTGCACGTTTTGAGGTCCCTATAGAGTCCGAATCTACTGTTTTTAGAGAGATGTCTCTCTGTGTGTGTACGTACGTTGGTGAACTTTTTTTCGGCTCACATATCTCAAGAACAAATAATGATATCGACTCCGGGTCAATTTCATTCGACACATAATTACATAATGAACACCTCGATTAGGTTTGCCGGAAATTTCAATTAGCGGCTTTTTGTTAACAACAACAAAAAAACTACTGTAAAATTCTTGTGAAATGTTTCTCGTCTCGCATAATTCGAGAACAAATGATATCGACTCCGGACCAATTTCATTCAGCGCATAATTGCATAATGAACACCTGATAAGGTTTGCAAAAAATTTGAATTGGCGTTTTTTTTATAACAAAAAAAAACATGAACCTGTATTGCAAATAGTTTTTCTACGGTAGACTGGTCTCTAATCTCTAAGGGCACCCAATGGGAAGTAAGCAGAGTAGTTTTACCCACACACCAAGCCTCTTTTTAAGTATCCATAATTTTCTTGGGGGGAAGTGTTCATCTCTCGAGTTTTGTACTGCGGGCAACTCAAAATAATGGTACCTAATATGAGTGACGACATACCGAGTGCTCATTTAGTTTTCGAGGGGGGTTATCGTGTTAACGTCAGCTGAACTCAATGTGCAAATAGGTACATGGTTCAGTCTATACATGCGTTTTTAAGGTGTGTCGACGTTTTCAAGGCTGGCCAAACTGTACGGGGCATTTTCCCGAGAATTCCAACGCTTTTCACTCGCTTGGTTGTGCAGATCACATTTGGAACAGACTGGATGAGTCCATCAACGTCTTTTCTTTTCTTTCAGAATGTTCACAAAATTCTTGCAAAAGATTAATGACGCCAATACATCCTATCAGAATCTGCGCGACATCTAATTTGCCCGAAACAGTGTTTTCACGGCCTCTAAAATGCCGGCGTTTCAACATTTTAACAGACAAGCGTCAGCGTTACGAACTCGGCGTTTTAAGCGTCCGTATAGAAGTGACCCTAAATTTCGTGCGATCTAAGCTGTCGAGCATCTATAATCTACAATCTCTCTCTCTCTCTCTCTCTCTCTCGATGAGAAAGAGAGAAAGATTTATCTAGTTAAGTGACAAAAGTCTACATGTATACACCAAATTATTACGTTTTTAGGTATCTAAGTTTCGTTTTAATTAAACTAAATTTTGACTATATTATCTTACCACTTAGGTACTTGTAATAAATTAGAATAGATCAGAATGGAATACTATAGAGCATTGTTTCCTAATCTGTGGTCCGCGGACCCCTGGGGGTCCGCGAGCATATGTTTGGTGGTCCGCGGTCCCATACGCATCTATCTTACTTAGAGCATTAACAAAAATAAATAAATTACCTACGCCAAACATCTCGTAATTATTACGCTTGTTTTTTGTTTTTTAATTTAATGAAGGAATACTAAAATATAATATTGTCCGAAAATTGCACCTTTTTTTCACTTAGGGGTCCTTGGCATTATGCTTGATTTCCTTGGGGGTCCGCGGCTGAAAAAGGTTAGGAACCGCTGCTATAGAGTATAGGATATACAATATTATACATACTGAGTTGATTTTAATTGTCTATTAGCCGATCTCTCTCTCAAATCGAATTTCTCTGAGGGATGACATTTCAGAATTCAATTCCAGCAGACTTCACTGACATAAATGTTCCAATCTACCATTGACTACACAGGCCTATTCAACAGTAGTATTGATAAACTTTATGTGTAGGCTGGAGTATTCAAAGCTATATTATATAAACTTTCTAACCTTTACCCACATCTTCGTTTGCGTTAATGTCGGTTTTGACCACTGCTGGCTCTAACTTGGGTGGAAATCTGGGCGCCTGACTTACGGGGGCGCTGAACACTATAATAGTGCAGCGGCTTAGCTCGAAAAAACAACAACGAATTGTTCACTTTTGTATAAAAATATAAAATTTGGAATGATTAATGGGCATGCTCTAGGCCACTTCAAAGTTCACTCAGGGGTCCTTGAAATCCAAGACGGCGGTCAAAATGTCAATGTTTTCTAATTTTTATAATGATCTGATTTGACAGCTGATTTCCAGTCCATATACATGCATGTATTCACCTTTTTACAAGCTTTTATTTAACTTGCAATGCTTGTATGTTTGTTTGTTTAGGTCAAATCTTGCAAGTCAATTTTGAACGACTTCCGCGTATCCGATCGATTTAAAATTTGGTACACATATGCATACCCGATGACAACACATGAATCAATCGTTTCAGAATTAAATTCAATCCCTAAGGGGATCAAACGAGGGAGTAGGGTTTTTTGACTATTCAACGCCTAGGCCAAAAAGCTAAAGCTAGAAACTTGGAATTTGGACAGTGGGTTTCTTTCGTGACGTAAGCACCCACTATATGAAGAGATTTTTCGAAATTCAATCCCTAAGGGAGTCAAAAGGGGATACACTTTTGAACGACTAAAAGGAACAAAATAAAATATTAGTAAAAAAAACTTTTTAAAGACACGCTTTTATTTAAATGTACCTACTAAAAAGGAAAAAAAAAGTTTTAATAATTTAGTTTCATAATTATAAAAGCGTGGGTCGTGACTAATAAAATATCGTAGAGTTTACAACCCACGCTTTTATAATTACGAAACTAAATTATTAAAACTTATTTTTTTCCTTTTTAGTACATTTAAATAAAAGCGTGTCTTTAAAATGTTTTTTTATTAATATTTTTTCAATAATATGGGCAACTCAAACTAACTAACCGATTTGACTCAAAATCTAATCAGATCTAAGTTAAAGACTCGTAAATACAATAGAACAATCGGCATGCCCGTATGTTCTCGTGCCGTTTTTACGATATCGAAGACGAAAAATTGATCACACACACACACACACACACACACATACAGACATCAGTCAGAAAATGATCTTAAACGATTGCTATAGGGTCTCAAAACGTGAAGATCTGTTAAAATCTCGAAATATTTTTTTCGGACTAAATCCATTACTTCCCTACCATAGTAGAGGTGGGAAGTAAAAATTTAAAAGAGAGTTTTAAGTCAGTCTGTAATATAAATTTCGTTGCGCTATGCAAAAAAGTGCTCCGTACGTTAAATGTTTGGAATCTAGCCAAAATCGGCATAACCTGACGTAAAATTCAATCGTGTTTTGACTTTTTAGAAAATCGTTTTGTTTACGAGACGGCATATAACAGTAAAACACGATTTGAGATTTTTATCAAACAAAAAACATGACTATATTCATCTATCTACATATTATTTAGTTTTTATTTTCGAGCGACCAATGGATGATATAGGAGTGAAAAAAGTCTCGTAATAGCGAAATCAATCGAATTGGAAAATTCACCGCATTTAGACGTTTAATGTTCCCTGCTTACCGAAAATGCGAATTTTGTCTGCGGTCCGTCCGTTCGGGAACCTGTCACATCTACTGTATTTTAATTTTTTTGGCGAGTTCTTCGGTATTTTGTATGATATGTAGACGCGAGAACGCGTTTCCAGAATTTTTTTGTTTGTTTCACTCAAAAAAATATATTTAAAAATAAAATAAAAAGCACGCTTAAGTATATCAACGCACTAAAAAGTAGATATGAATTTCTTTCTCTTCTATAACGTTTCAAAGCGCGGGGCACTCGATGAATTAAATGAAATATAGGCACAGTGAGGGTCCCACGTTTTTACACATTATATAAGAGAAAGGAAATATTTATTATCTACTTTTCTGTGCGTTGATATAAAAAGTTTTTTTTATAATATATTTTTATTTTCATATTTTTAGTCATTTATATTTAAATTTTAAACGACTGAAGACACGCTTTCCCACCATAAATATCGTCACTTCCACCACATATCTTTAATTTCCATTTTAATATTGTTACATAAATATTATTATTGCCAAAATACCAGAATATTGTATTGTCATCAAATTCAAAACCACCTGCGACTGCAAAATTTCACGTCAATTGGACATTTGGAAAAGGGTGAAAATTGAGCTGCAAGATTTTTTTATATACATATAGGGTGATTCCAAAGTTGACGTTATCCTTTCACCAGCGAATAGGGCTTCAACAAATAAGATTTTTTTTCTTTTGGCGCTTTTTCGAAATATCAACATCAACGGAGATACAGGGTGTCAAATTTTTATTTAAAAAATTAAAATTTATTAATAAATGCCAAACCGCTTGAGATATTTAAGAAAAATTTTGTAGGTGTCAATAGCTACGTGGGAGGGAAATTCTTCAATAAATAAAATATTTTTGGGTTGACCAGTGGCGCGCGTTGTTTAATGTTTTTGAGAAAAAAATGGTACGCCACTGATTTTTCTAAAAATAAAAATTATTATTGAATTCCTTGTTTTCGAGTAAAAAAATAAAAACTGTTTTAATGGGCACCTAAAATTAAATGCTGTTTTAATTTGAAATTTCTAATTATTGAACCTTTGATGTTGATATTTTGAAAAAGCGCCAAAGGAAAAAAAATCTTATTTGTTGAAGCCCTATTCGCTGGTGAAAGGATAACGTCAACTTTGGAATCACCCTGTACACTTACAACAATGTACAAGTTGACGCCTAGCTACCGCAGTTTCTTATTTTCAACTAATTTCAGTACTCGTATTTTCTCGAATTCTGTCTCATTCTACGAAATTTCTGTGAGGAGGTTACGTATTTCCTAATGACAAATATTTTTTATTCTTCACGCAATAAAAGAGAAAAAAACTATAGTTCCTCTGCCACCGATTTTATAATTACCCCTTTCATGTCGCCATATTGATTACGTCATAAGTAAACTCCTCTCGCATGTCAGATCTCTCTTTTAACAGGCCATCAACAGCTAAGGTTATTAGGGCCTAGCTATTCATATTTTCAATTTGTTATTTTTTCACTTCCCACCTCTACTATGGTATAGGGAAGTAATGGATTTAGTCCGAAAAAAATATTTCGAGATTTTAACAGATTTCACGTTTTGAGACCCTAGCAATCGTTTAAGATCATTTTCTGACTGATGTCTGTATGTGTGTGTATGTAATTTTTCGCCTTCGATATCGTAAAAACGGAACAACATACGGCCATGCCGATTGTTCTATTGTGTTTATCAGCCTTTAACTTAGATCTGATTAGATTTTGAATCAAATCGGTTCAGTGGATCCTGAGATATTCAAAAAAACGTTTTTAATGTCACGTATTAACATAGGTAAAAAAAATATAAATGAATTCTAGATGTTATAATATGAAAAAAATGTAAATATTTTTTTTCTCTAAAATGTATAGTTTTCGAGAAAAAAAATATTTTACTAAAAAAAGAAAATTGTACGTAAATCAAGGTAACCATGATTTTTGCTATATTAAGCTATAGCCATCAGTCACCAAACAAAAAAGAGGGCCATCCTTTTTTCAAAGAATAAAAATTAAATTGTGTTTTAAAGACCACCAGCAGCTAAGGTTATTTGGGCCTAGTCAAAGAATAAAAAAAGAGTGTTTATTTTTTGCAAATATTTACTAGGTGGGAAGTATAGGACTGGTCATCAGTCGAATTTTTTTAATTAGAATTTGAGTAATGGAAACTTGAACAATGAAACAATTTTTTTTATGTGCTAAATCAGGATTTAGCAAATAAAAACATTGTTTCATTTTGCAAAGCGGATTTAAGCAAATACAAACATTGTTTTCATTCTCCAAGTTTCCATTACTCAAATACTTATTTATAGAAAATTAATTTTAACAATCAACTAAAATTATTTGTTAATAAAAAATTAAATATCCAGTAGACATTTCTACCAGCTCTCGGATTAGAACCGGGAAACTGGGGTCTTGTATGTCAGATGTCGTAGATTATAGACGCGTCGACAACTCAGGTCATTAGCGATGTCAGATGTCAATAAAATGAAAAAGAAATATTAACGTTATCTACTTTGCAGCCATATATAGTTTCAACGTTTAGTTTCTTTATTAGATTCGTGCTAACACAGATATATAAACGAATAAATAAACTAGTTTCATCTTCACCGTTCATTTCCTTTACGATCCGTCTAAAAAAACTTTTATAAGATGTTTGCGTCGAGCTGTTAAAGTTGAAGCGTTCCATAAATAAATAAATTAATAATAAAAAAAAACTTTATCCTTGCGTGCGTACACGAAAGCTTGCGAAAACACCTGTCGCCCTGGCCGCAGGAGTTCGTTGAAACAGAACAGCGAGGGCCTCCTGGACAAGGGTCTAGTTACGAATTGTTGGGCACCGCGTGCAGGGGGGATATTTGAGCGCCGCCATTAATACAACTTTAATGGACTACTGCGGCGTCATTTGAATGTATGATGAAAGCACAAAGTCCTCTCTAAATTTATGTGATCTAATTATAATAACTATTGCATTATTTAAAGCCACGATCCTTCCAAACAGACGGTTTTATAAATAAATATAAGTATGTTTTATTCATATTCTAAATTTGTGACAGATTGTATTTCATTTTAAAATTATTATTTATGAAAGACACGGTGCATTAATCGCGGAGCTTACATTTTACAAGTCGTTATTACAGCGGCGGACAAGGGGGGGGGGGGGAGCGGAGGGGGCGGCTCGCCCCGGGTCTCTGATTCTGGGGGGCATCCAAATCTCGAGAAGTCCTTCTTAATCAAATCCCAAACAAGGCCAAAATATGTTTAGTAAGTAAGAGGCAGTTTGGAGTTGGAAGCCCCGTACGTATACAAAATATAAACGTAGATAAATCGTTTATTATAAATATTTGATTTTTTTGTCAGCCATTACATTATATTATTTATTTTTTTCGAAATTTACACTAGAAATACATCCATTTCTAAGCAGACCGGGGGCCTCATTTAGTTCTGCCGCCCCGGGCCTCCGACGGGCTGAGTCCGCCACTGCGTGATTATTTGATTACTGGTAATAATAAATTAGATATTGTCAAATAGGGTAATAGGCACCTTCTAATACACCGCTTTTAAACAGTATGTAAAACAGGTAAGGTGTATATAGGAAAGTAAGCATTGGGAAAAAATGATTGGATCAGAATGAGCCACGACTCATAATGTACGTACAGTCGAATTTCGATAGCTCGAAACATAACTTGCCACAAAAAAACCCGAGTTATCAAGACTTCGAGTTATCAAATAATATTAATTTTCACTCTTTGACGCTATTGCCAACCAATTTTGTTCGAGTTATCAAGAATACGAGTTATCGAAGTTCGACTGTATTTATATAGGGTTGGGATGGTAATTTTAGTGTTTCTATTTTAAAAACAATTTAAACCAAAATAAAAACACTAAAACTCCCATAGCAACCCTATACAGGGTATCCATGGAAACGTGTCTTAGCATGGGTAACTTTGTCATTATCAGAAATGGAAAGCCGCTTAAATAGGCAAAGTCCATTTAAGCGCGCTTTCCATCTCTGATAATAACTGCAAAGTTACCCATGCTAGGACACGTTTTCGTAGACACCCTGTATAGTTACGTACATTATGAGCCATGGCTCATTCTGATTCAATAATTTTTTCCCAACCATATCTTTGAAACTGTTAATTTTAGGATACCTGTTTATTAGGACTTTTTGACTTATTTTGGTATCTACTGTATTCCCTACAAATATTATACATTTGATTTCACCCTGTATAAAATTATGCTGTTATTATTTTAAACCTACAGTTTCGTATTCTATCAATAACACACTCTTGAAGTGCGAAGAGAATTAATTAAGGATTTTTTCGAGACAAATGAATAGTGGCATATTGCTCGATCATTAATGACATCGCCTTATAAACTACCCTTATTGGGGAGAGTAAAGGAAAAATACAGAACACAAACACGGTGTCACAAATCAACTTTACAGGACTGAGTTTAAAAAACTTTGGATTACACGCGCATCAAAAAAGGAAGAAAGGAGCTTTGATATATTTTGTGGGTATCGCACTTCTACAATAGACACAAACAAAGAGTACAGTGCTGCGGGTAGCTTTGATAAAACTAACTGGAGTGGACTTCACTGCTGTGTTCATATGGGTAGTGCGATAAGTGATGTCAGCTCAAAAAATTCCTAAAATTCCCTAGATTTTAACTTTCAATTATTCCCTATAATACACATTTCTTGCAAAAGACTAAAAGAGTTTATTTTTCTAGAGATGATACAAAATACTAGGAACAGTTATTTTGGAACAGTTTCGAACGAGGAACAGATTGGAACAGTTGTTAGTTTAATAAAATACCTGTTCCGGGCTGTTCCAATGCTTCGACTGTTTCGAGTAACAGAACGGACATTCTTCTGCATTAAGAAACTGTTGGAATGAATCATATTATCATGTGCAAAAAACTAATCAGTTAAAATAATGATCTGGAGTCGTGTAATATTTTTGTTTTTAGTTATTTTTGTTTTCATTTCTTTGTTGATTTTAAATAACGCTTTTTATTTAATGGTAAAATCCATTTTCTGTAAAAGTATATTTTTAATATATTGTCGACAAATTTATTTTGTTTTTTTTAATAATTAGGTACCTTAAATTATTAAACTTGAATAATAGAATTAATTCACGAAAAAATACAAATAATCTACACTTCATAATTTCAAATTTTTATACGTTGCATGTTACAAGCTATTCCGAGAATGTCAAGGGTCCAACGTTGGAACTGTTAAAAAGTAACAGGTTTTTGGAACTGTTCCGTAAGTGGAACAGGAACGGAACGGAACTGTTATTAAAAAATAACAGTTTGTACCACCTCTATATTTTTCATCATACTATAACAATTCACGAGTGTAGAAGTTTCACTTCAAAAATCCCCATAAAAGTCTCTTTATATATAATATCTCTATCTATATCGACAAATATTCCTAGAACTAATGTGCAGTGTTGTCAACTCTGGGAGAAAGTCGCTAAATATAGGGGATTCTGAACTGTCCTTGGCGACAATATTTTTTTCTTGGGATTAGCGACATTTTTAGATACTTTTTTAAAATAATCGGGGAATATTTGGAGACTTTCACAATTAATAAATTATAACATAAAACTGATGATTGTACGAAATACAAATCGCAATCAACATCAGAACCAAAACAAGTACTTTATACTGCCAGTATAAAGTACTTGAAAAAGTTTAAATCAATAAACGAAACGTCGTACTTTTAAAAAAACTTTCTGTTTTATTATTTACTGTCCACATACCTGCGAATTTACTACTTTAATTATATAAATATGGACACGAAATCTACTAAATAAAATGGGCAATTATAGTAAAAATCTATGCTTAAAATTAAGCAGTTTTGTTTCTACGGTTTTTTTTTAAGAAAATGTTTATAAATCTTATGTTTGACACATTTGGCGACTTTTCCCTGTAAAATGAAGACTTTCAAGCCATTCTTTAGGGACTTTTAACACTACCAAATTGGCAACACTGCTAATGTAGCATCACTGTTTCACTGAGCCATTTTGGCTAAACATCAATATTGGTTTCAAATAGACAAAAGTTCTCGTGCTTTCCCAGGTGGCATCAGAACGCCGTTCTCAATCGAGGTTAATGGGTCTAATTTATCAAGACGCGTTGCGTTACTTATGTATGGAACTCGTACGGTATGTATGCTGGTTGCGGAGAGCGTTCTGTTTTGCTTCTTTAGTTCTTCTCATTGACTTATTGAGAATAGATCGCGCAACAGACAATAATAATTTGTAAAAGAAAAAGTGTCGCACAAAAAAGGAAATAAACAGTGGTGCCTACATAATATATTGACTTGCACTACTGGACAGTGGACGTGCTCTATAGCGTAAATCGTTGTAATTTTCGGATTCACATAAGATTCACATCGAGTGAGGAGGATAGACTATGGTTGTGCCCCATCTTTATACGGTACTATTTTGAGTGCTGTTGCTGTCTAGATCTAGACTTTCTAGACTCTTGTCTTGCCTTGTCTAGATTTTCAAGACAAGACTTGCAAAAAATTTTCAAGGCAAGACAAGAGTTTTTTAATCTAGACTTAGGCTTAGTGAAGTCTTGTCTTGATATTTCAAGACAAGGCGAGACTTTGAAAGTCTTGTCTTATCTTGTCTAGATGGCAACACTAATTTAGAAGGAAAATTACTTTTGCATTCTGAGAAAATGGTGTCTAGAGTCCGCCATATTGAATTTTCCGTGACGTCATATACCTTATTTGTAATCCTCTCAACAAAACCTTTCTTTTTATACCAATATCAATGTATTTAGATTTAATAGTGTTGCCGTCTAGATCTAGACTTACTTGTCTTGTCTAGATTTTCAAGACAAGACTTGCAAAAGTCTTGTCTAGAAATTTTCAAGACAAGACAAGAGTTTTTTAATCTAGACTTAGACTTAGTGAAGTCTTGTCTAGACGGCAACACTAATTTTGAGAGAGATCGAGATTGGCCACACATCCATTTTTTTACCGCTAAGGCACGTATGTAAGTCAATGGGTCGACGTATCTTCGCGTTCTTTTCCCTTCCATGTTGCGGTCATTACCGGCGCAATGGAGGACTGGGAGGCTAAGTCCATCCCAAAATTTCGTTCAAAAACATTGGAATGCAAACTACATTCCAATGTTTCGCCTGAGGGAATAACAAATGCTTAGTCAATGCTTAACGTAAGTCAATGATTCTTCCAACCACCCCTACCTCTATCTCTTTCTTCCTGTGTACGTCTTATTTACCGTCTCCGTTCCGCAACCGACGGTCAGATACAATCAGTGTTACTGTGTAAAGCTCGGTTGATTAAGTTTACGTTCTACGTAACGCAAAGGCTTATAGATTATAACTTTAAGCTTGCTCTGCTAGAGATTTTACATTCATAAGCCTTCTTTGGTGTCCGTTTTATATTTACGCTCATTACTCAAATGCAAGTTTGGGCCCCAATTCAAATATTATTACAAATATTAAAAATCTGACCCCGGCATTAAATTCTACTACAAAATATCTAAAAATTATATTGATAATGTCAAGTAATGGTACTTTTTTACAACTTGTGTTTTGAAATTGATAATATAAAAGGAATATAATCCACACAAGATAATTTTATTAAATTATTTTTGGCGACATGATTCGTTATTCTATAACATCATCTTTAAAATTGAAATACAGAAAAATTTTACATCTAAAAAGTAATACGATTACAATAAATTTAAAGTTCCCATTTAGATAGGTCTCCCGAAATGCAACAAAAATGTTTTAGGGCCTTTTGATTGTAACCCTGCATTTACGAGATATTTGCTTTCAAAGTCGTTATTAAAGCGTCCCTCCCCCTAATTTATAAACTATCGATGCAAAATATCTAAAAAAAATCCTGAATTTAGCATTTATGAAAACTATAACGAATACTGTAGCAAAAATAGTTAATGAAAAAATTTAGAAATAACTAAATTCGATGTTAGTAAGAACGGTTACGGAACCCTATCAGGTGCGTGCCCAACACGCGCTTGGCCCGTATTATAAGCGAAAAATTGCCATGCGCAAACTTTTCAATACTTATTATGTAACGTTAAGTAAATTATAAACGTACCATAACATTTAAGAGAAACGAAAAAAAAACTAATTTTCTCTGGAAGTTGCACGACTCCCTATACCGTTTCTGTGCAGTTTTTTGTTTCACATACATCTACAGTTTCTGTATAGAAGTAGCGATAGTGTGTGTGGGGTGTAGTACGTGATGCCAATCGTTTCTAACACGCTGAGGGTTGTACCAAGGCCTAATACTAAACGGTTTCTAATTTTGTTAAGAGTACCTAAGTAATACGATACGTCCGTTCTCAGAGCGGAGTGATGCTGGTATCGAACTTCTCGTCGTCATTTTTCAACATATACAAGTGTCACGATTGATTTGTTTCGAACATTTAAGACGCAAACAATTTGATGGAAGATTTTTTTCATTAACATTACTTGTATCTAAGAACGACGATTTGAAGGACCTAAATCAATATTTTCAGGGTTTCGTACTGAGACCCCGTCACTCCGTTATCCACGTTCATCTGTCTAATCTGTTGCAGGCTGTAAATTCTAAAAGGTTAGACGTAGGAAGTTGACTGTTGAATGCAATTAAAGTGATGTGTTCAGAGGTTGTTTTACGAAAAAATGATTTTGGGTCCTCTGTGGCTTACGAAGTGAAAATTAACAAACACTGTTTTTAATTAAAATTCATCAAATAAAAAATGTATCTTTAAAGTAAGCCCTTTCCAAAGGTTTTCAGGTTTTAAATGTTACTTTTATCTACTTAAATGTCCCTCCCTAATCCCGGTTTGCATAAGCCCGGCTGTTATTTTTATTGCACGAATTTCCATAACCCGATGATTTTCTCACCCATATGCCGGGTTATACGATGAACGACCGTATAGCGTTGGGCGAATACGAGATGTTTTTACAATCGAAACAATCGCAATCGTTCATAATAACAATCGAGTCCACAATCGACTCGGAGTTTGATTTTACAATCGAAATGTTCGATTGCTCAAGTCGATTATTTGCCAGCGAATAAGAATACATATAATCGCGATTCAAGGTTATATGCTGGTCGAATGAAGTCTGACGTTTACGCTACTCGTTCATCGTTGATTCACTGTTCACACTGTTCAGTCGGTCAGCATTCGATTACTGCACAATCGACCATCTATTGACTCGACCACAGTTGTTGAGTGATGAACGATTATATATTATGTGGCTCTCGACAGTGTACGTCGTCTGTACGATTCAGTACTATGCAACTTAGTCTCGGTGAAATATGAAACAACAACAATCGAGTCCAAGTGAAAACCATCGAGAGTCATCGAGATGTTTGAACAATCGAGACAATCGACTAAAATATCTCGTAATCGCCCATCACTACCGGACCGTATAATACTGCCTACATCAAATTATATATTATTGAACTATAAGAACGTTTGTCACAAAGCCGCAACGGCAAACGTGTCCGTTCACGGGATGTATTTATGAGAGACACACAAGTCTACCAAAACAACTAAGAGATTTTGAAATACCGGTCCTGCACACATACCAAAGTTTACAGGGTGGTGAACGTAACTGCTGCACAGAGGGATTTAACCCGTAAAATCAAACTTTCGCGATTTCCTGCTGCCCTAATTATTTTAGAAAAAATATCTTCAAATAATAATTTTAGAACATAAAATTCTGCATCTAAATCATTAAACAAAATTAATTTTGCATGCTTTGTAATGGCAGAAATTGGATATGAAAATGTCAAAATTACCTCAAAAACAGATAGCGATAGCCTTGGAACTACTATTACTACTACTATTACTAGAGTGCGTTATATGGTATGCAAATACATACTCGTACTTAATCCGCACTCTCTCAGCCCTTGTAAATTTTTTTTTACAAAATTACTTTACGAATGGTCTTTATAATTGATGTCAAGTATATAAATATCGTATTTTCGAAAAAAAATTGTCTGCCTGTCTTTCTGTTTGAGCGCTGTCGATTTGTATGTTTGGTTGCTTATAACTAGAGAACTACTGCATTAATTGCGATAAAAATTATAGTTAATCGTTAGCTTAAAGTTCAACTTAAAATAAAGCTACAAATCATTTTGTTAGGCCCTCGAGAAGCAATATAACCTCATTATGTAAAATCGAGGGGGAGGAAGCCGCGGGTTCTTAATTAAGAAAAACTATAAATCGTAGACAAAAAATGTTTACACAAAAGTTGTAGATAATTTCGTCCTTTACAAGATTGATAATAACCATTTTTTACAAAAAATGGAACGAAACCGAGAAATTCGCAAAAAACCGTCTATCGTGAACTTGAACCTCGAATATCTGGCAACGCCGGCACGATATCGGGACTTTTTACACGTTTTTTAAAACACTATAACGAAGGTAAATAAAAAAAAAATCAGCTAACTGGGAATTTTTCTGCAGGTGGGTCATTTTAATATCTAAATTTACTGGAGTAGTCAGAATAATTTCTAATCATTTTGTTCAAGTTCCATGGCTATCGCTATCTGTTTTTGAAGTAATTTTGACATTTTCATATCAAATTTCTGCCGCTACAAAGCATGCAAAATTAATTTTGGATAATGATTTAGATGCAGAATTTTATGTTCTAAAACTATTATTTGAAGATATTTTTCCTAAAATAATTAGGGAAGCAGGAAATCGCGAAAGTTTGATTTTACGGGTTAAATCCCTATGTGCAGCAGTTACGTTCACCACCTTGTATATTACGTACATATTATCATCTAACATTCCAGGAAAAACATAATCTAGGTACTACGTAACTTCTTTACCGACATTTGCTATATAAACGTAGTCTGGTTGGCGGGTCAAAAAGCAAATCCGCTTACGTCGAATTTGTGGTGATAATTAAAATTAAAGACGATAGAATCATCCTGTTTACTGAATGATCCAGTTCTCCGTTTATCGCTACAATGAAAATTGAACGATTTTTGTGATTCTCATTTGGAATTTGTTAGCAAGTGGGTCAAATAAATATAAAGTTCAGCCATGCGACCAGTGGCGGCTTCTCCTATGAGGCAGGTGAGGCAATGCCTCACCAATAATTTTGCAAATTAAATAAATTACAAATTTATATTATTTTACTATTTGCATAAATATATCCATTAGAATTAATATTTGGCTTCATAGAAATCAGTAAAATATGGGCCTGCCGTCAGTCTTAACGCGCTTCGCTAGAAATATCATCCATCTCATTTCTGCATGCGGTCGTTTATGGTTAGAGGCTCGCCTCGCGCTTCCTTGTCTAGCGAATTAGTAATGTGAGTAATGTGGTGTTTATGATACCGTAATAGTCCAGTCGAATCTAGCTCTAAGTAGCGCATAAAAACATTCTTTTGAGGCAAGCCTCTACGTAAATTTAATGCGACATTTAATGTGTGTTATTATAGTTTTCGGTAAATACTTTTGTGGTTTTTCGTACTGATTTTTGTTTTGCTTTTTTTTCCAACAGTGGGCAGTGATTTTTCTAAAATATTAAATTACTTTAAAATCTACCTTACTAAAAAAAAATTTTCTTCAACTGTGCCTCACCACTTTCAAATACCACGAGCCGCCACTGCATGCGACAGCCCCGTTTTGAAAAAAAAATAAATTTAGAATTTATTTCGTAGATTTCGTGTCCATATTTATATAATTAATGTAGTAAATTCGCAGGTATGTGGACAGTAAAGTACTTAAAAAAGTTATCAATAAACGAAACGTCGTACTTTTAAAAAAACTGTGTTTTATTATTTACTGTTCACATATACTTGCGAATTTACTACATTATTTAGAATTTATGCAGAAATAAAACTTTTTGACACAATTTTACACAAGACAAAGTTAAAAAATCAATCTGAATTGATAGAAAAAAGTAGATTTTGGCCGCGGTTTCGTTCACATTAATATTGGGTTTTTTGGCTACTGCTCAGTCTCATTTAGCGCGATGATATATTGCAACCCAGATTTTTTTCGAAAAACTTAAAAGTGAAATAAACATTTTAAAAAATTGATTTGACTTCATAAAAGAAGTAAGGATGTCTCTTCAAAGGATAAAATAATGTTCCACTTCGTTTTATAATCACTTTCTCTAACCTATATTCAATTAAAAGTCGGCGTAAATAAATCAATATAATAGAAAAATAATTCCGCCGACTTCTATTAATTGATTCTAGGTTAGGGAAGGTGATTACAAGTTACAACACGAAGGGAAACATTATTTTATTTTCATTTTTTATATTTAATTATATCTGTGCAGTATTGATCTAAAAAATTCAACCTAAGCGGCTTTGCATTTTGTGCCCACACAACTTCCTTACCGATATCTGCTAATACAGACCGGTCGGTCGTCGACTCGTCGATAGTAATATGAAATAGTAATGGAAATGAAGCAAATAACAACCAATAAGACTTTGCTTGAACGTCGAAACGCGGTAAACAAAGCCATTAAAGCGACTACACAATGGAAGTGGAATAAGATATAAGAAAAAAAATAACATAAAACCACCACCAATGGGCAATAGCGAATGTTTTCGTTCTTGTATCACGTATACTTAGACCTGCCATACGTTCGGACTTCGCCGGGACCGTCCGGGTTTTGAGACTCGGTCCGGATTTGAAAACTTTCCGGATTTACCAAAATCTAAATTAACTAATTATAACGAAATACAACCGAAATGACGAAAAAATGATTTCCATGCCAAACAATTGAATTATGAAAAAAAACTGTCTAAGAAAAAAATCAATTTTTTTTAATGCAAAAATATTTATTCAACATTCATAAAACCATAACAGCACCGCCGGTATGATTGCGAAGACGGCAATTGTCTCGTAACACGGTTTCGCACTGCAAGAGATAATATACAGGCCTTGTGGCTTAATACGTGAACTTAGGTTTGTTTTTGGACAAAATAAAAAATTTAACCCCTTAATACGTCCCTTAAAATAATATTTTTTTTCTTAATTTCAATATTATTATCAATGCAACCTCTGTACGAAATTAAATACACCCTTCAGTAAGTAAATCACTATCCGCAAACTAGTGTTTTCATAAAATTTGTAAGTCCGGTTCTGTCGGGCCGATTTTATTAAAATTTTAACAGCACATTTTAATCTATACAAAAGAACTAAATTTCAATTTTGAAACGATTCTGACAATTTTTACGGTATTTTTGGGCCCAAAAACTTTTTGGAACCCTTAAATACAACCCTGAAAATGGTCCGATCGGGCCCATTTTAAATAGGCTTCGTGCGGTGATGGGTTCCAATGTGTGTACCAAATTTAGTTTAAATCGATTAAGTCTATCGAGAGTTATCGTGTGTACACACACACACACACATATATATACGTACATATATATATATAAACATTTCCAAAAATGGTGGCAAATTGTTCAGGAGGCTATGAAACGTCGAGAAATTTTGGTCCGACCCCTAGGTCCCGCCATCCAACCGATGCCAATAGTGTATGTGCCATATGGCAAATAGGTACACTAATAATACCCAGGGCTGACAACTTGAAAACAAAAACTCGTTTCATGAGTGGTTTCACGTCAGCCGTCCTTGTTGCCTGCACTGCAGTATTTGGACATATATTATAATTATTAACTTCCCATTGGAAGTTACTGTAATGGGTCCGACTTTGCGAATAAAAAATTTTGACATATCATGACGTTTTGAGGTCCCTATAGAGTCCGAATCTACTGTTTTTAGAGATGTCTGTCTGTGTGTGTACGTTCGTTCGTTCGTACGTACGTACGTACGTTGGTGAACTTTTATTCAGCTCGCATATCTCGAGAACAAATAATGATATGAACATTATCGACTCCGGATCAATTTCATTCGACACATATTTACATAATGAAAACCTGATTAGCTGATTAGGTTTACAGGAAATTTCAATTAGCGTTTTTTTTTAAAATTTTTAAGGGCGCCCAATGGGAAACTATAGCAGTGTGGTTTTACCCACACACCAAGCCTCTTTTTAATTATCATAATATATATCCTATTTTTTTACCTTTATAACAAATTATTGGTTATATATATTTAAGAAATTAAATTGACACAAGTCTTGTCACAAACAGTGGATTATATTGAGTGGTTGTAATCTTTAAAAAATTTCGTCTTGATTTCATCGCCACGGTAACTATCTAAACGTTTGTTATTTATTTACAATTAAACATTTAAATCTAAAAATACTCACGCATTCTAGAGATTTTTATGAGTTGGCACACCTGAGTATTAATTTACAGAAATGTGTAAGAGAGAAACGATTTTTAGAGAGAGAAACCTGCCGGATAAGCACACCATGTAATATTTCCACTATGAACCTAACTATCGTGTTATACAGGGGTTCACTGTATAGTTTCTTCATCTATCCAACTCTGTATCTCTTTACAAATATCTCCGTTTTAAGACAGGGACTTCTATTTTCGCCAATTTTAATGAAATGAACGACAAAACCTCTGGTTTAGTTTCTGCCAAAAAAATTAAACAATGCACATAAAACAGCTTTAGTGTCCGCAAAAGAGTATAGCCGTTATTGAACAGATTTCATAGTGTCCGTGCGTCGACATAGTGTTAACGGCTCCACATCCCACCCCTTGTCATAAATTTGAAAACACTGGTCGCAGTGCTAACTCCTGTCGACAAAATAGCGTATTTGCTACATATATTATATCATTATGTGAACTTAAATTGTGGTTTATACTTTAGAGCAGCGGTTCCTAACCTTTTTCTGCCGCGGATCCCCAAGGAAATCAAGCATTATGCCAAGGACCCCTGAGTGAAAAAACGTGCAATTTTCGGACAATATTATATTTTAGTATTCCTTCATTAAATTAAAAAACAAAAAACAAACTTTTTCGTAGAAAAACATTAATGAGAAGGTTGGTGCTGCTTTTTTGCAACTAATAATTACGAGATGTTTGGCGTAGGTAATTTATTTATTTTTGTTAATGCTCTAAGTAAGATAGATGCGTATGGGACCGCGGACCACAGATTAGGAAACAATGCTTTAGAGTTTAGACCAACAAAATTTTAACCCCTCAATATGTTCTTTAAAATAATTATTTTCCATTCCAATGATTGGAAATCGTTTTATCATAGTCTACACTAAAATCATAAGTACACTATTCGCGAATAGGCGCGCTTTCGTAAATTGCATGAGCCTGGGCTCTGTCGGACCGATATAAATACAATTTTAGTAAAAATTACAGTAAAATGCTAAATTTTTAAATAATAGTAGATTGTGTATCTAGGGCGTAATGAAGTATATTATTGACGAGGTGTGACATTATGTTAAACGAGCGTCAGCAAGTTTAACAGTCACAGAGTCAAAATATCATTGTGTTCTAGATATACACCCTAGAAAATAGCGGCTTTTGTCTTCATTTCCAGCATTTTCAAAATTTTTGACATTTCACTTGTGTAGCAAACTTAACTTCTAATTTAGTAGGTTATAGGTAGCAGGTACTGTATATAGTGTGTACACTAGTGTACACATTATACATACCTATAAGGTAAGCCAGAGCACACATCGATCGGCCGTGGGCGCGTGGGTTATTAGACAGGTCTGGCTGTGTTGTGTACAAGATCCCAGGTTCGTGCCCAGCTTGGAGTAATATGAAATATTAAAATTATTGAATTTTTCTTTATTATTATAAATAATACCACATTGAAAAAAAATCAAAAAATTACTGAATTGTACTTCAGCGCCCGGCGGGCGGTAAATTTACTTTACCATCCGATTTTCGTCACGGGCCTGTAATGGGTCATTTTACGACCAGTAGGTATAAATGGATGAAAAGCAGCTATTTTATAAGGGCTAGCACATTTTGTTTTAAGTTCTTCAAGAGTTATCGCGCACATTTCAAGAAATGGCGTCATTAAGTTGCTCACAATGATGTGTTGTCGAGCGTCTATAATTTACAATTCATTCATTTACAATGATGTGAAACACCGAGATTTTATCGCCCCATCCCCAGGTCCCGTCATCCGACCAATGCCAATAGTGTATGTGCCTGTATACTATATTTATATATGCAGAGGCAAATACACTAATAACAGCAAAGTTCGCTCAGTTGCCAAAATTAAGACTGGCTTGGCTAGTTATATAAAATCAATACCGGTCGAGTCCTGTGTCATGTTTACTGTAGATGGCAAAGTTTAACTGGTTCCGGTCCAGAACAAGGGACAATACCCGCACGCCCACACGCAAACTGACTGTGTGTTAATGGGATCTGGTTTATTAATAAGGGATGACTTTGGAAAATAAAACTGACTGACGTACAGTTTGATTGATTGACATATAAACTTTTAGGTGAATCCTCCAAAGGACGCAGTGCCGGATCTGATGGGGCGCCAGACTAACGGGGGTACTGTGAACAGCAACTAAATATAACAAGTGTCCTTCACTGGCTGGTTAACTTACTGATTACAGACTAATCCGATTTTTTTGTATCTCGTATACTGCTCAACAGAACTTGAAATTTATATAGATTAAGAGAAATATCAATTATTATTTACAATTATCATTGTCTGCCTTGCAAATATGTTTGCCTATCTGGCAGACCTCTCCCGAAATGAATAGATTTTCAGTATGAGGTCTGCCATGTGTAATATTTCTCTATAATCTGTATACATTTTATCAAATGAGTAGTACTTATATAGGATACTGACAACAAAAATTGAATTAGTCTGCCACCGATATGATGTTTTCTATCATATTATCTGTTAAATTCACTATTCACTAATATAATTTTAGTAGTGTTGTCCAGTAGACTTTTATACCGTGGGAGCTCAGCCTATTTCAACGCACAGCCGAAACAGCAGTGACTTTATAAATCGATTCAAGAAATCTTACTATAAATAATAAAGACTGACTTGGTCACTTGATACACAGGCAATATTATAATATAGATTATATTTCTAGTGTCGTAATGGGGTTTATTACTGACGAGTTGTGGCAGTATGTAAAAACGAGCGATACCCACTACAACATATCTACTTTTCACTTCATTTTCAGAATCTTCAAAAAATGTTTACAGTTCATTTGCGTCGCCATCTTTACATTTACAGTAAGCTGTGAGTATGTAATAGCAGGCGGATAGAGCGGATAAACGAAAGTTACTATGGCAACCGTTTATTTATCGCACTAGTGCGCTAATTAAAACACTCTCGACACGCCTGCCAGTTAAATGACCCATTAAGGCCGGTATACATGCATGGAAAGTAGCTATTTTGTAGTGGCTATGGCAAAAAACAATTTATCTTAAAGGGCACAAAACAATGGAAATTATTGAATGAATGTTTGTGAAGAGCGATCGTGGCTCTTGGATATCACGCGTAGAATGTAACCCAGCGGCACCCAAGGGATTCCACGGGCACTTCGATCAGTCACAAACGTGACACGGCCGGGTCCGAGGTGATGGGTCGCGAACACCACATACACTAGTGCAGATGGGACGAAATAACAGTAATTTTAGAACTGTTACTGGAAAAGAACCGGATCTAAAAAATAACAGTTCTCACAGAATTATATGCTGTTCAGGGGAGCTATTGTGTAACTTTTGTGAATGTGTTCATTTTCACATTTTCATGTCATGTGAAAATTTTCACTCAATTGGGTTTTTAAATGAATTTTTTTTTTTTACTTAAATGGAAGGACCCATACAAGTTTTATAGCAAAACTGTTTTTATTTAATTTTTTTGCTTACTAATTAAAAAGTTATATTTAAATAAAAATTATTTTTTAAACTCAGTTCCGATAACGCGCCGAAAGAATCCGAACGCGTGTGACGTCATTATGTTATCTATGGTCTTTGTATCCATGGTTACCAAGTTAAAAATTTATTATTTTTGATAGTATGTGTAATACATATACACAAATACTAACAAATGCAGACACATTTTAACATAACGACGTCACAAACATTCCTGGCGCGTTTTGAAGTCACGTGATAATTTTTAAATTTTTATACATTTTAATTAATTTTTAGTAATTTATCTATAGCTTTAAAAAATGTTTTCTTTTCGATTTTCAATATTATTTATGTTAAATTATCAGAAAAAATTAAAAAATTAATAATTTTTTTTAAACTTAAATACCTAATTGTGTAACATATGGATTCACTCGTGAAATCACTAGGCCACAAAGTAGGGATTATATTTTTTGTTGGATATTTTCACTTTAAAAATACAAATTAATGCGGAAATGAGGTTATATTATGCGGTATTTGACATATAAATAACAATGAACGTAAAGAGAATCAAAAATTGATGAAGTATATAAATAAAGTGAACTTTGTAATTTAATTTATCGATCTTATATTATATATTCATAATGTGTTTTTGCGTATAATTATGTTTAAAAAATTGAAGAGAAATTTATTTTCAAATTTATGTATTATAAATAAATACATAAATTCATAATGTGTCTTTGCCTATATTATGTTTAAAAAATTAAGATATTTCAAATTTGTGTATTATCGTTTATTGCATTTCTTTTATTAACAAAGCTGTCATGTTAAGGTATTTTGATATGTGTCCTTTTTCAATTCATTCTCTGTCTCACTCTTATTTCACGTTTCACTGACAAATTCGATGGTGAATAATGTCACGTGAAAAAGTTCACTTTTCACTTGTGTGAAAATACACAATCGCGTGAGCAAACTCACATGAGTGAAATCACTAAAAACGAGTTACACAATAGGTACCCAGTAATACTAATTACACTTCTTAAAGAATCGGTTCTTAAATAATAGGTTTTAAGGAACATGTTCTTAAAAAAGTGATTAAATAAAAAGCAAAAAAGGTAACTTTAGCTCATTAAAAAAATTTGAAGTCAGTACGCTGTCTAAATGAATAAAGTGACAGGTTTGTATTATTTATTTGCTTATGTTTACTAAAATTTTAAAATGAGCAAAAATTTTTTTAGTTATTTTCCTTTTATTTAAAATATTTTCACTTTCTACTTTTTAAAAACTATCAGAACTTGTATAAAATGATGAATAGCTATTAAGAACAGATTCTTTTAAAAGAACAGGACCAGTAAAACCTGTTATTGGAAAAGAACTGTTTTGAGCATCGCTGACTATACAATCTACATCGCATCATGCTCGACCGCCATCTTTTATCATTCTGTCATTCAGAACCAACGATTTATAAAATTTTGCGGTGCCTTACAAATCAATATTTGCCATAATATAACATAGTAGTGTATAAGAATTAAACTAGTTTGTGTACAGTAGCGGATTCAGGGGAGGCTAAGGAGCTCAAGCCCTTCCCCCCCAAAAGCATTTGGGTTCATTCCTGACAAATCTGAAATTAAACTCGATATTATCCAACTTTCTGTCGAAGTCATTGAAGAATTTGCAAAAAGTAAACCGAGGAGACTCGCTATGCGAAAATTATCAAAATAAAATGTCGTGTGCTTTTTTAGTGTTCTAGTGACTAGAACACTAAAAAAGCACACATTTTATTTAATCTAGTGTTTATCTTGATAAAGCCTACTACCCTTAGCTGGGTCAAGTACCTCCCAAACCAAAATCTTGGATCGGCCACTGTTTGTGTACAATATGTGTCCAAAAGACAAAACCGCCCACTTCGAATCTTTTGCATTTATTTTTTTCTAAATTTTCAGATTTGCTTAACATTATTTTGTGTAACATTGTCTCGAAACGTTTTATCATTAAGATTCATTGATGTTACACAGTTTCGAGGCGCTTTAAATTCATAATACTTTCCCATAAAAATCTTCAACTCAGATATACCTACATAGTATTGCAGTGACAGAAGCACCTACAATGTACATAAAATTATTGTTGCCAGAGAAAAAATATTTTAAATACAGTTTTGACCATGTAAAGGAAAATTGACCTCTCAAAGATCACTCAGTACCTACATAGTTGTTTGTTTCTTTTTTCAATACTTAACTAGTTTACAATCAACAAAACTGTTTTTAAAATTAGTCCTCATTTAAAATTAAAAATCGAAAATAAAATATGTATTAGAATATTATTACAAAAAAACAAAATGTCATAGGTAATATTATATACTACTCACGTATTTCCATTTTGACGAGAGAAAAAACTGCAAGTAGGTACTTTAAGAAACTCACCTGAAAATAAAACAATAATAAAATTAATCATTTTATTTGTATACTCTGTACTCAAGTAATATAATAGATAAACATAAATAAATCGTAACTTTGTCTGTAATTGTAAGTTTTACGAAATGTCGACATATAATTGTAAGTTTTTTTACGAAATGTCGATAGGTATATAATTGTAGAGTTTATGGGATAACTAGACCGAATGAACAATTTTCTGTCTATTAGTTCCAGGTTAACTCAAAAACTGCTGAACCGATTTTTATCAGGGAATATAGAATAGGACGATACGTTATATAATATCATTGCGCTTCTACTAAAGGGGGCTGAACCATATTCAAATAACGCGAGCTTAACCATTGGTAAAGGCTAGTGCTAAGTAATTCAAACATAAACGTGGTAATGAATTTTGAAATGTCGTTTTGAAAGTCGCGTTGAGACACGAAGTCTATTATAGAGATGTTTTAATAGCGGCTCTTGTATTTTCAATTTTTTTAATCAAAAAATTAAACACTGCCTACATAATATCTGCCATGCCTTCTAATCATCCTCTCCAAACAGTATAAGTTTGCCGAAATATGAATGAAGACAATTTTTTTACACAATTCATTCTCACGAATAAAGACTTTAAAAAATATTATTTTTAATTAATTTAAAAAGCGTAGGCAACAAAAGAAGTCATTGTTGTGTAAAGATTGCTAGGTATTACTAGAGTCATAGACAATGGAATTGAAAATTTGAATATCGTCGTTGCTGCAATACCAGCACATCAAAATCGATTCAGCCGTTCATTTCAACAATCGGTGTTAAAATTGTGTTTTAAAGACCACCAGCAGCTAAGGTTATTTGGGCCTAGCACCAATTCATATTTTCAATTCATTATTTTTTTTTAATAATAAATTGAAAATCCAATTGATACTTTTACCAGCTCTCGGGCTAGAACCCGGGAACTTGTAATAGAGGAACCATAGCAACGTCATGTAAACAACAGCACTGCTACACGCTCGGGCTATTCTCAAGCCCTAACAATCGGTGTTATTTTAGCCTAGTTTACTAATACATATTTTCAATTTATTATTTTTTAATTATAAATTTAAATTCCAAGTGGCACTTTTTATCGGTTCTCAGATTAGAATATGGGAACTGTGAACTTGTTATATAGAGGAGCCATATTATACAGGGTGGTGAACTGATCAGGATATAGAGATTTAACATGTAAAATCATAAATATGCAGTTTCCTGCTTTCCTGTTTTTTTTAGAGCAAAAATTCATTGAATAAAAATTACCACTCTGTTCTCGTGCACATAGCTAGAGTTGCTGAGCACGTAATTTAATTTAAAAAAAATGATCACTGTTAAATTATCTACATGGTGGGTCACTTAGTTATAATGAAAATAATTTTTATACAGTTCCAAAAAATGCATATTTTTGACATTTTGATAATTATTAATTTGTCAGAAAAAATTATTTTTGCTAAAAGTTCTTTTATGCTCTCAAACCCAAAAATCAAAAAAAGCGATAATTAGAATCGATATAGCTCTCCTCGTGTACGGGCAGGATTTGAAAGTTTGATTTAGTTCAAGAATAAAGAAGCTCAGTTGACACACCTTTAAACGGTTCGAAACTTAATTTAAAACTTAAGGTTTTTAGGGGATTCCTTAAGCAGATTTTTCTTCTTTTCTCCCTACTTCCCAAAATAAGGATAAATTATTGATGAACAAAAATAGAAAATGTCGATATTCTCGAAAACTGCTCAAACGATTTCCATCATTTTTCATAAATCGGTATGTCCATTAATAACCCTATAATATACCTCTATTCATTTGTTTCGTAAAAATTCAGAATATAAAAGAAAATCGCAATTTTCTATTTTTGTTCATCAATAAACAATCCTTATTTAGGGGAGTATGGGAGGAAATAAGAAAAATCTGCTTGAGGAATCCCCTAAAAACCTAAAGTTTAAAATTTGGTTTCGATCATTTTAAAGGTGTGTCAGCAAGGCCTCTTTATACTTGAACCAAATCAAACTTTCAGATCCTCCCCGTACACGAGAAGAGATACTAGCTGATTCTAATTATCTGCTTTTAGGTCTAGAGCATAAACAAACTTTTAAACAACAAAAATTTTCTCTCACAAATTAATAATAATCAAAAGATCAAAAATATGCATTTTTTGTAACCACGCTGCATAAAAATTATTTTCGTTATAACTATGTGACCTATCATGTAGAGTGTAGACTATTTAACAGTGATCATTTTTAATTTTATTAATGTTTGCTCTAAAAAAATCACGAAAGAAGGAAACTGCATATTTGATTTTGAATGTTAAATCCTTATGTACACCTGAGCAGTGAGCAGTTCACCACCTTGTATAAACGACATCGCTACACGTTCGGCTCTCAAGCTCATTAGCCGTTCTCGAGTAATGCTGATATAAACGGACGTTTTCCCGTCTAAGGCCCGTATTCACCAAATACTGTTAAAGATAGAAGTTACTAATCTTAGAAGAAATTTATTCCTTGGAATAAAATTAACTTTCAATTCACCAAGCAATGCATTCGATAGAATAGTAACTTCAGGTACAAATTTACTTTATACCATACACCTTAGACATTTTGTCAAATATTTTGATTCTAAAGCACGTTTACCAAAGATCCGACCGATGGCGCATCGATCGAAAATGTAAATTTATTTTATTTTACTACAAAAGCCTTTACCTGAAAGATATGGAATTAATATTTACCTGTCGACAGGTCATAAAGTAATTTGTGCATTTCGTGCCTATCCTATTTTACTAGGCGAATAAAATAATATTTATACCCTTGAAATTGGACAGAATAGTTATTCTTACGATTTATACCTGCAGTAAACTTAACTACGTTTAGTGAATTGAATTATCGCTATTTATTCCGAGTAATAGTTACCAGGGGAATAAATCAACGGAATAAAATATAAATGACTAACTAGGATCGGTGAATACGGGCCTAAGAGTCATACAAAATACCCACAAAGAAAACAATACAATATAGAAACAATTACGAAAAATTTGACATAGGAGCTTTTTCATCTTGGCGACAGAAATATCCTATTCTGTACCCCGAGATTTCACCTTGAGGGCTGAATCTAGCAGGAAAACCCCAAGCTGACAATAACATCGCCATGCCTATGATAGGGTAAAGGCACCGGCTTCCGACCACTTACTTGGTGTCAACCACTTTTATTACAATAATTATTAAATAGACAATAGCCAAACCACAAATAAATATTTTTCTTAACGTAATCAGTCGGCGAACATGCCATCGTGATGTTAATCGTCAAACAATTAAGATATACTAGGAAAAAATCAAAGACCACTGTCAGGACTTGAACCCGAAATTCCCAGTTTCCGGCTGGTTGAGTTATCTCTTACTCACACAGTGCCCCGAGAGTGGGTTCTGTTCTCTTCCTATATATACCTATTTCAACACTAAATCACACTTCATGCGAGAGCGAATTTAATTTTTAAGTTATAAACATAACTAATAACTCATCAGTCCGTTTTATAAATACAACAATGAGAGTTATAACCACAAAAAATTCGACTGATGACCAGTCCTATACTTCCCACCTAGTAAATAACACTCTTTTTTTTTTATTCTTTGACTAGGCCCAAATAACCTTAGCTGTTGGTGGTCTTTAAAACAAAATTTAATTTTTATTCTTTGAAAAAAGCATGGCCCTCTTTTTTGTTTGGTGATCTACTGATGGCTAGCTTAATATGGCAAAAATCATGGTTACCTTGATTTACGTACAATTTTTATTTTTTTTTAGTAAAATATTTTTTTTCTCGAAAACTATACATTTTAGAGAAAAAAAAATATTTACATTTTTTTCATATTATAACATCTAGAATTCATTTATATTTTTTTTTACCTATGTTAATACGTGACATTGAGAACGTTTTTTTGAATATTTCAGGATCCACTGAACCGATTTGACTCAAAATCTAATCAGATCTAAGTTAATGGCTGATAAACACAATAGAACAATCGGCATGCCCGTATGTTGTTCCGTTCTTAAGATATCGAAGGCGAAAAATTGACCTAATACACACACACACACACACACACACACACACACACACACACACATACATACAGACATCAGTCAGAAAATGATCTTAAACGATTGCTAGGGTCTCAAAACGTGAAATCTGTTAAAATCTCGAAATATTTTTTTCGGACTAAATCCATTACTTCCCTACCATAGTAGAGGTGGGAAGTAAAAAACTCAACTCTCATTGTTGTATTTATAAAACGGACTGATGAGTTATTAGTTATGTTTATAACTTAAAAATTAAATCCGCTCTCGCATGAAGTGTGATTTAGTGTTGAAATAGGTATATATAGGAAGAGAACAGATCCCACTCTCGGGGCACTGTGTGAGTAAGAGGTAACTCAACCAGCCGGAATCTGGGAATTTCGGGTTCAAGTCCTGACAGTGGTCTTTGATTTTTTCCTAGTATATCTTAATTGTTTGACGATTAACATCACGATGGCATGTTCGCCGACTGATTACGTTTAAGAAAAGTATTTATTTGTGGTTTGGCTATTGTCTATTTAATAATTATTATATTATAACCACAAAAAAACTCACCTCTCATTGTTGTATTCACTTTTATTATATTCATGGCCGGTTTATCGTACATTTTAATAGCGATGTTATTTTGATCACGCTGTTAAATTTTTAAGACAGCTACGTGTTCATTGGTTTCTGCGTTTCGTTACCATAGCAGCCCGCTACTTAATCGTGTGATAAAAATAACATCGTGATTAAAATGTTCGATAAACTGGCCATTGATAGTTTACAGTTGCATTAGTTGTTACATTGCACATGCAATAAAGAAAATGCCTAGTTCATATCAATAATGCACTCTTTCAGTGCGAAGAGAGAATAAAAAATTCGACTGATGACCAGTCCTATACTTCCCACCTAGTAAATATTTGCAAAAAAATAAACACTTTTTTTTTATTCTTTGACTAGGCCCAAACAACCTTAGTTGTTGGTGGTCTTTAAAACACAATTTAATTTTTATTCTTTGAAAAAAGCATGGCCCTCTTTTTTGTTTGGTGATCTACTGATGGCTAGCTTAATATAGCAAAAATCATGGTTACCTTGATTTACGTACAATTTTTATTTTTTTTAGTAAAATATTTTTTTTCTCGAAAACTATACATTTTAGAGAAAAAAAATATTTACATTTTTTTCATATTATAACATCTAGAATTCATTTATATTTTTTTTTACCTATGTTAATACGTGACATTGAGGACGTTTTTTTGAATATCTCAGGATCCACTGAACCGATTTGACTCAAAATCTAATCAGATCTAAGTTAAAGGCTGATAAACACAATAGAACAATCGGCATGCCCGTATGTTGTTCCGTTCTTAAGATATCGAAGGCGAAAAATTGACCACACACACACACACATACACACACACACACATACAGACAGACATCAGTCAGAAAATGATCTTAAACGATTGCTAGGGTCTCAAAACGTGAAAATCTGTTAAAATCTCGAAATGTTTTTTTCGGACTAAATCCATTACTTCCCTACCATAGTAGAGGTGCAGGGAAGTAAAAATATTAATTTGCCATCAACTAAAAATGTGTACCTAACTGATTTGCAAAATAGTGTTTTCAAATTTCTCTTCGCACCGATAAAAACGGTCGAGCACATGTAAGTGGTTGGAAACCGGTGTCTTTACCCTACGTCCCACACAAGTTTAGTTGTGCGAATGCATTTTGTATTAAGTGATGAACAAAACACGTGTGGTTTGCGTTTTGTGGTTACAACGCCGGAAAGGTAATATAATATTTAAAGTTGTGCTCGAATTTTAAATGACAGGAAACGGTACGAGTAGTTTTACGTGCCTAAAAGGTGCCTATCCCATCGACCACCATTGTACATGCTGTGCTATATGACATGACGGTGCCATCACCACCATTCGCATCATCTCGCCGTCTCGCCGAGATCTGTGGTCTCCACTCTCCAACCTTTTTTCTAAAGTACAGCGCATTCAAGATTATCGATAATGCAACGGGTATCATTTACTTTTTCAAAGCAAATTAATAGTTGAACATACTGCACACAGGGCACAATCGGTTGACATAATGATAAATACAGGATGATTCATGATGTCGGGGAAAATTTTCACAGGATGATTCCTATGAGTAATTCAAATAAAAATCTTTTGTCCGAAAACGCTTTCTAACGGAACTGTAGCCCCTCATAATTTATTACATTTACAATTACGTTACCTAGGATTATGATAGCGATATGATCAAAATCCTAGGTAACAAAATTGTCTCAGCTGCTGTCAGTGCAAAAAAGTTAAATGCACAATATTTTACGTGTTTTTTTACAAGTTCATGTGACCAGCTGACGCACAATACCCCTTCCACGATGCAGCTGACGATTATTTTTCAACTCACAATGATGTCAACTATTTATAAAAACAAGTTTCAGCCGGCGTACTATTACTTAAAAATTATTTTTTTTATTACTTTCGCAGCCTCTTACACCCAAACCCACCGCTATTTGAGCAGCTGACGGTCGGTTTACTGATTAGTTGTACGAGATCAACTATCGATATCAAAATCAGCCGGCTTACTATGACTTTTTCATTTGCAACGCAAACTCCCGGACTAAAAGTGTATATTAGATATAGTGAAAATTTTATTGCTTATGAAAGTCCAATCATAATGACACTATTTATGGAAAACAATTAGGGCATGCAATTCGAATATTCGAATATTCGAATAAAGCGAATATTCGGCTGCATTTATTATTCGAATAGTAATTCCTATTATTCGAATATATTCGAATTATTTGTTAAGAATTAAAATTGTTTAAAATCGGTTTACGGCGGCGCTAAAACATCTTACAAACGCTACACTAGCTCTAAGTTCGCGCTAGGGCGTGAAAGGGGAATCGAAACGGGGCGAGGAAAGTTTTTTTTGTTAATTATTGCATGTTTATTTGATATAACTATTTACTTACGTTACGTTACGTACGTGTACTTAATTGCTTGATTTGCTCTTCGCACGTGCTAATAGACGTATTATTTATTTGTGAAGTATTTTTTTTATAGGGGAGCAATATCCCATACTTTTGTGGTACTAATTAATAAAAATGCGTCTTAGATGCTCATTTAATATTTTTGTTTGAATAGGAAAAACAGAAAGAAAGAATTTTTTTGATTACTTAAATATGTTCATTTGATCTATGGTTCTCGGAAGCTATGTGCGCTCTAATATTTAGTTGATTTGATCTGAATTTTTACATAACTAAGTAAAGTAAAAATGATTATTTGATCTCTTTTTAATTAGAAGTAAGCTGCTTTTGTTGTTAAAATATTGATTGGATTTATGGACGTGCAGTAGGCGTGTTGATTTTAAATAATTAAAAGTCATTTATTGAAGTTCCAGTGTTTTTATTATTTTTACCAATTATTCGAATATATTCGAATATATTCGAATATTGGCTAAAATTTGAGCGAATATTCGAATACCTGAAACATCCGAATATTTGCATGCCCTAAAAACAATATCCTTCAAATGGCCACCTCGGCTTCATTGTGTAGCGTGTATACGACTGATCAAATTTTCAATGACTTTCTCGCATAATCGGGGCTCTATTTCACGAATAACGCTAGTAATGTTGTCCTTTAGGCGTGCCGAGTGCAACTGTTCTTGATAACTAAAATACTCAACATAGCCACAAAAAAGAATCTTAAGGCTTCAACCACACACTAATGAAAGTGCTCAAGGCCAGCCGTACAGCGTGGCCAACATATCAATACACACCGGTTCAGTCTTGATTAGTGTACAGAATAAAAGATGACAAGTTAAAGATTAAGTAAACGATTTCTATAAAAGTTGAAAAAAATGGAAAACGCCATTTTGAAATGGTAGCAGCGATAAAAAATAATATAGATGTTTTGTAAAACCCAACCGACATATTTTCCAAACAACACTGGGTTTAAAATACACATATACTGCGCTGGAGAGTATTTTGTAATTAATTATTAAAGTTTATTTTATGGAATCGTGCAACAAAAGTGGCAGACAGAGAGAGAAAGGTTAAGAAAGAAAAAGAGAGTTGATACGGTATTTAAACTTCTAAATTAACCGTATAAAGTACATTTCATTGCTTGCGCTAACCGTTTATAAAATATGAAACTTTGGCATAAACCTGTTTTAAGAGTGTCAAAATTTTAATTGCTAAACATAAATTAGAAGGTAAAAAGCTCTCCTTATACACTTTTATAATATAGAGCAGGTGCATAAACATATTATTATATACATTCGAAACGAGCGCTCGCGGCCGGAAAGCTTTATCTTATTTAGTTAATGTCACAGGCGTAGCGTGCTGGGATCTGCTCTTTCACTAAACAGAATTAATGTTTTTCCTTCCCACCTTCTACTATGGTAGAGAAGTATTGGAATCAGTTGGAAATTATTTTTCCGATATATTTTAATCAATCTTCACGTTTTAATATTCTAGTGCTGGGTTGCAGAACGCACGTTGTCAGAAAGACCTTAGATCGTGATCATAAAATAATTAGTTTTTGCATATGCTGGAATAGTCAATTTTTTTCTCGAAAACTGTGTGATATCGCTCTATTTTTCCTGTGATATTTACTACTCTCTATCGGTGTCAATATTTTCAAATTTTTTGGCCTACAAAGC
Source organism: Mongoloraphidia duomilia (assembly GCA_039654895.1). Classification (NCBI taxonomy): domain Eukaryota; kingdom Metazoa; phylum Arthropoda; class Insecta; order Raphidioptera; family Raphidiidae; genus Mongoloraphidia; species Mongoloraphidia duomilia. Next base: position 57,820,948 of record CM077516.1, read on the forward strand.
TCGGATGTAAGAGGGGAACTAGTTTTCGCTCATATGTCAAAAACTACGCGACCCATAAGAATAAGAAATATTGTTATGGGATCTGTAAAAAGTGCTCTTTCGTATGACACATCCCACTAGACCGGGTGAAAAAAATGTCTTACCCTCGATTTTAGCCCCCCCCTTCCCAATAGAGGAAAAAACATTTTTGTCATTTCGACCCTTGGACTAGGTGCGGGCACACAAGCTTTATATCTAGTATGCCAAATTTTAAGTCAATAGCATAATGTAGTTCCTCAGAAAACCGACTGTGACGTACAAGACCGACAGCCAGACAGACAAAACAGACAACGAAGTCTCGCCATACGAATTCCGGTTTTACCGTTTTGGTACGAAACCCTAAAAATGAAGCACTGATAACAATCTTAAAAAGTAAAGATATACCTACCTTTACTTTTTAAGATTGTTATTATACACGGGGTTTTTACTTTTTAGTCTATAAATCAATATCTTAATCTATATATTATATAAAAGAAAGTCGTGTTAGTTAGTTATAGTTAGTTAGTTACGCCATTTATAACTCGAGAACGGCTGGACCGATTTTCATGATCTTTGATTTTTTTGGATTTGTCTCCGCCCTGGTTGACAGAATAACTATTAAAACATCGGAAAAATTCACCAGGAAGCGAACGAGCGAAGCGAGTGAGTAATGTAGTTATACTATTCAAGCGAACGAGCGAAGCGAGTGAGTAACGTACCATCCGGGAGCGAACGAGCGAAGCGAGTGAGTAATGTAATTATATTATTCAAGCGAACGAGCGAAGAGAGTGAGTAGTGTATTGGAGTCTGAGCGAAGCCGGACGGGGCCGCTAGTACTTATATAAAACAAAGTCGGGTTAGTTATACCATTTATAACTCAAGAACGGCTGGACCGATTTTCATGATCTTTGATTTTTTGGATTTTTCTCCGCCCAGAATAGCAGAATAATTATTAAAACATCGGAAAAATCAAGCGAACGAGCGAAGCGAGTGAGTAATGTATTATTCTGTATATATATAAAACAAAGATTTTGTATATAAATCATAATTTCATCATAAATTCATACTACCCGGGAGCGAACGAGCGAAGCGAGTGAGTAATGTAGTTATACTATTCAAGCGAACGAGCGAAGCGAGTGAGTAACGTATCACCCGGGAGCGAACGAGCGAAGCGAGTGAGTAATGTAATTTAATTATTCAAGCGAACGAGCGAAGCGAGTCAGTAGTGTATTGCAGTCTGGGCGAAGCCGGACGGGGCCACTAGTACTTATATAAAACAAAGTCGGGTTAGTTACGCCATTTATAACTCAAGAACGGCTGGACCGATTTTCATGATCTTTGATTTTTTGAATTTTTCTCCGCCCAGAATAGCAGAAAAACTATTAAAACATCGGAAAAATCAAGCGAACGAGCGAAGCGAGTGAGTAATGTATTATTCTGTATATATAAAACAAAGATTTTGTATATAAATCATAATTTCATCATAAATTCATACTACCCGGGAGCGAACGAGCGAAGCGAGTGAGTAATGTAATTATAATATTCAAGCGAACAAGCGAAGTGAGTGAGTAGTGTATTGCACCTGGGAAATTCCTATAGAACCCGGGCTTTCTTATAGCATCCGAACTAAGCCGGACCGGGCCGCTAGTAAGTTCATATAATGATAATCTGATTAAATACCGTTATGCGTGCTTGTAATACATCATTTTGTTTGGCATTGTGACTAGTGTTTTTATGAATAAGTAGAGAGTAGAGACATATTATGATGTATAAATAATGTTATTAATTATTATGTAAACAACATTAGCGAATCGTTTCCAATGCACCGACAATGATTGCGCACACAATGTCTAGTCCAGATTCCACAGTTATTAATAAATAATGATTCCGGGGTTTTAAAATGAATTAATCAGGATTACATCGCGTGCGCACACTGGTGCTGCGAGCCATGCATAGATGGCTCTAGTTGCATTGTGCTAACTAAACAACAGAAACACCGGTTCCTCATTTCGCATTCTGCCTCGCGCCGAGGTGATACCGCGCGTTTCGGATGAACACGGCGCGTTTGGGAAATCAATGCTGCAACCATAGGGAAATTTCAGTTGAACTAAACGAATTCTATAAATCAATAAAAACAAAATTTGAAAATGCTAACAGTGAAATCTACTTTAAAAAAATCGATATTTATAATATAGGTACAAAATAGTAACTGAGTGAGTGGCGTAGGATTTCGGCGGAGGCAGATGTGACTAGAAATGTTTGCTACTGCCTCTCGCCGATACAAGATTTATTTGTTCCAACTAAAAAGATTGACAAAATGTCATTATACAAAAGAAGATTAACTTAAAAAACAATCTTTAAAATTGTATAAGCACTGTTCAGGAAAATACTTTTTTTACCACTTTTTTAAGATTACTTTTAGGAAAACAACGCGTTTCCAAAGGCAGAGCATTAATTATACATAGAGGTCAACGAATGACTATACAATTACATCCAGAAATACTTTTTTTTGAACAATGAAAAATTGTACATATAGACTTTAGAGATTTCTATGCGTTTACTATGCTTTTATTACTTTTTAATAAAATTTCATAATTTATTTTTAAAAAACTATTTAATAACTTTCAGTAATATCGGACTTAAACTGGATTACTTAATTATAGCGAATAAAATATCGACTTTCAAAATAAATTTGAAATTTATTTAATTCTAATAGTGTCAGAGGACAGTGTGGTGTGTTAGCGTAGCCGACCTTTGGACCACACTGTCGTGGGTTCGAATCCCACCTCCGCTCATGGATGTTTTGTGATGTATTTTAGTTTTAAGGCAATTGTTATTTAATGTAATTAAGACGCTTATGACCTAAGTTGTCGACGCGTCTATAATCTACAATAAATACATAAAAATCTAATAGTGTCCATAGTAGCGCATCGAAATCTCTATATAATGTATATTTGTCATTGTCCAACAAAATCGTATGGAGTATTTCTGGATGTATAGTCTTCATTGATCTCATTGTATAATCTTGGTGGCCAATAATTACGACTTTCAATTGTCAATCTACATATTTTAAGAATGTTTTCAATTAAATGGAGATCTCCATTTAGTTGAAAACAAATGACATTCCTAAATCGAGATTTAAAGCTAAAAGTCGTACCAGAAACCCAGAATTGGTGTCCCTCTTGCCCTACGTGTGTCATATTAGAATGTACTTCTTCAACAATTTGTAATTTAGAAAGGTTGTGTTTGACTTACAAAGATTAACAAAAACAAATAGAGAAGGTGTGTCATAATAGAGGAACACAATGAGCCTATACAAACAAGTCTGTCTTTAAATTGGAACCCCTATACCTCGAATTTATATTGCGCAAGAAATACACCCTGTATAACAAAAGTTACGAAGTGAAACAAGGAAAATGAGATAAAAATACATATTACGCTTTTTAAAAATGTTTTTTAATGATTTTTCATGACCGTGGATGCCCGACGGCTGAAAAATATTTGCATTTGGCGTTTTTATTAATATCAAGCCGTTTAGCGTTTAAAGTGAGGCTATATCTGTATACTATATTATTATAACGCCATTTAATACTGTTTTATATCCATTTATAACAAGTAAGATGATCTTTATTACGTTTCAAACTGTTTGTTTGGCAAAATAAAAAAAGCTATGTTAAACAGCATTAATTCGATATATTGAAAAATGAATCAGTGACGTCAGATTAGGGCATTTTTAAGTTTTTTCAGAGCGGGCGCCAGGCGCCAAATTTTCAGAAGCGATAATTCAAATCCATGTTTGTGGACAAACCCGGAATCCGAATATTCCAGTTTATGATACATTTTTAGAGTGTTAGGTGTCCAAGTCACTATATGAATAATAAGAAGTATTAGAAATACCTTGTATATTTGGTGTCCGTCTTGTGACTTCATGTGTTGTTAACACGACACGTTCAGCAACGAGTTGCCATCTTCAGATGTGGTTAATTTGTTATATTATAAAACACACATTGAGTATTCGTAACACGTTATAATATTATAATGCTAAGCATATGTCTATTTAAATCAGTACTTCACAATCCACAACATAATAGACATGTGCTTAGCATAATAATATTATAACGTGTTACGAATACTCAATGTGTGTTTTAATATAAAAAATTAACCACACCTGAAGATGGCAACTCGTTGCTGAAACGCGTCGTCTTAACAACACATGAAGTCACAAGATGGACACCAAAAATACAAGGTATTTCTAATACTTCTTATTATTCCAGTTTAGACTAGGCAGCAAACGCTAAGCTTCTACCAGGGGCGGATTTAAAGTTCTGACCCCCTTAAGCTCTAAAGCGAATGCTCCCCCTATTTAGGGTTCCGTACCAGAAAGGAACCCTATTGTTGTGCCATTGTACCAACGATGTCTGTCTGTCTATTACTGGCCTCTAACTTCTGACCGAAATGAGATAGACTTGAAATTCACGCATAATATGTATCACCGTGGTCCAAAGACGGAGAGATTAACAAAAGATGAAAAAGGTTCATTTATGGGGGACGCCCATATATGCGAACGGGGGTCAAAAAAAATTTTTTTTTGTAATTATTCTTGTGGGGTATCGTTGAAAAGGGCCTTTTGGTAAGATTATGAATGTATATTTATTTTTATTTATTTTATCAAAATTGTGGGTTTTAGAGACCGTCAAATTTGCAATTTTTAGATCTATTTTGTTACCTGGTCTATCTTAATAACGCAATTACCTACCTATAAAGCTGTAATTACGTCGGGTATCGCTCATATTTTCTAGTTAATCAACAAAATATACTAAAAACAGAAAAAAGCGCCGATACATGCAAACAGGGGACAAACAAAAAATTTTTGGTAGATACCTATTCTTGTGGGATATCGTTGAAAAGGGCCTTTTGAGTAGATTATGAATGTGTTTTTATTTTATTTATTTTGTAAATAATTGTAGGTTTAGCATAACTTACATAGTACGGAACCCTACTCTTTGTGTGGCTCAACACGCACTTGGCCGTTTATTCAGTTATATTTGTCTACCGGGCCATATTTTTTATAAATAAATAAATATTTTTTTGCAAATAATATAAAAACCTATTAACAATGAATTTAAGAATTTCACAAGTGAAATATGCGTCCTTTTCTTTTTAACTTTCCTGTAAAATTTTCCGCTCTCCGAAACGTGTCGCCCTAGGGCTTAGAGTGACACGTTTCAAGAGGCGGATATACTTCATATGAAAACTAAAAAGGAAAGGGCGCATATTTTAAGTAGGCTACAACCTGGGGCCCTGATGCAGGTCCTATCCAGTACATATTTGGTCATTTCAATCTGAAAACTTAAATCTAATTCCGTCTCTGGTTTTAACGTTTAGAGTACCATACTGCATATTCAACATATTGAAAAAAAATCTCTTCATTTTACTTTATTTGATCTGGCAATACAACGAATTATATAATATGTACGTGCACGTTTTATAAGCTAGAAGGCTACAAAATTTATTTGAACAGTAATTTCGATATTAAAAGGCTTAGAACAACCGCGTTTCCCCTAGAGTTCTTTTTAAAGTCTAAACCAGCAGTTTTCAACTTTGCTCAAAGCAGTATTTTCTTTACGACACGTGACAATGCGACAGCGACAAGCCTCAAAAGAATCGATGAAATCGAAATGAATATGAATCAGTTCGAGAGGAAAGACCTTGGTAGAGTGCGACGAGAGACGTGACTATGTGTTTGTCGTTGCTGTCGCAAGTTTCAAAAGACTACTTTTAAATTAATGCAGTCATTCCGCATTTTTTCATAGTATCATCTGAAAGTTTATACCGAACCTATAGAACTTAGGCCCGTATTCACCGAGCCTAGTTAGTTATTTATTCCGTTGATTTATTCCCCTCGTAACTATTACTCGGAATAAATAGCGATAATTCAATTCACCAAACGTAGTTAAGTTTACTGCAGGTATAAATCGCAAGAATAACTATTCTGTCCAATTTCAAGGGCATGAATATTTATTCGCCTAGTAAAATATGATTGGCACGAAATGCACAAATTACTTTATGACCTGCCGACCTTTTCAGGTAAATATTAATTCCATATCTTTCAGGTAAAGGCTTTTGTAGAAAAATAAAATAAATTTACATTTTCGATCGATGCGCCATCGGTCGGATCTTTGGTAAACATGCTTTAGAATCAAAATATTTGACAAAATGTCCAAGGTGTATGGTATAAAATAAATTTGTACCTGAAGTTACTATTTTATCGAATGAATTGCTTGGTGAATTGAAAGTTAATTTTATTCCAAGGAATAAATTTATTTTAAGATTAGTAACTTTAAGTGTTTGGTGAATACTGGTCTTAGTTATACAAATGCTCCTCGAACTCTTATTGTGACATAATTTAAAGTCGTCAATAATAATAGTGCGCTTAAAACTCGCGTTAAATGTGACCAGGGCCGCAGTAAGGGTAGGGCGGAGGGGGCGACGGCCCCGGGCGCATCAAGTTATGGGGCGCCAAAGGCGCGCCAATATTTTATGTGTCAGGCTGATTACTACTAGACAAAACATATAAAATATACAATAAATAAAAATATTGCAAAATATAATTACTAAAGATTAAAGAAATTATGAAATATATTATAATATTGTCACTTATTATTGATGCTTTGTATTTCACATTACGTATTGAATATTCAGTGCCAAAGAAATGTAATTTAGCTCTTAAATACCATTGTGACTTGAGTGCTGCTAAATTAGTTTCAGAAATAGCAAGCGCAAAGCAAATGCTTGAATCATTAAGTGAAAATGTTAACAAAATGTCACATTTAGAGATACTACAAACAATTCATGATTTCGGATTAGTGGGGAGCTACCCAAACATGGTGATAGCGTATAGAATCTTTTTCCCATAACATCTGCTTCATGTGAGAGATCGTTCAGTAAACTGAAGCTAATAAAAAATTATTTACGATCTTCGATGAGTCAGGAACGACTAACGAATTTGGCGATAGAAATATCTATAGCAAAAGACTTGAATTATGAACGTTTAATAAACCGATTTGCTCAATTGAAGGCCAGAAAAGTGAAGTTTTGATTTTTCGTAGACCGTAGTTAGATAGGTAGTAGTAGGTACCTACCGAATTTTTTTTATAACGGTTATATTGCAGTTATTAGTGAACATTTTTTATGTTTTTCAGTTGTTTATGTTGAAATCTCTTATAAAAATCTCGTATCATGCATTTTTTGTTTTTTTGAGGGAGGGGGCGCAAATTAAAATGTTGGCCCCAGGCGCAAGATTTCCTTACTGCGGCCCTGAATGTGACGTAATCTAACGATCAAACGAACGTCTAATCGTTTAATGGTTTTATCGTGATGACGTTATACCGCTATTGGCTGGACTGTTTAAATCAGATTACGTCACAACAGATGATAAAAGTTACTGTTTGAATTTCAAATTGAATTAAAATGTTTGAAATAAGCATGTAAATTTAATCTCGTATAAAATTGTGATTTTCTTCTACCTAATCCTTTATCGTGTGTTAAGCTGTATGTATTTAGCCAAGAAAAAATGGCTGGGTTATATCAGAAACATGAATTTTAACTTAGCGAATCTAGACTTTTTGCCTAACATAATGATAAAACTTGAATTCGTCACTGATAACTGATAACAAAAAACTCGGGTCGCAGTGCCAAAACCCTGCCGACAATATAGTGTATTTGCTAATACTGGCATTGTGGATTTATTATGTTTGTTTTTGAACAAAATAAAAAATTTAACCCCTTAATACATCCCTTAAAATAATATTTTTTTTCTTAATTTCAATATTTTTATCAATGCAACTTGGTACCAAATTAAATACACCCTTCAGTAAGTAAAGCACTATCCGCAAACTAGTGTTTTCATAAAATTTGTAAGTCCGGTCCTGTCGGGCCGATTTTATTAAAATTTTAGCAGTACATTTTAATCGTTACTAAAGGGTTAAATTTCAATTTTGAAACGATTCTGAGAATTTTTTCGGCATTTTTGGGCCCAAAAACATTTTTCAGCCCCTAAAAACCACCCTTAAAATGGTCCGATTGGGCCCATTTTAAATAGGCTTCGTGCGGTGATGGATTTCAACGTGCCTACCAAATTTCGTCAAAATCAATTAACTCTTTCGAAAGTTATAGCCCGCACACATATATATATTTATCCAAATATATAAATATATATATATATACATATATAAACAGACATTTCCAAAAATGGTGCCAAAGTGTTCAGGAGGTTATGAAACGTCGAGAAATTTTGGTCCGACCCCTAGGTCTCACCATCCGACCGACGCCAATAGTGTATGTGCCATATGGCAAATACACTAATAATAATACCTGGATATAAAAATAACCGATTAAAACTTGAATACTGAAAACAATGAAATTGACATTCCATCGGGTTTGATATCATTTCTTCATAATGAAAGTAATGCTAGTTTTTTGCTATCAGTAACAAATACATGAGTTTATCGTAAGAATATCCAGTTTCGGTATCATATTTTGAAAACAAATGTGTGAAATAACATACAATCACTAAACTATCAATTGAGCAGACATTCTAGGTATTTTAAAAAATGAATTTGTGAACGATACCAATGGGGAATTCGCATGATTTTTTATCTCGAACAGAAATTTAGATATTTTTGAAACTTGTGTTTAGAAAAAAAACAGTGAGTCTCTGGTATCTAAAACTGCAATTATTTATTAAATTGTTGTTGCTACTAAAAATAACAATAAGGTACTTGCGTAGATTTTTTTAACTTCCTATGGAAGTTGTTGTTATGAGTCCGATTTTATAAATGAAAAATGTTGACATATCTCCACGTTTCAAGGTTCCTAGAGTTCGAATCCCTCGTTTTTAGATCTTTCTCTCATCTAAGAAACACTGAGCCGCAATTTATTTAAGTTGCTGGGCTACTTAAATATGACGTGACGTAACTTAGTCGCGCTGACAGTTTGATGTACCTACCAAGTATTGAAAAGTACATAATCAAGAAATCCATGTTTTGCCGAAGTACAGTAAACTTTAATAAATTATTGAAACGTTTCAATGATTCAATGTTTTAGAGTTTAGTTCAAATTGACGTTCAGTTTCGTTATGCATAATAAAAATGCGATGAAAAAATCTATGCAAGTATAAGTACTCTTTTCTTCATCTAATAGTGTGATTCTATACACATTTTTGACACTATAATATTATAATGCTGGGTTTTGATATACGATTTTCAGTTTTAAATCTGAAAGTCGGTATATCAGAAACCGAGCAATAAGTCTATTGACGTCAAATTTCCTAAGTTCGCACGTTTCCATCGCTATTTAAGCTATAAATCACTAAGCGTGATCGTTAACTTAGAGTTAGTGAAATCCGCTTTATTTAGGGTAAATTCAGTTTTGCACTCGATTGATCGAGTCGAGCGAGCAGCTTTTTGATCACATGACAACGGAACAATTCGAGCCATCTAAACAATTCCAAACGTAATCTAGCAGATTTTTCCAAACGTCAGAATAAAATGGCGCGAGTAAATTAAAATCTTATTATACTAAAGCCGATATTTTATTGTTCTTCATTTTTGATTTCATTCAACGTTGTTATAATAACAAGTCATGATTTATAATTTTTTTCGTTTTATTCGTTTCTTTTAGAATTAATAGTCCTACCGGCTGTTGATTTTCTTCGGCCCATAGATATAATAAATATTTTATTTAATTATTCTGTGCAATATAAACTTAATGGTTATTAGGTACTATTCTTTGAATAAAGATTATATTTGTATTTTTACTAATTGAAAAATTATCTCATACAAATAAACTTCGAAATTTATCCATTATTATAACACTTGTTTCCGCTCATTTTTAAAATGAATGCTCTGAAGATGGTTAAATCTGCTTGCTCGCTCGCATTCCTCGGAGCTCATAGAGCATGCTCGATCTCCTCCAGATTTTAAATCCGAACGCAGGATAGAGATCTTTCAAAGAATATAAATGTTAAATTCGAACGCATTAGGGCACTCTCAGATCGATATGAGCGCAAAACCGAACTTACTCTTGTCTCAAATATTTTGTAGAATAGAACTAAAGTAAACTAACATCACTACACACGTTGACAGCCTAATGTTTTATCGTTACATTTTACCTTCACAAGTTCTATATAAGATCTTCTGAGTCTTCGCGATGTTCAAGATGGTTTCAAAACAGATTTTCTGTCCGTCGTTTCTCCAGGATGTTTCAGGTTCACCATCTTCACAATGCAGCCGGTGACAGCAACTTCGTGACGAAGTGACGGCCATTCCGTTACTCTGAACAGTCTTCTGCTGCTAAGAGAATACGGAATGTTTGTTTTTTGTTTGTGACATATTTTGTTCTTCACTATTATACATTTCATTTTCAATGACAACAGTGTTGGAATGAATGAAGTTTGAATGAATTACTATTTTAAAGAAAGTATTTACATAGTACTAAGACAGATTCCAATTAGATATATCAAGTACTAATCAACCAACAAATAAAGTCTTGAGTAACTAAAAATACCCCCTTGCATTATTCATTTCATATCCTTTCCCCTCGCCTAAAACGCATAAAGTCCTACCGACGCTGTTTTTAAAGCTAGAGATTTCGGATAAAAGCCAAATAAAAAAATCAAGAACCACACTACAGATCCTACCGGCAAGAAATTGATTTTTTTTCTGGAAAAACATACGTTTTAAAAACAAATATAATAAATTACGTTATGTTTCACATGTAGACAAAACTTTTTTTTTTCAAATGTCGCATGTAGGATCGGCAGTCTGATTCTTTATCTTTCATTTAGCGGTTATCCAAGCCCAAGAGCTTTAAAAATAACCTCAGGAGGGCCATAATCGTTTTTTAGGCGAGGGGAATGAATTTGAGCGGTATTTGTAAGTAATCGATGCTCTTAAATTTTTCAGCATGTTTTTTATTATTTAAATAACTTAGAGATTTTTTGCACACTAAAAATATATTGATTTTATTCAACAAGAAATTGATCAGTTTTTAAACAATCACTGCCAATAATAGAGTTATAAAAGTTTAAAGCTTTTTAAAATGGTACCGAAAGATTTATTAGCTTTTAAGAAAATGTAATTGATTCAAAAAATTTTGCAAACTGTAATAATTAATATACAAACAAACAGTACCATTCGTTTGTTTTTTACATATTATAGATTAGATTATTGCAGATTATAGACGTTCGACGATCAAGGTAGTTTCACTCTATGCTTATAATCTGTAGTCTACTTTAGTATACAAATGATTTGAAATTAATTTTATTATTTGGATGCTAATCCATCGGTCCATTTTACAATCTGTTTTTTTTTGAGGTGTATTTTTCTCATCATAACTGTTACTTTTAGTTACGATTTTCTTGTAAAACTTTCAATAAAAAAAAGAACAAACTCCAACACTGTTGAAATTTAAAATTACAGAAAATATATTATTGCAAAATATGGAACACTATGTTTATTTAATTATTCAAAACAAAAACAGGCTCAGCAACTTTTTAAGTTCTCATTGAGTTCTCATTATTATATCGATAATTTCGATAATTAAGAAACATTTAATAATCATTTTAGAAACATTTTTTTTGTTTAACTGCAGGAGCTACACGATTCTACATAAAAATATTTCTTTCATTTAATATGAAGATTAAAAAACTAATATAGTAGATAAAATAAAAATATATGAGCACTGTGGTTGGAATAAAAACAAAATAAAATATAGTTACTTCTTACCACAACAGTTTTATTGATGGATGTACATTTCGAAAGCTAAGCTTTCATCTTCAGCGAACACTACATGAATGAAGTGTTCGCTGAAGATGAAAGCTTAGCTTTCGAAATGTATATCCATCAATAAAACTGTTGTGGTAAGAAGTAACTATATTTTATTTTGTGAATATAGTAGAGCCAGTCTGTTTTTGTTTGGAACTTAGTAAAGCTGAAAATATTATAATCTAGTGCAGTGATTCCTAACTAGCTACAGTTGCAAGTCATATAAATCTGTGGTTATAAGGCAAAACCGCGTATGTGCAATTTTTGGTGTAATTTTATGTGTCTTCAACACGATTTTTGTAACATCGTGTAAAAATCATTTCTATATTATACACTCTGTTAAACAATGTTGCAACGGATGTGTGAGTCACCCAATATCTACTTTTGCCTGCAACGAAAAGAGACGGTATCGTCGATTACATGCTTCGAGGCATCTTTCTGCACTGCGCAAACGTCAAATCGAACGAAATTCATACACCAACGTACATTTCAAATATAAAAAACAGTGAGTTACCGGTACTCTCAATAGGAAATGTTTAAAAATTTGAATATGATGACAGCTACATATAACCTCCAAAAATGTTCACGGCTACTACTCGTAGCTGACACTTGACAGTGGAACTTTTGCGTCAACCACTTTAATAACATTTCACCGAGCCACTTTAACAGAAATTTAGAGGTATGGGAGCCACTAAAGCTCTTTAAAAAATCGTAAAAAGTATTAGATTTAAAATGTTAGTTGGTGAATGAATTTTGTTCGACACGACATTTGCGACGATCGTGTGACAGGAAGGTGCTTCGAGGAAAGTGATCGGAAGTACTGTCTCTATTTATTATTATAGCGAAAAATGGAATACTCGATCATCAATATATGAACTATAGATGATAAAATCGTTGTTATACAAAATCTGACATAAACCATTTTGCCTTATGAGTTATGACCCACAGATTAATATTTGAAAAATGAATTAAAATATGTTATAGAGAAAGAATAGAAATGACATGAAATGAAGCTAATTGAAAATCACTGTCCCAATGTGTTATGGCCAGATCAAACATAGATAACTCATGTGTTATCGATGCACGTTGTTAAAAAGTTTAGTTTACTGTTTACCAAAAATTAATATCAACCAAGAACACACCAGGAAAAGGCAGTACAATAAATATTATATTATGTATACGTATTATTTATATCTAACAATACTTTCAACAATAAAATACAACCATTTCCAAAACAAAACCAAAAACTAGATTATGAATATATAAATACAAAAAATACAGGCAAAAAGTTGTTGGTACTGTGATATTACTGGTGTCACATAGGGTGAAGGCACCAGTTCCCAAACACTCATCTGTGGTAGGCCAGTTTTATATTTATAATTACATAATAGATTATTAAATCATAGCACTTAACATATTATGCAAAAAAGAAAATTATAATGTTATTATTTTAAACCCCTAGTTTCATATTTATCCCATAATATACTCTGTGAGACGCACGAGAACTTAAAAACATTAATTTGCAAGTATAACTTACACTAGTAACAATTTCACTTGAAAATTAAAATTTTATAATTACTCGTATTTTTGGATAAATATGAAACTAGAGATTAAAATAATAACATTTTATGCAATTTTCTTTTTTAGATATTATATTTCGTAAATAATCTATTCTGTAAATTATAAAAACATAAGTGGTCAACCACAAGTAAGTGGTCAGGAATAGATGCCTTTACATGCATTTGGATAAATCTGTATACTTTCTATTGTTTTTTAAGAAAATTTACGTACACTCACCGACGCAATTATTAATTAGTTCTCTAAGAAGGCTTTATTTAACGCTCAAAAACGCTCGCTTTCATTTGAAATTTTTTTCGTATCAGTTAACGCTCATAGACAAGACGATTAAAAATATTTTCAAAATCAGATCTCTAAAATCTTCCAGAACACTATAAATAGCCATTTGCAATTTAGTCAAAAACTACACACTGTACAAGTATTTTGCAAATAGGTTGCTTACGTTAATTTCATAGTCATTTATTTGCAATAATAATACATGGTTTAAGTTTCGACGCATGCGTATTATCGTCTATTGGACCGGCTTGCGCGTGTTTCTATTAGACAAAATACGTCTTGAGCAGTTCATAGTGTATGGTCGAAGATGTAGACATAATCGGGCTTAAATGTGCGCTGCTGGCGATATCCTATCCAATTTTAAAAACAAAAAAAACTTTGTATTTAATCCAATTTTTCCAAATTATTTACTCTATTAATCTGATGTGATTTTGTTTTTCAAGCCGTCCGAAAATCTATATTTTTGTTAAAATTTGTCGAGTAGTCTGCCATTTCATACACAATTATTATTATTTAAGATTTTGCCGGTGAGTGTACCTGCATAAATAATGCTAATATGCAAACAAATTGTCAAATTAATTTTCAATTAAATTTTGTTTTAATACTGAGCACAGAAACATGTAGCAACGGCATATATAAATTTGCATAGAATATAATTTCAGATATACTAATACAAATTACCTATATAATATGTACTATAAATTCTATGCCAGTGAGTCTCAACCGGGGGTGTCGTGGTGATTGTCAAAAAGTACCTTGTACCAGAAAAATACAACAAAAAATATATAGTTAAACGTGTGTATGTTGAACGCCTATCAAAAAATATACAGCAAAACTTGTGTATGTTGAGCGCCTATGGTAAACACGAAAACCGTTCAACTTACTGAGGTGTTCAACTTACCGAAAAAAGATAATTTTCGGCATATATACTATATAGGTACCTATATATATATCTCTATTGCTTCTATTATTGGGGTTATTATTAATGGAGACATTAAAATACTTCTACCATAAACATATAAAAATATAAATATTATTCTTGAAGTATGTACAAAAGAAAGAGATATTTTTTAAGGTCATCAACAGCCAAAGTTATTTGGGCCTTGAAAATTCATGTTTTCATTTTATTATTTTTAAATAATAAATTGGAAATCCAAATGACATTTTTACCAGTTCTCGTATTAGAGCCTGCAAACTGGGGGCTTGTAATAGAGGAGTTATGGAAACGGCATATAAACAACGACATTGCTACATGCTCGGCTATTCTGAAGTTCGAGAAAATTTTCGACAAAATCATAAAAGCGTTCAACTTAAACAAGTTTGTTTTATATGTCATATTATGCCATATACGATCAAGCAATTTTTTTTCACCATCGATCGGATACCGAAGAGCATGGGTTGAGAAACACTGTTCTAAGTATACCGTCGGATCTATTATACATAAATTTATAATATTACAGTACTGACAAGAAGTTTTGTAGAGTTATAAAGTGTACAATAGGTAAAATACAACATTATCGTAAATTATGTAAAGTATAATATTCAACTATTTAACTTATTAAACAATACACAAACTAGGAACTATACAATAATAATGTAATGTATGCATGTATATGTTAATATGGAACAAGAGCGCGCACAGAAGTAGATAATAATTTGTGACCAAAAGGCAAAAGCACGTAAGTCGAATTCGCGAAAAAATTATATTAAATACTAGCTTCTATCCGCGCATTAATGCCGGTTTTGACAGGAACCGCGTCTTTCCCGTTACAATTTTATATATCAAAACAAAATGATTTTGAGTTGTGTTCAGACTTCAGACTCAGCAAAATATGTCTCAAAAAGCGTGCAAAAATATGACGAGTGCTGACATCTACTCCACGTTCATATATAGTGCTTAGAAAATAGCAAAAGTTGCATTTCTTGAAGAGCTAGTATTATTTCCAGTATCAATTCGTAAATAACTATTACTGTTATTTCGTCCCTAGTTTTTGCCCATTGTTACACAAACATCGTGTTAAAAAATCTATCTGAAGCTAAAGAAAAATACGAAGAATTAGACATAGGCAGTTTTGCTTTTTGGTCACCAATATATAAGTATATAATGTATTACGTCAGGTGTGACAGTATTAAATAATGAGCATTGCCTATATTAAGTAATAATTAATGCTATATATACTCTATAGTCTATATTATTCATCAGCTACTGCTTAGTACAATAATATTATGTAACTAAAACCAATTTTAGTAATTTCAAATACGTTCCTATTTTTACGATTACAAAAGCACAGATGTTATGATTGCTGCAGATTATTTCTTACGTTTTTTTTTATTAATAAAAAAGTTAGACCATCGTCCACATATCATTCATTTTTAGGGTTCCCTACATCCAATGAAAAAACTGAACCCTTACAGGATCGCTCCCGTGTCTGTCTGTCACAGCTTATTTTCTCCGAATCTACTGGACGAAAAAAGTTGAAATTTGGTACATATATAGTTGGGTGACCCAATAAAAAAAATTTCAAGTGCATCGTGTGACGCATTAAATGAAAGGGTTCGTTATGAGAAATGCAAATATATTTTTTTATAGTTTTAAAATGCATAGTTTAAAACAGACATGGGCAAACTTTTTAAGAGGTGGGCCAGATAAAATAAAAAATTATTTAGGCAGGCCGAAAAAAAACACATTTTTAGCGCCCGATTCGTTCCAAACTTAGTCGAGCAACACCGTGCGCTCTACATTTTGTCCTATGTGTAATTGTAGGGGTTATTCAATACCATGTCGCGGGCCGGATCGACTAGTCCGAAGGGCCGCACTTGGCCCGTACTTTGCCCATGCCTGGTTTAAAAGATATTTAAATAGACGAAAATCAAGCATTCCCCCCTTATTTCCGAAACTACTGAGCCTAAAATTTGGAAAAATAGGAAATATAGGGCTTCATTCATAGTTGACAGGAAAACCTAAACGGAAATCCTAAGTCTTTAAATTCCCACGGGAAACGGAACAGTACGGAACCTTCTCCACGCGAGTCATTTGTCACATAAAAATAATGTCAAAAATCCTACATATTATTTCCGGTTGAAGCAGAAGTAGAGTTCACATTAATTTATGCAGGGACGTATTTACTTCCTTTTTAAATGATAACCCACAGTTTTTTTAACTGATTTGTATAGAGCTTGACATTCTGAATACAGCCCTATATGCAAAATGTGACCTTCAACTTGAACATTTTTGAGATAACCGATCTTAAAAATTGGTTAAAAAACAAAAATTTCGGTTCAATTTTTTTTAAATTTTTCAGATCGATTATTTCAAAAATTTTCAAGTTGAAGGTCACAAATTTTGCATAGGGATGTATGTCAAGCTCTATCCAAATCAGTTGAAAAAACTGTGGGTTGTCATTTTAAAAAAAAGTCGATGACGTCATAACTGAAAAACAAAACACTGTCAGAAAAGTTATTCACCTAGAAAGGTATCCCCTTTAAAAATAAACTTGACCTGTCCGAGGATTTTTTCTAACGTCCGTTAAAGTTTTATTTCCATAGTTCAATACTTAACGAACGCACTGTATAAAATTTTAAAAACAATTCCCTTTAAAATTAAAATTGCAGCCTTTATCTTTCTGCTTTAGAAAATTTGATATTAGGTACAATAACAACACGGACATAAGAGCCGAAACATAAAAAAATCCAATAAAATCGGAGCTATTGTAATCCCCATTCATTTACGGAAGATGTTGAATTATAGATATTGTGCATAAAGGTAGCCTTTCGAAACTTTCGATCCCATTAGAGACTTGTCGCCGTCGCATGTCAGTCGGGTGTCGTTTTCTACCGTCGCGGTCGTAAAGGCTTTACCTTCACAATTAAGTTTATAACGTATATAATATTATTTAACTTCTAACGAATGAGAATTAGAATTTCTCTTGATCATATGTAAAATGGCATTCCAAAACAACAAATATTCAAATTACATTTCGTTTGCAGAATATAAAAAAAATATATACAGGGTGAGTTCGACCACCCGTATCAGTCGTTTTTTTTTCGAAAACGGTTAGTCGTAGAGATTTGTGTCAAAAATTTGTATTATAAAATTAAAAGCCCTAATAAAGAATCGAATGGTGATAATTTTTTTTCCGGCAAGGTCGGCTTCCCTATTAGTTTGCTCCAGAATGTCCAGAACTCCGGAATTATAAATGTAACGATAGGTCGAAAGTGGTATTGTTGAAAAGATCTTTAAAAAATTAGCAAGTTTTGTACGGATTTTTTTTTTATTACTGCCACCCCTGTTAAGTAATATTTGTTTGAAATTACTAAATTAAAATGTCATAATAACGAACTTTTTAAAAGTCCACATTTAAAATCTAGTTACCTATCTATCGATCATTAAACACTGAAGAAGTACACACAGTATAACCAGAAGAGCTCAGTAGTATGTATTAAAGAGTAAATGGAAGACAGTTTGAACACTTGTGACAATATCTAACTGGTTGCTAGATTTTTAATGCCGACTTCGATCATTATTATGAAATTTTGATTTAATAATTTCAAACGATTGTTACTTAACAGGGGTGGCAGTATTTAAATAATTTTTCCTACAAAACTTGACTATTTTTTAAAGAGCTTTTCAACAGCACCACTTTCAACCTATCGTGCTTTCTAAAATTCCGGAGTTTTGAACATATAATAATTTATATTTATACTTATAGAAATTTACAGGGGTGGCAGTAATAAAAAAAATTTGCCTACAAAACTTGCTTATTTTTTAAAGATCTTTTCAACAATACCACTTTCGACCTAGCGTTACATTTATAATTCCGGAGTTCTGGACATTCTGGAGCAAACTAATAGGGAAGCCGACCTTCCCGGAAAAAAAATTATCACCATTCAATTCTTTATTAGGGCTTTTATAATACAAATTTTTGACACAACTAACAGTTTTCGAAAAAAACGACTGATACGGGTGGTCGAACTCACCCTGTATATAAGTAATCGTTAAAAAACGGGAATAATAATCAATATAAATTAACAATAGAGGTAAACATTTACAGATACCTACACGAATCAGTACGTAGCTATAATTTCAATTTTCCAATTGACTACATTCAACACTAGGTAAACATACGATAATAAAAATGTTAAAATAATAGCTAAAGTAAATATAATAAAAAACTATAGTAGGTACATAGTGAACAGCTATTATAGGAGAACACGAAAATCAAATGCATTTAGTAAGTATATTTTGGTATGTGTAGAAAGGTAAAGGTACTTGCGAGTTGCAGGTTTCCGACCACGTAACTGTGATTGACCACTTGTTGACAGGATAAATATAATTTTTGATTTCGTATTTTACCGATAATATCGATGCGAAAAAAAAGAGAAAATATTAATTTGCAAGTCAGTTTCACATCAAGCAACAGATGTGTAACGCATTTGAAAACTAATATTTTTTAAGTTCTTTTCGCACAGATAGAGTATATCGTTGGTAAAATACTAAACTTATAGATATTTAAAATAATGTTATAATTTTTGATTTATTTATTTATTGTAGATTATAGACGCGTCGGCATCTCAGGTCATTAGCGTCTTTCAACTACACTAAATAACAACTATCTTAAAACTAAATAACATCACAAAACATCCATGAGCGCAGGTGGGATTCGAACCCACGGCAGTCCAGTCCAGAGGTTGCGGCACAAAGCACGCTAACCACTAGGCTATACTGCCCTCTTATAACTTTTGATATGATATATTAATAATATGTTACGTAATTGTAAACGCAAAAGTAGTCGACCACAGATTAAAGAAGTTGGAAACCGGTCTCTTTATCCTATACGTTAATGTGTGATTTGATTACTTATTAATGATTATTTGAGCGATTAAGGAATACATTTAGTGTACTCACACAACTATTGCGATACTACGAAATATACATAGTGTTCTAGAATATATTAAGTACGAATGAACCGGTAAGAATGATGACCCTAACAACCCTACTGAAACTTGATTTGGAAACTGAATTTAATATCTATTCTATTCTATTCTATTCATAACAAAGTATTCCATGACGGTTTGCGAAAACTATAATATTACTATTTTAAAACGGTAGGTGCTAAGGAAACCCAAAGAACTTTTAATTCGAAATCTGAAGCGAAACATTACGGCTAATACCTTGTTTACGGGAAGGTTAACACTGATGTTAACAGTGGTTTGTTAAGAATGTTTATGCGTTGAGATTTTCTGAACAGGTTAACACTTTAGTTGGACGTTTGTTGAAAGTTTGGAAACAAATATCATAATATATGGATAACAAGTTTCGTTTATAAATTTAGCTCTAATAAACCATCGCAAAGAAAATGTGCAGCGCTTGTTGCATGCGCTAAATGCAATAAAGATGCGGCTTATAAGAAGATTTAGAATTTACATGGAAAGGATGCGAAGAGTCACTCTTGATTCTTTTAAGGAAATGCTTCTAATTACAACCGCCACGGCCGTAATGAATCATCAATTTCTGTATCTTCGTTGATTTTTGAGATTATGCTCCGTAACATCAGCGATTACCTGTGGTGACATTTGATTAAATCATTTACGCACATTTCTTAACTCATGTTTGCTTACTAAATGCTATAAAATCACATTTATTAAGGCTTACCGAACTTATGTTAAGGAACGTTTATGCGAATATGAACTGCTGTTAACATCGAAGTTAAGGATCTTAACGTAAATGTAGCATATGTTTCGAATTTATTCCGATCTCTGTGGTGGCAGTATTGAGGTGCGTGAAGTTGGCCCGGAAAAAATTCGGGCTGGGTGGGAAAACGGCTCAATCAATTGTCCATCGTTAGACCACATTTTCCCACCAAATAATTTCGTTTTCCCATCTCTCATTTTTCTTTTATTCAACATTTTTATTTTTCGGGCCAACTTCACAAGCCCGAAAAATTTGCCGGGCTAGGTGGGAAAACATCGCATTCGAAAGGCCTTCGTTAGTCCATGTTTTCCCACCAATTAGTTTCGTTTTCCCACCAACCAAAAAAAAGTTATTCAATAAATAGTTTTTTTTCCAAAAATATCATAAATCGCTGAAAAAAAATCCGGGCTGGGGGTAAACGGTTCAATCAATTGTCAATCGTTAGACCACATTTTCCCACCAAATAATTTCGTTTTCCCACCTCTCATTTTTCTTTTATTCAACATTTTTATTTTTCGGGCCAACATCACAAGCCCGAAAAATTTGCCGGGCTAGGTGGGAAAACATCGCATTCGAAAGGCCTTCGTTTGTATATGTTTTCCCAACAATTAATTTCGTTTTCCCACCAACCAAAAAAAAGTTATTCAATAAATAGTTTTTTTTCCAAAAATATCATAAATTTCTGAAAAAAATCCGGGCTGGGGGAAAAACAAAATCTAAGTCCTAAATCTAGAGTTTCATAATAGAGAATGACGTCACGTAGCTTCTCTTATTCTACTCGTCAAACTCTTTTATTTGATATGCAATGCATATCATGGGGGTTCTAGAGGAAAAGGTAAGCCGCCATCTTGGGCGTCCGCCATTTTGAATTTAAAATTACGTCAAGGTCGTATTCTACTCGTCAAACCATTTCAATTGATACCCATGTCAAGAGGGTTGTAAAGAGAAAGGGGAGTCGCCATCTTGGCACATCCGACATTTTGGATTTAGAACGATATTAGATATACTATATTGCATTGTCACCGAACTTATACACGTGTGCAAAATTTCAGCTCAATTGGATAACGATAGTGAATAAAATTTCAATCACTAATTCACACAATCACATACATAACATAGCTAACATAATTCTCAACAACTATTATGGTTTGAAATGTTATTGACTCTGTTTGGATACATTTTTGCATAGTTTATGTATAATAAATTATATTGAAATTCATATAACTTTTTTTTGGTTTTTTTCGCTTGTGAAGTTGGCCCGAACAATAAAAATGTTGAATAAAAAAAAAATGAAAGGTGGGAAAATGTGGTCTAACGATGGACAATTGATTGAGCCATTTACCCCCCAAGCCCGGATTTTTTTCCAGCGATTTATGATATTTTTGGAAAAAAAAACTATTTATTGAATAACTTTTTCTTGGTTGGTGGGAAAACGAAGCTAATTGGTGGGAAAACATGGACTAACGAAGGCCTTTCGAATGAGATGTTTTCCCACCTAGCCCGGCAAATTTTTCGGGCTTTGGAAGTTGGCCCGAAAAATAAAAATGTTGAATAAAAGAAAAATGAAAGGTGGGAAAACGAAAATATTTGGTGGGAAATTGTAGTCTAATGATGGACAATTGATTGAGCCGTTTTCCCACCCAGCCCGGATTTTTTTTAGCGATTTATGATATTTTTGAAAAAAAACTATTTATTGAATAACTTTTTTTTGGTTGGTGGGAAAACGAAACTAATTGGTGGGAAAACATGGACTAACGAAGGCATTTCGAATGAGATGTTTTCCCACCTAGCCCGGCAAATTTTTCGGGCTTGTGAAGTTGGCCCGAAAAATAAAAATGTTGAATAAAAGAAAAATGAGAGGTGGGAAAACGAAAATATTTGGTGGGAAATTGTAGTCTAATGATGGACATTTGAGTTTTTAAACGAATTTTTTTTTTTACTTAAATGGAAGGACCACATACAAGTTTTATAGCAAAACTGTTTTTATTTAATTTTTTTGCTTACTAATTAAAAAGTTATATTTAAATAAAAATTAACTTTTAAACTCAGTTCCGATAACGCGTCGAAAGAATCCGAACGCGTGTGACGTCATTATGTTATCTATGGTCTTTGTATCCATGGTTACCAAGTTAAAAATTTATTATTTTTGATAGTATGTGTAATACATATACACAAATACCAACAAATGCAGACACATTTTAACATAACGACGTCACAAACATTCCTGGCGCGTTTTGAAGTCACGTGATATTTTTTAAATTTTTATACATTTTAATTAATTTTTAGTAATTTATCTATAGCTTTAAAAAATTTTTTCTTTTCGATTTTCAATATTGTTTATGTTAAATTATTAGAAAAAATTAAAAAATTAATAATTTTTTTTAAACTTAAATACCTAATTGATTTATGATATTTTTGGAAAAAAATCTATTTAATAACTTTTTTTGGTTGGTGGGAAAACGAAACTAATTGGTGGGAAAACATGGACTAACGAAGGCATTTCGAATGAGATGTTTTCCCACCTAGCCCGGCAAATTTTTCGGGCTTGTGAAGTTGGCCCGAAAAATAAAAATGTTGAATAAAAGAAAAATGAGAGGTGGGAAAACGAAATTATTTGGTGGGAAAATATGGTCTAACGATGGACAATTGATTGAGCCATTTTCCCACCCAGCCCGGATTTTTTCCGGGCCAACTTCACGCACCTGCAGTATTGAGTTTACGTTCCGTCCTTCAATGCATCGTTGCAGTGGTCTGGGAAACCAATGACGTCATTGATCGACGCCAGTTTAGCTCTATGAGTACGGAGTGCCTTACCGCTATGAGGTAAGGCGCTCACAATACTCAACCACATGGATCAATGAAGTCAATAAGCGCATATAATCAAGAAAATGGCTGTCACTATCAGATAATTCAAATTGCAGCTTCGATTATCGCACAAATTGTTATTGGAACTGCCTAAATCTGGTCTGGCAACGTTGCCTAGGATAAACAAATCGAAACATCGCAAAGAGTCCGTTTTAATCTATATCTAACAACCACGTATAAATATATCTTTTGTAAAGTTTAACGTTCAGGTAGCGTTTCTATAGAAACTCAGCATTAATGAGTAGAATTCACCTAGAAGCAAGATGTGTTCCAATCACATCATGTATTGTATATTCAAAAGTTTTGTACTTAAAACAATGTCTATGAAACTTTCAACTTCACAACGCAAAAGAGATTCTAAACTTGACGTCGAAATTACAAATAAGAAGCTTACGGTATACTTTCCATCAAACTGAAGTTAGTTTTAATACTCAAATGTGTATTTTGCTGATACAATATTAGATCCTACAACGAATTGTTCTCGATGTTTTATAACTTATAGCGATAGCGAGTTTTCTTTCCGTAATCGCGTTTTGAACAAATTTTTGCTTAGTCACAAACAGCAACTTAGGTCGCATTATTTTATTGTTCTAGACACAAAAGATCTATGTGACACGCAAAAAAATAGTAGGTACATCTCAAATTTTCAAAAAATTCATCAATATTTTTTACACGGAGTATACAGGGGAAGCCTCGTGATCCTGCAAAAGTTCGATTTCGAGTGTTTGGTGAATTTAAACGTTTTAAAGTTCCGTGAACTCAAAATCTCAAATTTTGTATGTCTAATCGTCGAAGCTAAGTCGGTCCTAGCTCAAATGTGGGGAAGCGGGCCTCCATAAAAACAAAAAAAAAACTGGAAAACGGTTCTAACGATTCTGATTAAACTTGACACACACGTACTTCCTTAGTAACAGCATGTGATGGCATGACTAGTTCCTCTTAGAAAATGCAGGGAGGTTTGTCGTGGTCCGTGGGGGTGACAATCTATATGTATAGGCCTATTCACATAATATGGAAAAGCCATTCAAGTTGTGCGGATCGTTTATTTACATTCTTCTTAAAAACGCTAAAATTCTGGTAACTACATTTCGGAAACAAAAAAGATAAATAGCTTTTCAATTCGAAATGTCGCAAAGAACATTACCTCAAAATCCTTGGCGTTACTTCTGCAACACTTTGTACAGAAAATAAGGTTACATCTACATAATATTATGTACTTCTCAAATACTGAGAGAAAACCATACAAAAGGAAATAACGCACTATGTAAAAGGAGAACAAAGGTCAATATGTAGATAGAGGGGTTTCAGGGAATGGGCTAGACTGCTAGAGAATTTATGTATGTACAGGCTGGTTCAGTGTAAAAAACTCACACATCTACAGTAAGTTCCTATATATGTCACATATTCTCATTTGAGCACAATGCACTGAATCTGCAATTTGAGAAGGAAATAAATATACTTTTTCTATTTGCGATATTATCATTAGTTCTTATGGCTCATAGCTTACTACAAAATTGTAAATGTTCTCAATATTATTTTTCCTATGTATACATGAATCTGAGACACCGTGTCTAGCTTACATATTATAATATGAAAAAACTTCTAGGATGGATAGAAGAAGAAAACAATTCGAAAAGTTCTTTCTGTTTCGGATGTGTGTCCTAAAATACATCCTAAATAACATGTATGATGTTGGAGTATCAAATTTTGCTTCGTTATTTCGCAAAGTAGTGATTCAATTCTTACGAGATCTTGACAGATTGTTGGGAAAGTCATAATAAGTAAAAAACCTCATGTAAGCATATTATTATGTCCTATTTCATTTAGTTATGGAATTTACTGAAAGATTAAGTTCTTGCAGTTCTGTACCTAAATAAAAAAATACCAATATTCATGTAGATTTTTTTATCCAAATTGACCTTTCCAACAAACTCCAAATTTCACAGGAATTTAAAATTAGGTTTGAAATAACGAAGCAATCATTTGAACCGGTGGCTTAACCCTAAATTGTGTGCTTAATTTTTTTAGAACTATGTAAAGCATTCTGATGAAAATCATACCGATTTCAATTATTTTAGTGACGTCACGATATTCCGCGTTCTTAAACTAACCAGCCAACTGTTTCGTTTTCGGATATCTATTGTGTGCATAAAAAAAGAGACTTCCTCTTAAATACAAAGGCAGAAAAGGAAATATGAGGATGAATAGAGAATGTTGAAAAGATTCTTCTTTTTTGTAAGGACTTAAAATATATTGAATGGGAACTAGTTATCTGATACATTTCCCTGCACTTTTCTTCTTACTTAATCATAAAACAACAAACTTGACAAAATTAGCAATTTTAGATAATTGTTCAAAGTCGAAAATTAGAAGAGTAATTTTTCCGGCCACGGAACATGATTCCTAAGGATAGGTTTCCTTTGATTAAAATGCGAATTATCGATGATCTCTCACTATTCACATCGCTATTGTAAAAACGCTATTGCACACTCGCTATATCTAGTAACTTTTCATTCTAAAACGAACTTCAACGCAATTACCTAGCAGTATAGCAGTTTGACAGGCTGTCAAACTCAGTCTGAATTTAAAAAAAATAATCAAGGATCAGTGAAGTAATTTCTTTTGGTATTTTTACAGCAAAATCTTAAGGAAATAAAATTAAATTTTTGAGAATTAACGAAAAACGTAAAATAAAATGATATTTTTTTAACCGCTTCTCAATATTTTATTCATATTTTAATTAATTTTCTTAATTTTCTTAAAATGTTTGATGCACAAAATTACTAGTTACCAAACAAATAAAAAAATTACATTGTTCTTTCTTTTTTAACCCCTCGTCATTATTCTTTTTACACTAAAGTATGTCGGACAAAGACAAAAATTAATATTTATACGATGAGCAGCACAGTATAATTTCCTTTTATTTTTTATTTAAGTTTTACTCATATATCCCCTTGATATATCACTTCTTATACTAGAAGAAGTTCTATTAAATCTCCAAAAACCATTTTAATCTTTTATTGCAGGTGAATATGAAAAATATCGCACTTATCAAAGTCGCTACCTGAATACTATAGTGCTCTACAGTACACGCTAAATATAAGGAAATATAGCGAGAATTTAGTGAGAATAGATAAACAAAATAGCGAGTTTTATTTGGTTTTATTCCGTAATCGTGTTTTGAACAAATTATCGCTATAACACCAACATAGCGAGTCATGTGACTCGTTAAACATATCGACATACATCCGTAATAATCCCCATTATGCATGTACGTAATTAAGTCTTTTTTTTGTTTCAGTATTATACAATCAACCAAAAATATCCTCCAATGGAAGAATTAGACGCTGCTCTCAAGGCAATGGAAGAAGAAGAACAAAGACAACGCAATCAAAAGTAGAAAAACCTTCACTTAAAATATTTAACCGGCTTTTTGAAAATTAAAAATTGTTTAGGTTTAAAATTGCATTTTTTTTTATAATAATCCCACTTTTCAAGAATACTTCAGTTTCAGCATTTTGTAATAGGCAGTTTATTTTTTATTAATAATCAATTCTACTTTAAATATTTTCAATTCATGTAATCAGAATGGTTACAAAAAAACAATCAATATGAAGATATAAATTTAGCCCTACCTAAAAATAAACTCAAATATATTTTATAACTTTGTTTAAATTCGTATTGTATGGCTGCAAGATGTCTGGGATAATTTAACGCTATTTATACACTACTTTAAAGATCGTTTGCTAGATGCTATCATTACGATCAAGTAAGATAAGACTTCCGACTATACTTCATATTGAAAGCTCGTTCTGTACTTTGTTCGTAATAGTTGGTGATTTTCAAGAAGCTGTAACGCGCTTACTATTCGCACCACAAAAAATTTGTGGGAATGAAAATTGTAGGAAATGTAATCCTATTTAAAACACTACATAATGAAAGAATCTATTATAAGTCGATCGTTTCTGAGATATTTCGAAACAGGCTCAGTAAAAAGTTACATGCTATCGCTGCACGCATGTACTGATTTTAACGCAAAATTGAAGAGGAGATATTTTTTAGAGTAACTAATTAGGAACTAAACAAAAAAAATCGTCTGAATTCAGACATTGGTTAAGGAGATAGTAGCGTTTTCCGAAACGCTTGCAAAATTATATTCAAGAGGAGGTGGCGGGGGAAGCACCAGGGGGATAACTAGGGACTTTTGTAAAAATACGTGTCTAAAGGTGTTCTACCATCTGTGAAAAATCCAGCTCTATGGGAATTACTTGCGACATAAAACCTTTATTGGCTGGGCTGATGACATTGTGAAAAATGCATGCTTTTGAGTAAGTTTTTATGAAAAATGCAAACTTTTTCATTTTAGTAAAAAATGCTAAAAGCATGGTTGCAAATCATTGTGATACTAAATAAAAAGTGTTGTCGGGTTGTAAAATCATGGTGAAACTTTTTTTTAAATTTTTATTGACAACCGCCACTGTCATGATTATCATGATCTTCAATTAATATTCAAGTCACTTTTCGGTGCTAATGGTCTAACGCTTGAATCATGCTGGATTGCAGAACACATGATCTTAGATTGTGACCACACATATTTCTTCATAGGAAAAGCAATGCAGAATTTTAAATCGATCCTGCTCAAAAAATAATTGATCAGTTCAAACGACATTTTTTTTGCCATACCCACTATAAAATAGATAGGTACTACTTTACATACGTGTATGTATTCATGGAGTGGGGTCAGTTAACAGTGCAGGTGTGTTGAAAGTGTTTTCAAAACACACTAGTGTGGAACATAAAGCCATTTCCATAGTGATTTATGTTTATTGCTACTGCAGTGCAATTGAAAATGAAGTGAAAAGCAGCTATTTTATAGTGGGCATGGCAAAAAATACCGTGTATTTCTTGTGCGTAATGATATTGACTCGTGTGATGTGACTGTTAAAACTCGCAAAACCGCTCGTTTTAACATATATACTGTCACTGCTCGTCAGTATAATATACCTCATTACGGCACTAGAAATGCAATCTACTATTAACTTGTGTAGGTACACATGCATTTAACACTCTTTTGTACATCTCGCACCACGAAGGGCTGCAGGTCATGTATAGAGCGCATGCCGGATAGCAGGGGACCACAGGTCTTTAGGAATAATCCAAAAGGAAGACATCTCCCAAGACGCCCGAGAAAACGCTGGTTGGATGACATATAGATGAAGACTTCAAACGGTTAAATATCAGAGGCTGGAGCCCTAGACCGTACCGCGTGGAGAAAAGTGGTATAGAGCAGGTCAAGGCCCTTCATGGGCAGTAGTGCCACAGAGTAGTAGCAGTTAGTAGTAGTTTTGTACATCTCCTTCTAAATATTACGTTTTTTTAGGCATACGAGTATCGAGCAAAAGTTAGCTTCAAAAACGATATTTTTCTATGTAGAAAGTCATTTGTTATTCTGTTCTGCATAATAAAGACAACATTAGACGGCTCCTGCATCATATACATAATGCAATATATGGGTAATCACAATCTAAGGTCATTGTCAACTCAGACTTTCTAAAAACGCGTTCTGCAACCCGGCATCAGTGTAACACGATAAACAGTTTTCAGTAGAATATCGATGTAAAATGAAAGAAGCTGGGCGTTTTGTTGTATGGGCTTGGAATCATACAATGGATTTTTGTACGTTACGGACAGTAGGAAGGTAGGCAATGAAATGGAGATCACGTCCAACCAACAAAATAACTTTTTTATCGATTGCAAAACGTTTTAAACTATAAACCGAGGCCACATGAATTTGATCGTGACTATCACACAGGTTCTTTTTCTACTCTCCTTTGTAACTGCTGTAAAATCAATACCGTAACATTTATATTACGTTATCGTTGCCAAACAAAATCAAATTAAAAACTATTATACATACCGTCACACAATTATGACATTCTAAATAAAAAAACGCCGGTAGCCGTGCCAACCCCTGCCTACAAAATAGTGTATTTGCTAACAATGCATTATTGCACTAAGATATTTAAATTAGGGATACTGCGACGGATACTCATTCATTACTTTTAATAACGTGTTACGGAAATTATTTATACCGTTTACTTATGTCCGTAAAAATACACTTTTATTAGCTACGTAGTTATACACGTGTGGAACGCGCGTCGCCGTTCGCCGGAATGCCCCTGACCTCCCCCCATCCGCCTGGGGACCATTTACCGTGTGCCGTCTTGGCACAATTAGTTCTCGCCAGTGCCGTTAGGCTAATACATACGCCTTGTTGTTATTGTCTATGGTTGTGGTAATTGTCTATGGTTATACGCCAGTGAACCTAAGTCGGTAGTACAATAGTCATCAGCCGAACTGAAGCGCCACTGATCTTGATGCGTGTAACAAACGTTTTGTGTATAAGATTGTGTGAAAAAAGTACATACTTGGTTCAGTAGATTCTGAGATTAGCGTAGACAAACACCCAAACAAACTATTTCTTCATATAATTGTTTAGATAACGATGCGCTATAACATTAATAGTTCTAAAAAAATCTAAAGAACTCTTATATCAACGCACTAAAAAGTAGAAAATAAATTTCTTTCTCTTCTATAACGTTTAAAAGCGCGGGGCACTCAATTAATTAAAAGAAATATAGGTAGTGAGTGTCCCGCGCTTTTAAACGTTATAGAAGAGAAAGCCATTTATTTTCTACTTTTTAGTGCGTTGATATAATAACGTATTCTTTAGATTTTTTTGAAACTATAAATTTCATTATTTCCATTTTTTAACTTGCTATATCTATACAATTTGTAAACGGTAGACCTGAACAACATTGAGAAAATTTACAATTTTGTAGTCGGCTATGGGCTATAAAATCTAATGTAAATATTATGTAGTAGATGCTTTTTTATATTTTATTTAGCAGGTTCTGGGTTACTCTTAGGGCCGGCGCATACATACAACTTTTAATCGCACAACTGTTTAGTTGGTAGTCAAAAAGCTATGGGAGCAGATGGAACTGCGCATACTATCGACACGATAATTGTTACAACAAAAAAAATCATAAAACCGCAATCGTCTTTGGACTATAACTCTGTCGAACCACTATTAGACCAAGAGGCGGGCGTTAATATATGAAGCTCATTTGTGACAGGATGAAATTTTCAGGGAAGGTAGTATTTATTATGACAAAGAAAAAGCGCTAGGGTTGCCTACTCAAATCCTGGTGCGACGGCCGGGATAAGCCACTTCCGGTGCAAAATGTCAATTTTTATATGTATATGTATATATGTATAAATTCAAACAGCTCAAAATTACAAAGTGGCCCTTAGTCCAGCATGGTAACCATAGTTTTTTAGAAAATGACATTTCGAAAATTATAAATTGTTAATAACTGCTCAAAATTGGATAAAATATAATAGTTAAATCCTGCATCACGGAAAAGAAAAGTTATACATTTTGTAAAGTAGTATCAGTATATGCAAAAATTTAAATTTTTGATGTGAAACATCTTTAGGTACGGGTGTAAAGTCGTTTGAATGGAACGTCGCCAAATGTCATTTGTTATTGCATTTTGAAACTACGTGGTCAATAATTATAGTTTTTTTACTAACATTATCAGCGGTAATGTGTCATGCATCGTTTTTTTTTTTTTTATAAAAAAACAGATAGGTTATTATGTATTGTTTTTTTTCTTATTGAAAAATTATTAATGTGATATTTTTTAGCACCTTACCTATATTAAAAATGTTAAAAATTCAATTTTCAACAAAAAATATCTCGCATTATTTTCTAATTTAACTAGCATAAAGAGATACCTTTATTAAAAAAAAATATATATAATTTTTATTTCATGATTTTCTTGACTTTTTTTCAAAGCAACTACCTTAAACTACGTTTTGTTTAAAAATGTTTACATATTATTGTAAAAAAAAAATAAATA
The DNA here is from genome assembly GCA_039654895.1 of Mongoloraphidia duomilia. Lineage (NCBI taxonomy): Eukaryota > Metazoa > Arthropoda > Insecta > Raphidioptera > Raphidiidae > Mongoloraphidia > Mongoloraphidia duomilia. Next base: position 57,852,129 of record CM077516.1, read on the forward strand.
AATATTTTAATAGCACTTTAATATAAGTATGCTTAGAATAAGTAATTTAATAATAATTCATAAAATGTTATTGCCTTTGTTCGGAACATTTTTGAATAGTTTAATGTATAGTAAACTATATTGAAACTCATGTCGATCACTGACGTATGTAATATAATAAAATTAAAAAACCGGTTGATTTGTGAATCAGAATTGTCAATCATTGGCAATGTTTGCCTTCTTCAGGCCTAAAATTACATAATTCTAATAATGTAATTTTAGGCTTGAAGAAGGCAACAAAATAGTTGCTGAAAAGTTGCCATAATAAAGATTGACAATTCTGACTCACAAATCGGTTTTTTCTTTTATTATAGTAAATTATTATTATTTTCTATTTTTTCATTATAGTTATTTTGGTTTATATTCGCTTAGTTAACTTTATACCTGCGTCTGATTAAGTTGAATTTCAAGAAAAAATATTAATCGAGGTTCAGTAAAGTCAAATGCTTCAATTAGTTTTTAGTGTCAAACCAAATTTAAAATCACAAACAAAAATCAACCTTTTCTCTCTTTTCGAAACAAACTCCAAACCACCTTTTTTAAAACTTTTATTACAGGTTACTACGACCTTCAAGTAAGTAATTTATACTAATTTATATAAGAGGTGCACGTTGAATTACGTTGAAAAATAAAAATAAGAAATTGCTACCCTAAAATACATAAATTCTTGGGAAAATTGTCAATACCAGATTCAGGTAATTCCTGCGTAATTATACGGATATGAGTTAGAAACCAAATGCGTTGAAAACATAAAGTTATAAATAACTAGACATACGTATGAATGTTTGCCAAACACAAGGCCGATAACTCATTTCAGAACGGTTACAATATATAAGTATACATATATACATAATGTTATTTGACAGCTTTAAAAATGTCAAAAAAACAAATATAATTTATAAGTTTTCAATGTGTTACCCAAAATTTCCTTAGGCAACCCTATGTATATCAATACAGCTCTTCGAGATCTACAATATGGCGTCAATTGTATGCTGTCATATAATGACGAAAGATAATTATGACCTAATGAAATATGTGTATTTTGCACCGGAAGTGAGCTCCTCCCGGCCTTCGCACCAGGATTTGACGAGGCAACCCTAGCACTTATTCTTTGTCATACTACATTCTACCTTCCCTGAAAATTTCATCCTGTCACAAATGAGCTATATAAATTTACGCCTAGCTCTCGACCTATATCGTCGGCAGCTTATGTCTACAGCTGTGTATTGACGCGCGCATACACTCGACTAAACAGTTCTTCGATGGCCCAATGAAATTAAGGCATAGCCGCATAACTGATTAATTGTGAAACAATTGTGTGCAGTATGTGCCCGGCCTTAATAGTCAACCGTTGCTATGGAAAATTGTTTAAAAAATTCACTATACTATTTTTATACGTAATCCACTACATATTATTTACATTAGGTCTTATGGCCTATAGCCTACTACAAAATTGTAAATGTTCTCAATGTTGTGTGTGGTTATTTGGGTCTAGCACCAATTCATATTATCAATTCATTATTTTTTTTTTAATAATAAATTGAAAATCCAATTGACACTTTTACCAGCTCTCGGGCTAGAACCCGGGAACTGGGGACTTGTAATAGTGCAACCATAGCAACGCCATGTAAACAACAGCATTGCTAAACGCTCGGCCATTCTCAAGCTCTGTTCTCAATGGTATTTTCCTTATGTTCGGGTCTACCGTTTATTTATACACTGTATAAATATTAATATCCATAGTCAAAATTCAGAATATTGTATTGTCATCAAAATTACATACGACTGCAAAGTTTCACGTCATTCGGGCATTTGGAAGAGGGTGAAAATCGAGTTGCAAGATTTTTTTACAAACATATACAACAGTGAAGCTATAATAATATGTAACGTTCAGGGACCTATATGCTATGAAAATTGCCACTACTAATGACACGCTAAATAGGTCGGTACAGTAAAATGTAATACATAAATAATTGATTATGCACGTGGAATATTTTCGGTATCTGTACATATACTCGTAGGTACCTACCTACGGTTTCAATCATACCAAGGTACAGCGATCAGTGACATCGCCAGCTGTTACCGCGGTTCAATAGTTGGCACACGCAATCCGTTTTTATATAAAAGACAATCATTTATAGTCAAATTTCGACGATGTTTATTGATTAATGAGTTTTGGATATGTTGTGTATTTACATACCATAATATATATATAGATATTATAAACATTAAAATACAAAAAAAAATAATTAATGTATCATAAAATGTTTTTTTGGTTCTGTTCTATAATCATTTATTATAAAATTATACAGTGAAGCCTGTGCATGCTGGCCACCTAACATTCCACAAAAATGTGACCAATTTAGAAAGGGTCATATGAAGTCGAAGTGATCAACTTACCTAGACATAATATTGCGTACGTACTGCACGTTTAAAAGTCGGGTAAAAAGTAAAAACATTTTTTGTCATAACACTAATAATCAACCACTTGAAGGTTTTTGCCCGACTACTTTTCATTTTTGAAGCTTGTTTTGTATTTCTGTTAGCCATATTATACTTGATTGAAGAAAGCACTGTTATAGAAAATTTGTCAATTACCCTGAATTGTTGGTATTTCTCATATTTCTCAACAAAAAAATCATTGTAGAATTCCATATCGATCCTGCTCGACAAATAATTGATGCGCACTGTACAGAAGTTTTCTACTATTGTTATGAATCACCTGTATAATATTTTACTTCGTTCAATAGTTTGTTTGTTGATTGCCTAATGTACTTTTATTTTGTTCGTGTCTCACAAGTCGAACAAAATATTTTTTTGTTAAACTCGAACATTTTCAGCACAAGTTATTTCGATTTGTTCATCTAACGTCGGTAGTCGTCTCAAGTTCTGAGAACGCCTGGAGTTAAACGAACATATTTCCTTTTCTTTGTCTAAAATCTATAAATAGGTATTTATGTACCTACAAAATGTATATAACTACCAAATAAATTTCAGATGCCATTTGAAGATTCTCTACATATCTACATCGTATCTATATAAAAATCTTATTTTATGGATGAAATTGTAAAATATGGACAAAACAAAAAAAATACCAGAATAAAATAAATTCAGATATCAGACAAAAGAAATGAAAAAAACAGTGAGACCCCGGTAATATCAAAAGATGTGTAAACATTCAAGATTCGAATATGATGACAGCTACACATAACCTCAAACAATTTTAACCGATGACCAAGGACGCCCATACTCAGATATACGATGATACGACCCAAACACGAAAAACCCATTTTTTGTGGGTAGGGGGTTAAAAATAAATAGAGACGCTCTTAAAAAGATATTTCACATATAAACCAACACTTCTGTTAATTTTTAGGGTTTCGTACCTCCGAACGGCCCCCTTTGTGAACCTACGATATCTGTTCGTCCGTCTGTCACAAGGCTCTATCTCACAAATTGAAATTCTCACAAATTATGTAAAAATCAAAAAGTTTAATCACTAGGAGGATCCCCATACACGGATATATACCCGTATATTTTGTATGTATCTCTGGTTTCTCTAAAATTTAATACTTATACTACTACTCAGTAACTCAAGTTATACTACATTGTTTCTGCTGTGCTACTGCAGTAAATCTGTAGCGCAATGGAATAGAGCTGATTAGATTTTGAGCCAAATCGGTTCAGTGATTTCTGAGATATTCAAAAAAAAATTAGCTGCTAATACAAATATAAAATTGCTCTATATAAACTGTACAGCCGTACTGACTGCAAATTTAAATATTTAAAAAAATGTTCTTCAGTAGATCAAACACCTAAGATGGCCATGCTTTTTAATTTTTATATTAAGAATATGAAAAGAGAATTGTTTTGTTGGGAAAATTTTCAGTTGCGAACGATATTGTTTACTTGGACGTGGGAAGTATAGAACTGGCCATCCAGTCGAATTTTTTATTCATAGAAATGGCCTCAATTGTTGAGCGTCTACAACCTACAAATTCTCTGTCTTTCTATTTTTTATTGAATCCTCTATATTCACTGCTGATTTCCTTACGTAGCATGTTGCCTGACTGTAGAATTTTCGAGATTCGTAAACAAATGCACGCGGTTTGCAATAAAACAATCTTGAAGACAGTCAGAGCAGAGTGCATTGTGCAGAATATGCAGACAAAGAACTCGACACATGCAGCTGATGCAGTCGCATCTGCACAGGCTGCGCACATCTGTGCGCCGTAACCATACCCAATACGCACACATTAACACACCGCACGCGGTTAGTAAAAAAAAACATACTACTTGGCCTTTCACATTCACAACGATTTACTTCAAGTTCACAAAATAGTTTGTACAGCAATCAATCCAAAACAGTTTAGCAAAGCCAAAAATGCTAAAGTGGGGTTGCCACTGATAAAAATACCTTTTTTGCAACGGACTTTTGTTTATAACAAACTACTGAACGCGTTTCTTTGAATAAATGTCAATTGAGTTTTATTCTGATAGTAAACAAAGCGAATAAAAAAATTCGTCAAGAATTACGACCTGTAGAGCTCGGGCAGACGTACAGACCAACCGACAACTGATCGCGATTTTAATTACAATTTTATAGGCGAACTCATCATTCTAAAAATTGTTCCATATTATAAAACAATCTCTCTTTTCGAAAAAAACCACCATATTATGAATGAATTTCTTGCGAAATTAATCTAGATATAAGGTAGGTACTTATATGAGGGAAACTCAGCTCTGGCGCGCAAAGTGTCTATTTTATCGCTTTGAGCGCCAGAGCTAGCGGTGTGTGCAATAAAATCGTTTTGTCTGTGATTTTTTTTAAGATTTTAACAGCCCTACACTCCTCTGTTCCTGTCTTTCGTCTGCACTTATATTGTCTATTAATCTAATTTTCGTTTTAGCACATAATATCATAGAACTACATAATTCTCAAAATTAGCTCTAGCTGATTGCTTGTTAAAGAAAATGCAAAAAAAAAGTTTTTAACGAAATTTTGACATTTCCCCTAAATGACTTCCCCCTCGTCTAAAGTGGCACTTTACCTATACTACATCCCCAGATTTCTATATCTATGCTAGTAAAGCTTAGTAACTAAATAAGCGTTTTTGCCACCCGATACGTATCAGCTGTATATGACTATAATACACTTAGTTAATACTATGAGGTACACAAAACACGACATGTGAACTTCAACCAAGCAGATAGGACGCCTAAATTCGTATTTTAACGTGTTTTGTATGTGTGAATGTAGTTATACGTTCGTATGCGTGCACCAAACACGCGCCTCTCTTTCCAGAGCACCTTTATTTTTCAGAACACTTCGGTATGACCGCAGACCGCAGTAATGTCGGCCGTCTATAATAATTAAAAACTCGGGTCGCAGTGCCAAACCCTGCCGACAATATAGTGTATTTGCAAATACAAGCCTTGTGGCTTTAATACGTGAACTTAAGTTTGTTTTTGGACAAAATAAAAAATTTAACCCCTTAATACATCCCTTACAATAATATTTTTTTCTTAATTTCAATATTATTATCAATGCAACCTCTGTACCACATTAAATACACCCTTTCATAAGTAAATCCGTATCAACAAACCAGTGTTTTCATAAAATTTGAAAGTCTGGTCCTGTCGGGCCGATTTTATTAAAATTTTAGCAGCACGTTTTAATCTTTACTAAAGAGTTAAATTTCAATTTTGAAACGATTCTGACAAATTTTTCGGTATTTTTGGGCCCAAAAACTTTTTGGAACCCCTAAATACAACCCTGAAAATGGTCCGATCGGGCCCATTTTAAATAGGCTTCTTGCGGTGATGGGTTCCAATGTGTGTACCAAATTTCGTTTCAATCGATTAAGTCTGTCGAGAGTTATCGTGTACACACATATTTATATATATATATATATATATATATATATATATATATATATATATATATATATAATATATACATACATATATATATAAACATTTTCAAAAATGGTGCCAAATTGTTCAGGAGGCTATGAAACGTCGAGAAATTTTGGTCCGACCCCTAGGTCCCGCCATCCGACCGACGCCAATAGTGTATGTGCCATATGGCAAATACACTAATTATTTTTTTAAGATTGTGAAACGGATAATAGATGAAAATTTTCTATTTCTATCTCCCATGCGCGCGGATCATTTTTGACTGGTTATTTATCTACAGTAAAGTTAACCATACACGGTCAAGTTTGCAGCGGACTTGAAGCGGCGTCCAGTTTGCAGTTCGTCCATATAGACCACACACGATCAAGTTTACCGTCAAGTTGCATGATGCCTGCCAGTTGAAAATATGGCGTCGCACCAGTGACGGACGACAACGCGTTAAGCCATCGTAGGCTTATTAGTTGCAATTGAGAAAACAGTAAAAAGAAAATACTGTACAGAGTGGTGCAAAAACTGGCTACAAAAAAAGGAAACAGTTCTCTCATATAAATTTGGTGACACCAGCAGTCATGCACACTTGAACGCTCATACACACGTTCCAGTATGCATGACGCTGCAAACTTGATCATGTCGGCAGAATCGAAATTCGATTTTTTTTATGGATGTCGCTTCAAGTCCGCTGCAAAGTTGACAGTAAACTTGACCGTGTATGGTGGACATGACAAGTTAGTTTTCATTAAAAAAAATAATCACAGAAACGTAGAATCAAAAATAATCTATAGGTACCATATGTACAAAAATAAAACACCCACCAAAATAGGTTATTCGGATCTGTCAAAAAGTGACATTTAAGGCTCCCATAGACCAACGTGGGACTGCGGGAGCGGTGTGGGATCAAATTATATGGCGGGATATGGCTAGCGTTTACACTCAATGGATAGCTTGCATATCTCGCCATATATAATTTGATCCAGCGTCTCTCCCTTAGTCCTAAGTTGAGTTGGGAGAGCCTTTATACTAAATTTAAAAAAGACGGAACATGAAGTCACTTATTCTGTCTCAAATCTTGTTGCTGTCATTTTTCTCTAGTCGTTCTAAATCCATATACTATTAAATTATGTCGAAAGTTATAAATATGCTTTTCTAGAGCAAAATTACAGTATTATTATTTAGGCCCGTAATCACCGAGCCTATAGAGTTAGTTATTTATTCCGTTGATTTATTCCCCTGGTAACTATCACACGGAATAAATAGTGATAATTCAAATTACCAAACATAGTTAAGTTTACTGCAGATATAAATCGTAAGAATAGCTATTCTGTCCAATTTCAAGGGTATAAATATTTATCCGCCTAGTTAAATAGGGTGTGCACGAAATGCATAAATTACTTTATGGCCTGGCGACCTTTTCAGGTAAATATTAATTTCATATCTTACAGGTAAAGGTTTTTGTCAGTAAAATATGTCAATATTCACCATTTTACATTTTCGATAGATGCGCCATCGGTCGGATCTTTGGTAAATGTGCTTTATTTGACAAAATCTGCAAGGCGTATAGTATATAGTAAATTTTTACCTGCAGTTACTATTCTATCGAATGAATTGCTTAGTGAATAGAAAGTTAATTTTATTCCAAGGAATAAATTTATTCTACGGTTAGTAACAATTCTATCTTTAACAGTGTTTGGTGAATACGGGCCTTAGACACCTTAATTTTTACTTTCCATATAAACGTGCTCTATCAAATATTATTACGTACAATAGAGAAAAAACACTTGAGCACACTTCAGTCAGTCGGCTGCTTGGTTGGCCTCGGCATACGGTTGCCACATTACATGTCAGCTGGTCCGTTGTGTATGCCCCTGCCCTACCCTGTCTACCTTTCAGTCATCCATATTTTTCTACCTCCTGAGGATTTAACAGACATGGACTACTCAACCACATAAATATTCCAGACTCGAAAGATATTCTGAAATCTGGTTACACATGTGTTCAATTAACGACAAAAAGATAAACACTAAAATAACATTTCTTAATACAAAACTTGAGCATGTCAAAAAAGTATGGTGCTATTCTGTATGGTCAATGTTAGCGTTCTAAAATTTCCATCTCACTTTAATTTACTCAATGTTAAATTTGTTAGAAAGTGATAAAAATTTAACAGCACTGTATAACATTCAAACATTATTGTGTATGTTTGTTACCATTCAGCTCCGTAACGGCTGAACGGATTTTCATGAAATTTAGTATATACGATAGTTATACTTTAGGTTCTGGAACAGGACATATAGGGTATTTTTCATCCCGGAAAAATGTACGGTTCCTGTGGGATAGTAACAAAACGTAACTCTGCAATTTTTTGCAATTTAGCGTATGGCCATACCCATAATCCTACTAATATTATAAACACCACCATCCCGGTTTCGCTTTGCAACGGGAGAATTTCTCGCGGAGGGGGATAATGAAGTGACTGCAATTTTTTGCATTTTAGCGTATTGGCGGAATCCTACTAATATTATAAACACCACTAGCCCGGCTTCGCTTCGCATGGGGAGAATATCTCGCGGAGGGGGAGATAATAAATCGTAAATTCATAGCACCCAGGCGAAACCCAGGCGCGGAGCAGGGGGGGGGAATTGTCCCCACACACCTTGACTATATAATGTATAGATTAGGCATAGTTGAATAATAATGTTTTACCCAATTTTTGGTTTCATACACACAAATCACAAAATCAGAACGAATCTCCTGAAAGCAGTGGCGGCTCGTGCCTGTTTAGACAGGTGGTGCCAAAACGAAAGTCAAAATAGAAAAGAAGTATAAAACATAAAAAATAACTTACCTAGTGACTATCCACGCAACTGTCTATGTTTGACTAAACAAGTACACACTGGGCACAAAGTGCAACAATAGAAATCCGAAAAAAAACAGTTTAATAAAGTTCAAGACCTCTACACATTCTCGCAAAATAATAAAATAAAAAATATATTTTACGCAACACATAAATTATGACGTAACTTAAAGTTTCCGATAAATAAAGTCCATCCTTCTTTCCTTCTTTCTTGTAAATTTTTCAATTACTTTATTATTAAAATTGTCAATTCCACTAACAAAATGTTTTTCCGCCGATAGCATACCTAAAGCGCTAAGTCTGTCTTCCTTTATTGTATTTCTTAAAAATGTTTTTATTCTTTTAAGCATTGAAAAACAACGTTCAGCTTCAGATGTTGACATGGGTACTGTGACTAAAATACTTAAAAGCTTTAAAGTTTCCTGAAAAGTACAACTTAAACCTTCTTCATTCAATAAGGTCAACAGAGGGACAGCTCCAGATGTTGTACCCAATTCTTCTCTTTGATACAAAACTTGTAATTCACTTCTGAGTCTATTCTTGTCTAAAAATTGAAATTCCGCGCTTACTCCATTTAGAACATTTTCTGGAAACTCGTGTTTGTAAACGGCAAATTTTTCTGACGTAAACAAATTAGTGGCGACTAAATGCCCGCAGAAACCAAATCTTGTTTTTATTTGTAGCAAAACCGCGTCACATATTTCCAGAGCTTCCCTTTTTTTACTGCACTCTTCAACATTTCTCGATTTTTTTCTTGGTGGCTCTGCTACTTCATCAATGTCTGTATGTGAGAAAATTTCTTTTTCAATATCGTCGATAATATTGCCCATTTGCTCCCGTATAGTTTGAATCGCTCTTTCAAAATTTTCTATATCTTTTTTAATTTTTACAGAATCGGTACCTTCCTTTTGTAGTTGATTAAAAATTATTTCCACATGGGGCATAATTTTATGAAAAATACCTAGCCAAAATATAAAATGTTTATCTTGTAATTTCAATTTGTATCCTCTGGCTTGAATTACTGATGAAGAATCGCGTGAGGTAGTTTCTATAATTTTCATAACACTAATAAGGTCTTTTCTATATTCATAGACAGAATGAACACCTCGTGATTGAAAATTCCAACGAGTTTGGGGAGATCGCGCTAGTCTTCGATTAATTACCTGATCTAAGATTTTTGTTCTCTGGGGAGAAACCGAAAAGAAAGAACATAATCCAGACAAGTTGGAAAAAAATATTCTAGCTTGCGTATTAACAGAACAAGCACCTGTCAAAATTAGATCCATCTGATGTGCGTAGCAGTGAACGTAATTTGCAAAGGGATATGTGTCTTTTACGATTTTTTGTACGCCAGTTAATCCACCACTCATAACAGATGCACCATCATAGCTTTGAGCAATCAGTTTGTTTGTATTATCTTTTAATAAAGGATTTAAAACATTTAAAATGCACTGAGCAATAGATTTGGCGTCGTGTCCATCGAGTGCATAAAAACTCCAGAATCTCTCAACAGGTCTACCATTACACAAATATCTAAAAATAACAACTAATTGAAAATCGCAAGCTACATCCGTCGTTTCATCTGCAATAACCGCAACAAATGGAGAATTTTCTATTTCTTTTTTGACCTCTTCATGATATACATCTAACATGCATGCAAGCAATTCATTTTGAATTGTTTTTGAGGTACCTTTAAAAACTTTTGAGTTCTGAATATGATCGCTAAAATTAACTAGCTCTCTGAATATACCTCTATTTTCTGAGTTTTCTTTTTCGTCGTGTCCTCTTAAGGCCAACTCAAATGCTCCACAAAATCTTATGCAGTTTATAATTTTATTTAAAACATATCTATTCTTATCCACATTATCATTGTGTTTAATCAAAGTGTCACGATAAGCCGAATTTAACTGTGTCTTAATATTTATTTTACCAAGCATGGAAAAGCTGAACACATTATTCATGTGTACCTTAGATTTTTCATGTGTCTTCATTTTATCCCATATATATGAATAAGATCATCAGTTCCTTTTTTTGACCATGTTTCGTCGCCTCCAAACAAAACACATACAAAACAAAACAATTTTTTTTCTTCCTCACACCCGCACAACCAATTGTTTTTATCATAAATATTTTTATTGAATTTGCGACAGCGAGATTTTTGTTGTCCACTTCCACTTTGTTTTTCAATTTTTAAATCAGGTAATGGCCGCCCTAATTCTTTTATTTGAAGTTTTTCCTCTAAAGAGAGCGCACTAAAAGAGATTTTTAAAAAATTCACTTTGTTTGTGATCATAGCGGTATCAATAATGTCCAATAGATATACAAAACAAACTAATGAAATTAAGAGTTAAGACGATACTGTCAGTAGTCACACAAATCACACACTACAAAGCTACACAAACAAAAAAAAATGTTGACAAAGCAAACCGTCAAATAATAAAACAAAATTGTTATCAACAATAACATTTAACCGAAACAACAATGCGTAATCAGATCTGTTGCAATTATTTATGAACTAATGATTAAAATGTAAAATTTTTGTCACTTTCTAACAAATTTGACAGTACATAAGGGTAAAGTGAGACAGAAATTTTACAGTGTTGTAAATTTCAATATTGACCATACAGAATATCGCCAATAATGTACCTGGCACAAATTTCATTTAGCTTTAGCATTACTGTGTATACGGAAATCATGAGTCATAGTTCCATCTCTCTTGCTCACATATAAGAACCGTAAGGTATGCATTGTTTCACTGTGCCTATTATTAAATGGCACAGGATACGTGTTACTGATCACGTGGTGAAAATGTTTTAGGAAATTTGTGCGATTTAAGCTGAACTCTGCTGTCCGGCCGATCAATAATTTTATAAATTGATTAAAAAATATATTAATAAAAATATTAACAAAAAATATTTTTAGAGAAAATTGAAAAATTAGGGGTAGTGCCATGGCACTGTGGCACTACCCCACGAGCCGCCACTGCCTGAAAGACAGGTAACTCTCATAAAACACTGATATAAAATATAATTAAATTTCAATAAAATCAAATTTATTTATGCAATTAGCAATACCCGTTTAAGATTCATATTCAAAGTAGCTGATACGGATCAGGATCTTTATTTTTTGCGAACCATCCGCGGATAACAATATCTGGCAGATTACTACTTTTATATGGGAAAATGGTAATAGCAGAGTCCCCGTAATCCATATAGTAAGAGATCAGTGAATGCCGCGACTGCTATATTATGGCGTCTGCGTATGTCGCGGCTCAAGCACCCAGAGAAACCAGCAGACCACATGCCCCTCTGACCAACAAACGGTGCATTGTTTTGTTCACTCTCACTGATCGCTTTCGGTTACCACATGTGTTTTTTATTATTATTGTTTCGTCGGTATTTTTTTATTGTTAAAATATGCTGAATTGAAAATATTAATATAAACGCCTTCTTACACACAAACACATTTGAAATTATACTACGTATGTACGTACATTATTGTGTACATAATATTGTCAGATCGTCAACTTTTGAATAAATACAGCGCTGTATTATATTAATAATGTAATAATAAACTTGCTACACATAATATTATAACACGCTTTAAACAAGGACGACAACTTCACAATAACCAGTAACGTGGAGTTTATCAACCTTAAGACACAAAACTTCTGCGTTTTCTAAAATACTCTTGTTAAAACATCTAATTGTCTTCATTCTATTGACTAAAATATTAAAATAATTCGTTACTACGATTTAACTTTCTATGCCTACAAGTTACAACAGACAGAATTATTGTCCGTATACAAACTAATTTTTTAAAGGATCAAGATATCAGTAACATCTACCTGTTTTAGAAAACTTTTGTTTCAAACTTTACGCAAATTATGACAAATCTAGAAACTAGAAATAGAAGAATGGAGAATAACATCTTGGAAGACCATTGATGTTTGGAATGGTGGGTTTCTGCAGTCAGGTAATTTACCCATCTGCAGAAACCTTTAAAAGGTCGTTGTTAAAATACGAAATTTTATTAGTAAGAGCCCTGAGATGAGACTTCCGAACCTATATAGATACCTATATTATACAAATCGACTTCAGCACCTAGAAATATCGATATATACAAATCGATTTGACATCGAATCAAAATCTATACATTTTGAAATCAATACGAGAAAAATTTCTTGTGGAATGATTATTCTTGAAAATAATATCATGTGCCTAACAATATTTATAAAAGCGTGCAAAATTTCTATTTAGAAGCTCTAGTAATTCGAAAAACGGTTTACCAAAAATATAGCGCATAAGCCTTGTGGTCTAGCAAATAAGTACCTATACATATTATGCATTTACATATCAACATTTCAAAACAATAAAGATGAAAAATATTTTTGCAATTTTACTAAATGATTTCTATTCGGATAGGTATGCTGTATGTGCAACGAGGAAGAAAAACTCAAAAAATATCATCCTCATTTTGCACATAGCAATTAGCAAGTTCTATTAGTTGGACAAAGAACTAATTAGGTACATATTTTACTATGCTAAAATGAGATAGGTACTTTTATGGTAAAACGTTTCCATGGAAATCTAAATAAACTTGCCTACCTAAACCTAAATAATTTAGGTACTAATTGCTAATTCAAGATCTCACAAGGTGCATGTATCTTTTACAACGAATAAATAAATTCTTTCATAAGTTTTTGACTTCCGATTTCAAAATATCAAATTAATTAGACCTACTAAAACTTGATAGTTGATATCCAAAACAAGTAATTATTTTTAAATTCTGTCTTCACTAAATTCTCGACTAAATTTGTTTCTGTATTGTATTTTCTTACTAATTTTGCCTGTAATTACAAAAAAACACTAAGAACTCATTCTCGGCATTTTTTGTTTTTAAAAGTAGGTCCATGGACCATGGCACCTAAACTTAAATATCTACATATTGCAATTTTATGAAAATATGAAATTTAACTTGTTAGGCACCTTAATTAATACCTATCATTTACATACAGACAAAAGTGTATCTATACCTACATAATAATATTATACAAGAAAGGCATTTTACAATATAAAGCTAAAAATAAATGAACACATTGGTTCAAGGACAAGGTACAAATATTATACATATACTATACATAAATAGGTACGGTATTCGTCTTTTTAAAATAGTTCTCAGAAAGAAAATAACGTTCTTTTCGAGACGTTAAATCGGTATTAGTTAATAGCGTAACTATTAATTACTGTATTATTTTAAATATAAATTAAAAAAATAGAATTTTATAACACTGTGATGAATGAACAGCCTATTAAATGTAATTAAATTTTATAATACTTAGAAATTTGAAAAGGGCCATAAATATTCCGATTATTATGGTACACAAAAAATGAAAGAAACCATTTTTAATGAAGATTGTTAGTAAATGAACATTGTTATGCACAACAAAATAAAAAAGAGCAAACTAATTTAGTTAAAGTACGTAGTACCTAGGTACTAATTATGAACTACTTAAAACAATAACATAACCTAGACAACAAAGAACTTCTTGACATCTACAAAGCGTTTTAAGTAATGCGTGTAAACAATATAATGTAAACCTAGCCGTAAACATTTTTAAATGAATATCTCATGTATATCTCACCTGACAGGAACTGGTAATACAATGGGAGGTGGTGGAATATTATACGGGAACAATTTTTCTGATGGATTTTCAAACTTAAGCATTTTGCAATCACAATTCAACACAACTCACAAAATAAAACACTAATGAATTTTCGTCGTATTTCAAGGAATCATAAATAAATAACAGCACAAAACAAGGCAGTCACACCACTATATGAACACAAAAACACTAAACTGAACTAAACAAAGTGAGGCACAAATGTGAAGTAAGTACTGAACCGAAGGTTCACCCTCGCTAGACGACGAAGCCCGCTGCTAGCAAACGTGGTGAGTTGTATATGTGTATATACCTACTGTGACTGTGTAGGTACGTAAATGTACCGATGCGATGGTATAGAATAGCGATGGGGTACACTGCTATGGATTCAGACTCGGTCACTGCAGCTTGCACGTTTTTGAGACCAGTGACCTTCAAACTTCTTTTTATATACAACGGTCAATGTCGGAAAAATTTTGATAATTTCAGCAGAAAAATAAACTGCTTACAATATGTGTTATAAATTCAATTATAATTTTCAAACTCCACCAATTATTACTTATTAGTATTTCTATTCAATATTCATACATATAAGTGATACAACTGTTAAAAAAACAGACTACCATTTTGTAGTGTAGGTAGGCTGTCCAATCCATAGAGATATCATAGACAGAGGAGGGAAGCCAGCCAAAAAAATGTCGGTACAAAAGATAAGAGATGAAGAATAGACGTGTTCTTCTATCTTTTTCTATCACAAATACATAACCATGGTTACAGATGTAAATTAACAATACCTATTATAAATTTTTGAATTCACAAATGCATCAGAAGACAAGGAAAAGAGAACCTATTCGTTTTATATGTCTTTTCCAACGGGACACTGTCACTACAGTTGTGCCTATGACTCCCCTACTCTATCTATGATATCTCTATGAGGCTATCACATAATAAAACGAACAGCCAAACATTATTATTCTCAATAAATTAACGTTTTTCCCCGCCATTTTATTATCTCAGTTTTTAATTATTATCGGGTAGAACTAAATTATACCTACTCTCGAGAAGGGAAACACCGACGTAGCGAGCTGAAAATAGATTCATTCAACATTTCATGAGGGCTCGCGTGCCGTCGGAGAGATTTTGTATGATGGACAGATACACCATACAGTGTTTTCTAATTTAATTTTTAGTTTATACTTAAGATGTGCACATAGGGACATGTAGGGGAAGGTAACTGACAGATTGCGTTCATTGTGCCAAAAATGGAAATTGAGTGACAACTAGGTTACTTCGGTATACTATATTTATGGATATTATTGTAAAAATGATTATTTTTTTTAGTTATTCCAATGCATATACATAATATGAATGAGATTCTTGCCTAATATTAGACAAGTATGGTAATTTTTTTTAAATACAAATTAAAACTGCGACCAGTTTTTTTTTGCCCTGCATTCGGCAACTAAAATGAAAACTAATTTATCGATCACAGCCGCGTTGTGTCCAGGCCCGTAGGAACATATTATGGGTAAGAGGGGGCATTGGCCCCTCACGCGTTCAAAAAAAACGAAAAAAACAGAAAAATATACACACAGTACACACTTTATTGAATTCCGGCACATGATAATTAATTATAATTATCTGTACCTACTACCGCCTATCGGAATCGGAATTCAGACTATGTTGGATATACTGACACAAGAGATATTCAAGGGCTTGAGAATAGCCGAGAGTGTAGCGACGCTGTTGTTTACATGGCGTTGCTATGGTTCCTCTATTACAAGTTCCCGGGTTCTAGCCCGAGAGCTGGTAAAAGTGTCAATTGGATTTTCAATTTATTATTAAAAAAAAAAATAATGAATTGAAAATATGAATTGGTGCTAGGCCCAAATAACCTTAGCTGTTGGTGGTCTTTAAAACACAATTACAATTAAGAGATATTCAAAAATAAAAAAGTAAAATTCATAACTTTGATTTGCCCCTTCACGGAAAACAGAGTTGCTACGGATCTGGTTGTGTCACTACACGCAACCTTGCACATAATCTAGAGGAAAATAATTGAAATACAGTAATATCCCTACTTACGCGAACTCGAAGTAACGCGATTTCTGGTTCAGCTACAAACCAAGGATACAAAAAAGTTATTATCGTGCTACAAAGAAATTCTGCGCGAAAAGAAGAAATTGTCTTGTCAGACGAGTTTGTTAGATTTTATGAAGCCTTCTACGTCGAAATAGCCCCGTTTTATGTAACTCATCTATTTTAATTTAATTATTAGAGTGCTACGAGGAAATTTTGCGTGATAAGAAAAAATCATTCATCCGTCGGACGACTTTGTTAGATTTTATGAAGCTTTTACAATTCATAATATAATTTGTTGTATTATCTGAGATTTTATTATACATTCGACTCGGTCCCACTTATCGCGAAGTTCGGGGTATTATTGTACATATTAAGAAAATTAAGGTAAATAGCTTAATATGGACAGTCTGTCGTCATGGCCTTGTATAACAAAATTTACTATTGTCAATGTATTTGTTTATTGCGTGTTACAAAAATGTTTAACCATGAAAAAACTTCCCTTTTAATTTATAAAATTATATTTATTTCGAAGTAAAATGTGAAAATATTACATCGTAAAACGTCCCGTCGTATAATTTTTTTTAATAATAATTTTAGTCTTTATTATTGTATTTTCACTGTCTTTGATATAGAAACATTAGATGTTAAAAATTCAGATGGAACTGATTCACTGAATTATAATTTGAACAAATTAAATAATTTAAAATAGTAATTATAAAAATTATGTAATAACTAATAAGAAATTATGTAAGTACTGTACAACATTTTTTATTTGGAATAATAGAAGTTCAAAATAGATCTACACAATACACTGTTTATGCTTTTAATAATTTAGTTATAATACTCTGTAATTTATATAATTCCCGACCAACATACATTTTGTGTATATATATAAATTTCGAACAAAATCGGAGAACTGCTTTAACCTTTTCCATATAAAATAAAATATTATATGTATAATGAATGTAAAAACATTTTTCTTACCACTGTTTCTGACGGTTAAGGGTTCCAGTATAAAAAGTTTATTGTCGAAACCAAGGGTATTGTCGTATTTGAGAGGAATGGGTAGGTATATTGTATTCATAGAAACTACAATAACTCAAACTACCATGGTACAGACTTTACTCCCCTTAGTCCTTACTTTAAAACACAAGTTTATTTTTAGGTATCGAATATGAAACTGTACATTGATTTTATTTTTATGGAAATTTAGTAAACTTTCTAAAGAATTAAAATCAACACAACTATTTTTTCTTCTTCATTTGAACTGCGTACAATGTACATGTTCCTCAAAGATTTTTTATTGATTTTGGGATTCTATAGGCTTCTAGCTAGAGGATAGCTGCATAGCATAGGCACAGTTTAGAGAATAAGCCAGTAAGTTTACTATACCGTTAGCGCCTAAATCAGTCAGACGAGCTGCGCAGATTGTGTTAGCTTGCAGAGCGTTCAGGCACGCCCACAGTATTTTCTTATTGGCGCTTCCTACATACTAGTCAGTGCGACCGTAGGACGACGAGCAAATCCGCACAGTGCTGTATTATATTTTTTTTGCTTCATAATACTCATTGTGTTTATATTATTTAATGTTTATTTGTGCGTACTTTGTGTCCATTTTATAAACAACCCCAAGACAAAATCTGTGTGATACTCAAAATGAGTATAGTAAATCGTTGTGCAGCTTTATAGTGTATCAGAAACTCTAAACATTCTTTTTTACAACGCTGTCAAAATATACATGTTTTACGTAGGTGGAAAGTTTGTCGCCGGCAATTTACCGCCAGCAGTTTAGCGCCGCGTCAGTTTATCGCATAAACAATAATTTTGTCACATCTGGCCAAATTGTTTAACATCCCATATTATAATCATATGTAAGTTTAGAAACAACAATTGATTTGTTTGTTGTAATTGTTTCACAACAATCATTTTTGATAGATCTTTCGTTCTTTGTATGTGTTATTTTTAATAAAAGTCACAAAATGTAATCATTTTTGTTCTATTACCCAACGGAAACACAATGGCAGCATTTAAAAACATTTTTCTAATACGGTCCTGTTACACTACATGTATTGAAAGGAAGAAACGAACGTCGCTTGCTCCAAACACGGCTGTTGTGATTGGCTGTCTCAAGGTCAAAGAAATTGTAGTACAAACATCAAAGTGCCGACAGTACAGTGAATGTACTGTATTATACTGTGGCATAGGTTTCTGTGCGTTACATATACCTAGCGGCATGTTATATGCAAAAAAAATACCTGCAGCAAAAACATTTCTTGACAAAATCATAAATTTAACTTGACTAGATATATTATGCCACCGCGAGTCGCCATCTTTTAAAATATTATAAAAAGGAAGAGTTTTATGTTTATTTGTTTCTCGTGTATATATAAGTCCAGGAATTTTTTTTTCACTAATTAAAAGCCTACTTCCCGAGAAACACATACGTCATACATACATTAAGACACAAGGGGGATGAGAAGTGAGCGATGTAAAGCAATTTGGGTATCCCGCACGCGATTCTTGAGCTAAATTGGTGTAGGCTGAACTAAATACAAAGAGAAAATAGTAAAGTACCATATTATATAAAGTTAAGTTTTTGCGTCTCTGTATCTGTATGTTGTAGATTTATTTGAAAACCGCTGGACCGATTTCAAATTGGTTTCTATACAGTTATATAGAGCGTTCAAGTGTCTGTCCTAGCACTGGTTTTCCAAGTTGGGCAGTAAATCCTTTATTATTATAATTATTTTGTATAATAATGTCGGTCTTGAATTGAGGAATAAAAATGTAATTTAATTATTTTGGGAAAAATTTAGACTATAAGATAATCATCATTCTAATGCTTGGTTTCTGATACGACTTTCAGCTTTAAATCTAGGTTTAAGAATGTAATTTGTTTTAAATGAAACAAAACCTTTTGCTACATTAGACGAAGGCTGTGAAACCGCAGGCTTCACTAATGGAAACAAAAACTTCTGCTACACTACAAATAGCCTTGCTTGAATGTAAAAATCTGTAATATGGTTATATGGGAGATCCGAAGGCTCGAGTAGTTTAGTTTGTTACCGAGCGGGGCACAGCCCCGCGAGGCAAAACTGTAATAAGGTGGATCCGAAGCGAAGCTTCCTTCGAGTAGCGAAGGTCTTCTAAGTTTTGGCGAGAGCGGCATAGCCGCTTGAAGTCGAAACTTGTGCTAAAGAAAATTGAGATCTCATAGTTAGTTGAAAACAAATGAGATTCTTAAATTTTAATGCTGAAAGTGGTATCAGAAACCTGCATAAGTCATAAAGGACACGATCAATTCCGAATTTAACGCTACGCATTATATACGTTAGCCCTTAGTTTAGCATACAACCGCCGCGCTGACACTTTACTTTGACATTGGTCAAGGCATAAGGGGCATGGCCAACGTCACGCATAACTGTAGAATTTTGCCTGTCTATATGGTTTAGAATGTAAAATTGTAAATTATAGACGCCCGACACGGGTTTAGAATGAAATCTGAAACAAACACATTTTTTACAATTTTTTTATCTTATAAAGACGCCATTTTAATATAAGTTTCGGTGCAATTAGTTTTGGTAATTTTTAGCCTACGACAAATGTATCCTTATCTTTGATATACTTTCGATAATTTTACGAAAGAACGAGTTATGTTATATCTCGAACTTACAGGTTTTGTCAAAAAATACGTTTTGTTGCCGGCTTTAGGCTTATAATATTGCGTACAATTACAATTTAAAGAGGGTCCGTGGCCAATATAATTTGAGAGCCACTGCTGTGAGAAAAGCAAAACTGCGCACAATTAAAATGCAGGGTTACTGATTGGAGAGGCAGTTTTAAATCTTGTTACCTGTACAGCAAATTCAAAGAATATAGTAGGTAAGATTTACCTCTGAAATACGACTATAGAAAATAATTCACCAATAATTTGTACCAATACAATATTAGATAACTGATGCACTACGAAATATAACGACCAATAGCGATATGTCATCATAAAAATTAGATTGTATATGTCTAGATACGTAATGGAGCATATTACCGCGAGTATGTAAAAACGAGCGATAGCAAGTTTTTACAGTCACACGAGCCGTAATACCGTTACGTACGAGACATATATGGTATTTTTTTCCATATCCACTACAAAATACCTACTTTTCACATAATTTTCAATAAACTCTGACAGTTCATTTGCGTCGCCATCTTTCTTTCCAGTGTGCCGCGAAGTTCGTGCAAGTAAGTAATGACAGGCTCACGTAGGCGTATAGAGCGATTAAAAAGAAGTTGTTATGGCAATCGTTATTTTCTGCGCTAGTGCGGAAAGTAAAACATTTTCCGCACACTTGTTGTTTCATTAATTTGTGTATAAACACGTTATAAATAGAAATATCAATGGCTCATTCAAGATTTTCATTGCGGGGAGGAGTTCGCTGCTTTGCAATTATTATTTACTTAAAAGGAATTGGCAACAGTGAGAATAACAGGTCCATTTTCGAAAACATAAATCTTTCGTTAAACGGCCCGAGCTCGCATAAGAAGTTACATACTTTAAAAAGATGCGGGACGGCCCCATCCTGGAAACGCAATTTCAGTCATACAAAATAGGTACCTGAAAATTTGAAAAAAAAACTGTACAAACTAAAATACATAAGTTTTAAGAATGTTGACAGAATGACAGTGGAAAATAATATATATACCTATCTATATAGTAGTATAGTTGAAAGCAGACAAAACAAATATCCCCGGAATGTAAAATTATGAAAACATATTTTAATTATGTTTCTCCAGTAGCGCAGGAACTTAAAGAACTTAATATTGTCACCATCACTAGTTACAAAGTTAGATACCTGTTGTAAATTATAATCTTACTAGCCGTTACCCGTGGCTTCGCCCACGTATTTTACGATTTATAATTTATTATCCACCCCGTGAGAAATTCTTCTCCTGCAAAACGAAGCCGGGCTGGTAGTGTTTATTCGCTCGAATTTTATAATACATAACCCACTCGCTTCGCTCGTTCGCTCGGATTTTATTAATACCTTAGGTACTCACTCGTTCGCTTGAATATTATTAATATATTACTCACTCGCCTCGCTCGTTCGCTTGAATATTATTAATACATTATTCACTCGCTTCGCTCGTTCGCTCGAATATTAATAATACATTACTCACTCGCTTGAATATTATTAATATATTACTCACTCGCTTCGCTCGAATATTAATAATACATTACTCACTCGCTTCGCTCGTTCGCTCGAATTTTATTTATACATTATTGCTCACCTACGATACCTATATAAGGAACTCCTGTGCAAAATTTGTTATCCTCCCGCGAGAATCATCCCCCCTAATTTGTTATCCCCCCGCGAGAATCTTCCCCCCTAATTTGTTATCATACCGCGAGAATCTCTCCCCCCTAATTTTTTATCCCATACCGCGAGAATTTCCCCCCTAATTTGTCGTCCCCCCGCGAGAATCTCCCCCCCTAATTTGTTATCCCTCCGCGAGTATCTCCACCCCTAATTTGTTATCACCCCGTGAGAATCTTCCCCCCTAATTTGTTATCCCCCCGCGAGAATCCCCCCCCCCTGCGTAGCTTTCTATTAGTGAAAGAATTTTTAGAATCGGTTTAGTAGTAACAGAGATAAAACAAAAACAAATATATCCCACGGGAACCGTACATTTTTTCGGGATAAAAATTAGCCTATAACATTCTCTGACCCCTAAACTACCACTATGCATAAAATCATGTCGATCCCTTGCTCAGTAAAAAACAAAAACAAAACTATCCCACGGGAACCGTACATTTTTCCGGGATAAAAAGTAGCCTATGTGCTATTCCAGACTATAATCTGTCTCTGTGCCAAATGTCATCCAGATCCGTTCAGCCGTTCCGACGTGATTGAGTAACAAACATCCATCCATACATCCATCCAAACTTTCACATTAATTATAATATTAGTTAGATAGACGTTCGACTTTACCATTTTTAGGGTTCCGTACCTCCGTTTGGAACCCTATTACCCTGTCTACGTTGTGTCTGTCTGTTCGTTCGTGTGTCCGTCTGTCACAAGGCTCTATCTCATAAACAGTATGAGGTAGCTAGTTGAAATTTTCACAGATCGTAATAATAATAATTAGAATTAAATAAATAATCAATTAATTTTAATAGATTAATGTTGTTACACGTTCATAGTACACTCATAGTAGAACGTACTCGAATGTACTGTGAACGATGGTTGGAGTCGTACTGCAACTATACTGCACTATGCGTGAGTTATTTATAGCATCAATCATCATTCACATGGCTTAGTGGTAAAGCGTTTGACTGAAGACCGAAAGGTCCTTGGTGTGATCCCATGGGTTTCGGATCTCAATACATATTTTTTTATTCATCAAATATTCTGTTAAGTAATATTTTTTTACTTTAAAAATATAGATAATTTAATTAAATTTGATACGGAAAAAAATTGAAACACTAAAAAGAACTAAATAAAATATAAGTAAAGAAACTTTCTAAAAACAAATCTGTTAATTTTTTACTCCTACCTAACTCCTTATTTTTATTATTGCGCACTTGGTCGGTTTTTAATTCTGATTTGAATATAATCATGATACTTATAGCTGATGTGCTTCGTTGGGAAGGATTTACATTTTACTGTTTTGAACATAATGAGTTTTATCGTCAACTCGGTGTGGATTGAAAGGGGAGAAGGGGGGGGGGGGGTTATTACTGATAATGCAATTCCTGTTTATATGGTTCCGTACCTCCGAACGAAACCCCATTACTGAGCCTACGATCATACGATGTCTGCCCGCCCGGTCCGTCTGTCACAAGGCTCAATCTCCCAAACGGTAAAAGGTATAGGTATAGCTATAGTTGAAACTGTCACAGATTGTGTGTTGTTGTGGCATGAATCCTGGCAAATAATAATTAGAATTAAATAACGATTATAATAAATTAAGTCAGGGGTTCCCATTTTTTTTTACTGCGACTCCCTATTATATACAGGTTGCATTTTTTTTGCGACGCCCTTCAAAAAGAAGATACCTGTGCGTAGTTCTAGCAGACAATAAAATTATTTTATTATTCAACGAAAACTCCAAAGATATAGAATTTTAATTATTAGATATTTATTAGATTCTAATTCTAATAATTAGAAAACATAAAAAACTACAAACAATACAATTAATGAAAAGGATGAGCTTGCTTTTTTGAGCATAATTTCTCAAATCGGGACTGAAGTTAAAGTCCTAGACACATGCCTCCGTCGAGATTGATCAAACCCAGTATACCTTTCGAAAATGAGGCTAGTGCTTTCACCACTACGCCACACACTCAATTAGTTTGTTAATACATAGGTCCAGTAATTGAATGTGTTAAAAGAGTACGACAGTGCGTATTTCTTTGGTGTGTCAGTAAATTCGATTACTTCTTGTAACAAAATACAAATAAACAAGTAGTGCGTGTACAGGGAGTTGCGGTGATACAGGGGATGTGAGATGGCTTTACGTCGGCTTGTTTACGCGAACAAAGTAGATGAGGACGCGAGTCAATTTGCGACGCGACTTGCGAGTAGCACGAGATGTGATACGTGCGTAGATACATAAAATCATGAAACTTCTATAAATGGAATAGGAATTACCTATACCTTCTCATATACTGACCGAGGTTAGAGGTGTAGTCAGCTGCACATGCGACTGCGAGAATAGGGATAGACATAAATTAGGTTCTCCATTCGCATGCGTCGATTTCTTTGGAATTGCATTTCGGGTAGATCCGGGATATATCGGTTAGTTGGGCATCAGCTCAAAATTACGAAAACGCCTTCTAAAACATGAATTTATTTACTGCCCTGTTTCTAAAAAAATCGGTTGCTTTATTATATAGAATTTCTAGGTTTTGACAGCATAAAATCTAAAACCAAAAAAGGCTTGTTTGGGCGTGGACTCCGGCGGTTGCCTGCGGCGGGTTATTAAAGATTTTGTCCCGCTTTTTGATATTCAGGATCTGGTCACTTTATGGCTGATGCTCGGTTGCAGAAAGCATTGTCAGAAAATCTTATTTGACAGTGACCTTAGATTGTGACCATACATAATATTTCTCCATAAGAAAAGCACTTTAGAACTTTAAGTCGATCGTGCTCGAAAAATAATTGATCGATTGAAACGATAGTTTTTTTAAAATGTGTATACATGTCTATTTGACATAGTTTTTAGTATAATTTCCGCTTCAAAACAACATTTTTCTACGAATTTTGATCAAAATTTAGCTTAAAAAGCGATGTTTTTCTATGTAGATCAATCATTTGTTTTTGTGTGAGTACAATCTAATGTTCTACATGACAGAGAGTTTGACAACGACATTAAACTGTTCCTGCATGTATAAAAAATGTGATTACGTATATATGATCACAAGTCACAACCTAAGGTCATTGTCAAATCAGAATGTTTAACAATGCTTTCTGCAAACCAGCATGAGACAGCAACTTGAACAAGTCTGTTTCTCATTCCACGAATGAAAGTTCCATGCTTAAAACGCACGTTGTCACATACACCCATGTTAGTCTGTAGCTATGCAGGCATGGACAACGTTTCTGATGTTAACGTCTCATATATTTTAACGAAGATAAAAGTATATTCTTATTCTTATACACTAGTCGATCAAGGAGAGTAGAGATTTGCTTCGCTTCCGCGACACACCACTTCCATGATATTTCACAGTCGTGTTTACACGTCAGAAACTTCCTAGATTTTTTTAGAAAATTGTTTATGGTGGTCCTACATTGCATATCCGGGATTTACACAGGATTATGTTTAGAAATTCGTACCGAGGAGCTATATTTTCGAGGGAAGTATCCGCCCTGTGAGCTGGAGGTTGTCCAGGTATGGTCGTTAGCATATTATAGCTCACAACATAGTAACATACCATGGTTTTACACGAAGCTAGTCGCGACAAGGCAAGAGATCACTCAAGCCCAGTGCTCAAGCCATATTATATCTCAGCTCTATATACTTAGGTACCTACCAGAACTCTTATGTTATTTATGTGTACATAGTGCAAATGCTTATCGTCAACAAAATACATCGTGTCCGAGGTCAGTGCAATATAATAAGCTAAAATCGCAGGACAGAAGTGCAAAACCATCGGTCATTAATAATATTCAAGCGAACGAGCGAAGCGAGTGAGTAATGTATTAATAACTCGTAAATTCATAGCACCCGGGCGAAGCCGGACCGGGCCGCTAGTAACAAATATAATCTATCGAAAAGTTATTATTTGACCGCCATTTTATTTTTTTGTGTCCTATAAAACTCCCAAACATCAATTTTCAAAGAGATTGGATAATTTTTACAAAGTTCATATGGCCGCCATTTTGAAATCTGACGCCATTATATTTTTTTGTGTCCTATAAAACTCTCAAAATAATATCAATGTTCAAAAGAATCGGATAATTTTTACAAAAAAGTACAACGTCGGTAAAAGCTTCGCTTTAAAAAAAACGAAGCTAAAAAGATTCACTTAAAAAAGCAGCATATAGGAGGGGTAAAATTAAGAGTCCTTTCCAGTCTCACAAATGAGTAGAATCCTGTTTATTTCAAGCACTATCATGGTTTATTATCATCGCACCAAAAACATACTTACATGTGAAAAAAGAAGCCAAGTTCTCCTCTACCAGTTTGTTCGGCCATTAAAAAAAAATGAAATCTAAAACGTGCCGAGTTCCATTCCAATTCCAAACCCGAAAAATGAGATCTTGACCATAAGTTCTGAAATAAATTTAATGGACTGTTTTCACCTAAATTTAAAACCTGCCAAGTAAAAGCTTGAAGAGGTGACACTATATGAAATTTATTTCGGAAGATTCTTTCTCACATTTATATGTTTGGTGGGATTTTTGCAAAAGCTAATTTTTCTCATACAAATTCATAGAAATTCTCTACTTTAGGGAGGTAAATTGATGTTTTTTTTATTTTTTCCTTCATTTGTACCTAAGGCTCCAAGCCCTACTTATGCACCAAATTTCAAGTTTGTCAACGCAATGCAAGATATGTACCCTATATAGGTTTTGACGAGTCTATCCCAAAACTTGCGATTTTTTGGGATACGTATCTCCTAAATTCTTTGAGACAAAAGCTTGAAATTTTTAGACGGTCTTGATGAAACAAACCTTAACAATATATACAGTTTTCATGTAGTAAGATTAATGGGAAGCGAAGTTATGAGGGAAATAGACCTTAAGTTGGTTCGTGTAAATTTACACACGGCGCGAGGCGGATTGCCGTGCGTCTAGACTCTAGACTTCTAGATCATATATTATGATCGTTTTTGTCTATATGCATTAATTTTACTTTTTCGTCTTAAAACGTCAATTTTAATAAAACCCATCTTTACCCTATTGATAATTTGACATTTCAAAATTCAAACATGCTAAAAAAGTGCGTTTTTTTAAATCACAATGTATAATATAACATCATGGTATAATGATGACGGCCCGGTTATGTTTCGAGTTGTATTCGTGAAGCACGATAAGTATTCAAGGCGTCAAGTTTCATTCCCTTGGCAAATCCCTGTCACGTGCTCGTATTACTGTGGGCTTTCAGAATCAATGCATGTGTACCGACTTCAGTATGTAATATATACTATCACTATGTAGTAGATACATGGATAAATATATCCTATACCACACCTGACTATTAATTAATATATTCTACAACTTTTCACAGCAAAGACTGCTGAACAATCAGTATTAAAAAATAATAAACTATTAGTAAAAAGGACTTTTAAAAGACAAGCTTTTATTATTAAAATGGACTAAAAAGGAAAAAAAATATTTTTAATAATTTAGGTTCATAATTATAAAAGCGTGGGTCGTGACTAATAAACTATCATAGAGTTTACAACCCAAGCTTTTATAATTTTGAACCTAAATTATTAAAAATAATTTTTCCTTTTTAGTCCATTCTCGTCTTTTAATATTTTATATAATTAACAGATCACAGAAAAAATTGAACTATTGGCCGGTTTATCGTACATTTTAATCAGGATGTTTTTTTAATCATACTGTTAAATGACGGCTATGGTAACAAAACGCAGCAATCAATGAACACGTAGCTGTCAAAATTTAACAGTGTGATTAAAAAACATCGTGATTAAAATGTACGATAAACCGGCCATAAGTTTACTTATTGATTAGGCCTTAGACAATTTTCGTACAACGTGTTAATTATATCCTTTTTAGTATTTCAATATTTTTACTATAAACCGCCATTTTGGTTTTATAATGACGTTACACTGCTTATTGTATTCTACTCGTCATACCCTTATTTCATTTCATTTGATAGGTTAACCGCGGCATTTTGTGTCGGCCGCCATGTTGAATTTAGAATGACGTCACACAGCTTATATTGTATTCTACTTGTCATATCCTTTTATGTGATACCCATGTCGAGGGGCTGTAAAGAATAAGGTAATCCGCCATTTTGTGGTTGCCGCCATATTGGATCTACTATAATATTAAATATATATATAGATATATTGTCTTCAGAGCCAAAAGTGTGCAAAATTTCAGCATGATTGGATATCGGGAAGTGGTTGAAAATTCGATTGCTAGATTTGTCCCGGACACACATAGACAGGAAAGCAAGTTAAATAAAGCTTGTAATAAAGAAATTTACAAACAAATATACATACATACAATATATACGCGCGAAAAACATAACCTTCCTTGGCAGTCGGTAAAAAGAGGAACAATTGTCTGGTTACAATATGAGCTTGAATGACAGTTTTTTAAACGTATACAAGCAGTTTCTTCACTCGGCAATATTTCTGTCCCAAGAAATTCAGAGCGAATGCGTCGACCTAGTATAGTTTTAAAGGCAGGACCGGCATATTATATTTATGTACAGTGTACCAACTGTGATTTATCTCTATGGCCTATGCACAAATCACGAGCTAATGTGTGTATGGCACTGAATCAGGTCCTGTTCTATAGAAATTCAGCCACAGAGCGCTAGCTTCTTATTGGCTGTATAACGCGCATGTCTGTCGCTGGTATTTAAACCGTAAAGTTTTGCACTGTGCCTTGAACAGACGTATTGTTGTTTAAAAAACAGTAAGGACCTGTTCGTAACTACGTACACATGACATATCAGAGAGAGGGGTAGTGCTTAACGGGGCAAACTGTGAGAAGGGCGGAGGAGGTCAAATCATAATTATCGGACCCTCCTTACTAATTTGTGTTTGTTGGTGCAGTTCTGACGATTCACAACTGGTTCTATCAGTTCTAAAGCGTTTGTTGGCACTGCAGAACTCCTTGGACTATTCGAACTGCCTGTTTGTTGGTCAAATTCTCGGACAGTTTGACCCCGGTTCTGACAGTTCCGGGTCTAGCAGAACTGACTATCCCCTCCACGAGTATTTTAAACTTTATGTTTTAACAATAGCACAAAGCGCACACTCGGGACTGATTTTAGTATATACCTATTAAATCCAACGGCCCCTGCGTCATCTTATTCTTATCGGACGATCAATTTATTGAATGCAAATTTATAGAACGCGACTTCGTAACTGCAGTTACAAAAAGTAATAGTAAGTAATACAGGATGCTTCAGGGCCCCCAAGACTTCCGCCACTCTGCCCCCCCCCTGTAGTTTCGGCACTGACTTGACCAATGAACTCACCTATAACCTATGTGACGTCACATTTCACTTATAAGAGCATTTTTTAAATTAAAAATTAGTAGGGAAGGTGCGTGATAATTTGACGTAATATTAGGGTCGAAAATAACAAAAAATCACGTGGCGTAGTTTATGAACAGCCCTTAATTAACGGGAAGGATACTTTTATCGCTCACTGTATACCTATTAGATGCATATCTACTATAAAAAAAAATATACGCGTCAACTTGAGAACCTCCCTCCTTTTTTTTAGGTCGGTTAAAAAATGTGAAAATGTTACGCAATATACAAACCTTCTACGTCGGTTTATATAAGATCATAAGAAAACACCGGCGCAAAAATACCTATATAGAAGCTCTCACGCTGTAGTTTTTGCGCTGCGACGTCACATGACGCTGCGAAAGTTTAGAGTAGTTTTTGGAAGATTTATGTTTCCATTTGTACACTCTTTTTAATTTATCGACTTTTAACTTTGTTAAAAGAACGAAAACTTTTATAGCTTTTTATTGATCTTAAACTAGTAAGTGAAAATTTATTGTAAAAGATTTCTAATAATCGGAACATTAAAAATTCTTTTCAAAAAAGGAAATATCACTTAATGAGGCTAAAAAAAATAATTAATATATTATGACTGTCAATATACCTATTAGAAATCACTGCCAGAAACACAATGGGTTTATTTCATTTCAATACGTTAAGTATATTTACGGAGACACAAACTTTTAAACTTTAATACCTAGTTGCTTACGTCATAACAGTAACACCCGCGAGGTGGGCTTAATTATGTGCTGTAGAGTAAGCCGTGATATTCGGGGCATGTGACGTCAGCCGCTCGAAAGGAAAACTAAAGTTGTGGTCTATTTAACCAACTTCAAAAATGTATTGTGAAGTCGTTTTGTGCTAGACCGAAAAAAACCATGGGCATTATTTAAGTTAGACGGGGCTCTTTCTAATGAAATAATAAAAAAAATGTCTCATTGCGAGAAAGACAATATAAAAATGTATATGGTATATGCAACGAATATTAGGCAACTATTCGATTTTCGGCCTATCCGGCAATGTTTTTACTATTTGAGCCACATTTTTTCTAGTCTGTTTCACAGTCCATTCTTTAAGTCAAAAGTGGTCACTTTGAATTTATAGACAAAAAAATAACTGCCTAATATGCATGTACAATAAGTACAAATTTTTAACCCCCGAAGAAAAAAGAGGAGTGTTATTACCTACCTATAAGTTTGTAGCCTTTGTCTGGCTGTGTGCATGTGTATCTGTCTGGATGGACCGATTTCAATGCGGTCTTATTTGTTTGAAAGCTGGTTAAGATAAAAAAACAATATTTATAGGTGTCCAAAATTAAAAGTCCCCCGAGTCTATATTATGTACTTTAATGTAAATATTTAGTATTTATTGGGATCCGTCAGATAGGTGGAGCTTCAAAAACATGGCGCAGACGTGGGGAAATTTCATATACGGGGTATACTTTTGCGTGTAATTTTATGATTTTCAAAGTGATAAGAAATGATAAGTATAAGTGCAATTTGTGATTGGGCCGGTACGAATCCTAAACAAAGGAATTTCGTTGAAGGAGAACGGATTCTCAAAGCCTGGCATATTATCAAATGTCGGAAATATAACGAGAAAAATGCATGCAAAATGAACTGTCAAAAGTAGTAATCTTTACGACATATTGCTTAAAAACATCAAAATTAAAAGAAAATCTCCACGAAATTAATCATCCGCGTTCAATGCGCTTTTAAGGCTGGGTTAGGTGAATAACGTAAACACATAACTGCAACATAATAAGTTATATTGTAATAAGTAGGCAAGTTACTAACCTCAAAATATTTGTATACGAAGTTAATCCTGTAAATTTGTTAATCATCAGGGATTCAACTATTTTAGTGCAGTATGATAACAAGTACATCTTATTATTACTATAAAATATTTTTTTAATTCATAAATACAGTTTTTCCACATTTCATTAGAAAATAATTCTCTGTAAAGTAAGTTTTACAAGGCAATAACTGACAGTGTTTATTGCCATGATATTAGAAAACGTCGCGAATTCCATTTTCGATAAACTTTTTGTTTATTTTACTTGTTTTATTTTTGTAATAAACAATTTCATGATTAATTTGCACTGTTAGCATGTAAAATTTTCCCTCGTTTGAGTACAATTTTCTGCCACCAGATGTCAGATGCTCATTTGACGGACCCCAATAGGTAATACTGTGTGCATGTTAATTGTATATTCTGATGTATTTTTTTATTTTTCCAACATAATTCAAATCAAAAAACTGTATTCAAAATAATATTCTAAAGACATGGTGATTGGCAGAGACAGCCACACCGGTTCATTACAGTAAACATTATTTTATTTTTGAAATGACTTCCTTAGGCGCGTTAGGCACTCTTTTACTGGGTAGTTAAAAAAAGGGAACCGTTCGCAAAAATGTGACGCGGCTGACATAGCTATATCATAAAAACGGGGCGCAGTACACTTGCATATATAGCGCAGTTGATAACGTGTTTGCGTTCAATGCATAGGAACCTGGGTTCGAGACCTGATGGCAGCGTAGAATTTTTGGCGTTTTTTTTTTAAATTCTACATGATATTTATTTATATGTTTTTTATTTTTGTTACCTATATTCTTTCTTTGACAATAATTATATTTTTTTTGAAACCAAGGTGGAATAAATTAAAAATATAATTTTAGTATTTTAGTAATAAATTATTTTTAGTTCATAAATGCGCTATAATAGATGACATCAAAAATTAGAAAATCTGAAGTTTTTACTTCTGTCATGTGGTCATAAGCAGACACCCATTTTTATTTATAAATTTAATTTCATACAAATTTTTATTTAAATTCTGTTATGGCAAAAGAGCAACGCTTATGAACAAAAAGTATAACATGAATACCAATTTACTTTATATTAAACAAAATCTGTTTGATCTGCTGCTTTCTGAAAAAAAAATGAAACACGTGGAATGTATGAGTGTGTTCATAATAATACCGAGAAAATATCGATACAAAACAATAAAGCACATAAAATAGAGAAAACTCAACTAATTCTGTGATACGTTTAATTTTAATGCAGTATTATTTATTCGAAAACAGTAAGGCACAGGAAGGGCAGTCCTAAGCCTTACTGTTTTCAACCGTTACAAATCTCTTGTGTTCCGCAATCTCTTCTCTCTATACATAAGTAACATAACCTATGGAGGACAGTATGGCTCAGTTGGTAGCGTCGCGGCCTCTGAATCAGACTGTCGTGGGTTCGAATCCCACCTCTGCTCAGGGATGTTTTGTGATGTTAATTAGTTTTTAAGTGATATATTATGATATTTGTTGTATTTAAGACGCTAATGACCTAAGTTGTCGACGCGTCTATAATCCACAATAAATAAATAAATTAAACATAACCTATGTATAACTAGTAGTACAAGCGTTGGCCGCAAGGAATTGACCGCACAGAACATACGCGGTCAGATAAAAAAATGATAGGAGCCCTAGTGTGCAGGAAATGAAACCGCGTTTGATTTTAAGCAAATTCCGGCACGATTAAATTATTAATAGTACAATTAGTGGTTATTAATTAGCACCTCGCGTCCGTCACATCCGGATGACAGAAGAACACCTCTATACTTAAGAACATCATTGTCTGCACTTGCGCCATCCTGACCGAAGTATCAAGCAGACTTTTTTAAAGGGGTGGTTTTTCAGGATCTCTCCTCCGTCGTCGAACTTGCCACGCATTTCATTGCTTTGCCTTTTGAGTTAAAAATTGGAAACTTTGGGGGTTGAATAATCGATTAGGAGGCGCAACTACACATAGGTTTCGAATCGTTGCGTCGCTCCCAACTGCCTGCCAGCACTCACATTTGCTTATTTTATGTAGCACTCTGCATTTTCGACGGATTTAGAAAAAGGACCTTATTTTGAACATTTTTCGTAAAAATAAGTACTACGCTAATTGCTATTGTTCCTCTATTACAAGAAGTTCCCGGGTTCTAGCTCGAAAGCTGGTAAAAGTGTCAATTGGATTTTCAATTTATTATTAAAAAAAAATAATGAATTGAAAATATGAGTTGGTGCTAAGGCCCAAATAACCTTAGCTGTTGGTGGTCTTTAAAACACAATTTAACAATTTTTAAGTACCACGCTAAAGTGAACTGTTTTTGAAATATCTAAGGCCAAAGTTGGGCAAATTTACATAGTAATTTGTCCAACTTTACCTGAAGAAGTGACACTGCATTAAATTTTCAGAACTTATGGCGCTATTTTGTAGAGTTAATGGTAGAAATTAAAGAACTGTTACATTTTTGTCACTCACTTTCGAACACATTTGATATTACATAAGGTAAAGTGAGACAGAAATTTTACAGTACTGTAAATTCTAACATTGACCATACAGAAATAGCACAATTATGTTTCTAATCTAATATTTTCGAGTTTGGGATTAGAATGAAATTTGACGCCGTTTTAGATTTTTGAAGTGAAAACTTCCTTAGGCGCGTTATGCACTTTTTGCCTGGGTACTGAAATAACGTGAAGCGTTCGCAAATTTGCGTAAGAATTCGCAACATACTTATATCATAAAAACGATCGTCTTCATACGGCCATCCATAGCGCAGTTGGTTTAGTCTTTGCGTTCTATGCATAGGAACCTGGGTTCGACGCCTGATGGCAGCGTAAAATTTTTGGCGTTTTTTTTTCTAAATTCTAAATTCTACATGATATTTATTTATATATTTTTTTATTTTTGTTATATTCTTTCTTTGATAATAATTATAAATTTTTTGAAACCAAGATAGAATTAATTAAAAATACAATTGTAGTATTTTAGTAATAAATTATTTTTAGTTCATAAATGCGCTATAATAGATGACACCAAAAATTAGAAAATCTGAAGTGTTCACTTCTGTCGTGTGGTCATAAGCACACACCCATTTTTTTCTTTGGTGGCCGAACAAAGTGGTACAAGAAAACTTGGTTCATTTTTGTGACATTTAGGTTATTGGTAGGATCATAATATTTTCATTTTTTACAAAACAAAATTAAAAACAGTTCTTAAATATGTACTCCGAAATTAGATGAGTTTACTCTACGTCAGAGCTATATGTATAAAAATGAGTGCGTAGAGTGCTGAGCACACACATCAGATAAGAAATTAAAGACGATTTCAAGTGGAGGGCGCCATCATTTTTATCGTTCAGAAATCCCTAAACAGCGGAGAATTAAAGAGTAATAGGGTAGGGTAGGGCAGGGCAAGTATTTACGATAACGACCTACCTGTTACATACATCTCTACGCCTGTGTTTGTTTGTATTTATATTTATACTATGCTACGCTCTTTTTTAATATACTTAAAAATAAATTAATGGGTATTGAAAAAACAATGCAAAGTGTTTACGAGTATTTAGAATCCCTCAAAAAAAAACGCTGCAATGGTCGTTCTTTTTAGGGCTTCGTATCCAAAAGGTGGAATCTTTTTAACACGCTTATATTAGTTCCACCTGTATGTATGTATGTAAGTAACGAATTCTTTGAACGCGAATTTTCACCCACTTCAGAACATTGAACTGAAACTTTGCACACTTATCAAGGACCGATGACAATACAATAATTCAATAAGTTTGTCCCATTATCCTGACCAGGATCTCCAGGACTAAAAAGCAAAAATAAATTATAATTTAAAAAAACTAAAAAACACGTTTTAAGGTACGTGCAGTACGCAGCTGGGATTCTAGATGGTAGCATGTATGGTAGATGGTGGCTGAAATTATTAGCGCTTATAGGTTTGCACAACGAAGCTTTGTTATTAGAATTGATACAAGTTTAAATCGCGTTTGAAATGTCAGATAGCAAAGACGAATATTTGTGTTCTTCTGCTACAAAGTGGTATATTTTAAATACAAATTTGGGTAGGAGCTATCATGTCCACCCTATTGATAGAAAACGATCTAAACATGGCGAATTTCATCATTTATACAAAGAATTAAAATTTTACCCAAACCGGTTTTTTGAATATTTACGTATGGAACACTAACACTTTTAAATACGTCTTAGAAAAAACTCAAAACACATTAAATAAAAACTGGCAAAATTTCATTTATTAAACTTAGCACATCCATTGCGAAACCTGTAACAGCCATTTGACAGTTGTCACACGTTGATTGTAGTAGTCAGCGCGCTGAAAGAATGGTGAGATACATTCTTGAATCTACCAGCTCTTGTAACAGCGCTTATAGCTGCTACACTCACTGCTTCGTTGTGTACGCTCGCATATATTATGACAATGCATTAATTTAAGCAAACCCTGCTATGATCTACGCTACCATCTAGAATCCCAGCTCCATACTGCACGTACCTTTAATGGTAAACTGAACTAAAAAGTAAAAAATAATTTTTATTGTAAAAAAGCGTGGTGTGCTTTGTACCATATTTTCATACTTTATAACAACTGATATCGAGCACCCCACGCTTTTTTACAATAAAAATTATTTTTTACTTTTTAGTTCAGTTTACCATTAAAGCGTGTTTTTTAGTTTTTTTAAAAATGTGTGACAAAAAAAAATGTGTGACGCGAATTTCTATAGTTACGCCATAGTTTGTGTTTCGTATAATGTATGTCATGTTAATAAATCCTGAATCCGCCCTTGAAATGAGGCAAATGTAAGTAAGCGCACGTGTGAGAGTGAACGGGCGTAAGTTTCTAAATTTAATTATTAACGTGTGTGAGTGCGAGTGAAAAAATTATAATACACTCGAGTGATCGTGAACAAAATACTACTCACGATTGTATCTCTAGTCTTGTTGTCATCATTATATTACAAGTACGGTACTGCCTAACTGCTAGTGCATATATCAGGGATGGCGAACCTATGGCACGCGACAGAATGTTGTTGGCACGACATTGATTGGTAAAAACAATCGAAATAATTAAAAATATGTTAGGTGCTGTCGAAAAAGTTTGACTATCATTCAAATAACATAATATATAATGATATCGACACGACAAGTCGATGAAAGTTTCATGGCACTCAATGCTTTATCGAAATAATTCTTTTCATCCACGTTTGAATAATTTTTTTGTCCACTAAATTTACTTAGGTGCTTGTTAGTACACCGTGGTCACATTAAATATTTTTTGAAAAAAATTGGCACGCAAATGTGAAAAGGTTCGCCATCCCTGGCCTATAATATCATCAGCCACAACTGTCATGATGGCGCAGTCCAAAATAATGCTGTGTATAAGAGTAAAGTAACAGGGGTGGGATGCTTCTATTTGTCCCGCCATGACAAGCGAGCATAGTGAGATTTAACAGTCGCACGAGATATACAGGGTGGATCAGGTTATAGTAGCAATAATTCACCATTCGATGGTCCATCGAAAAATAAGTTGACATGCATAATTTTATTTTTTTCCAAAACGCTTCCTAAGGGAGATACACCCCTTCAAAGTTCAGTTTTAAAATTCTTTTTTTTGTCCTAACTCTCAGGTCATTAATGCGTTTTTGACCAATATGGGTACAAGTATTTATGCAATAGATACTCATTACTTGACGTAAGTAACTTTTGTCAAAATTGTCAAGTGGCGTAGATACAGGGGGGTTGTTTCATTTTTCCCGCCCTATTTTCTGCGCCACTGGATATTTTTAAAGAATAACATTTTTTTCGAATTCCTGTTCAATTTAGAAAAAAAGAGTCACTCTTGCAAAATTTCGATTTGAGACTTCGTTTACGAGATAATTAGAGTTGAAAGTTTAGAACACTTCTAAAATAGCCACCTATAATGAAAATAATAGGTCTGGAATCTTGTACAACAATTGTAAACTTTTTACTGTTTGACGAATTTAAATAAATAATTCATTAATTAAATTAAAAACAACAAATAAATAACTTATGAAAATAACCAACAAGTAGGCGATACTTGGTTTTGAGATAATTTATGACACTTGTCAGTATTGATTTTTAAAACTGGACTTTGAAGGGCTGTATCTCCCTTAGGAAGCGTTTTGGAAAAAAATAAAATTATTCATGTCTACTTATTTTTCGATGGACCATCGAATGGTGAATTATTGCTACTATAACTTGGTCCACCCTGTATATGCGGTATTTTTAGCCATACCCATTTTAAAATAGCTGCTTTCCACATCATTTTCAGTAGTTTCAAAATTGTTTGACAGTTCAACTTAACTTCTATAGTAGGCCGAGAGTAGCTGTCGCATATATGCAATACTCCTATATTGCTTGCGCCCGTAAGCGGAAGTATCAGGCCGCAAGTGAGACAGTAAATGACTGTTTCTATCTTTGTCGAAAAATTCATCTCGTTGTGCGTAAGCGTTGCAACATTCGATTCACATTTTTTCCATAGCAATTTCGGAAATATTATTATCATTACTAACCTTGTTATTATCATAGATCAATTAATATTAAGTATAAATTGTTCATGCGCATAAGACTCCACGTCTTGCGAGAGCGACAGACATATAAATGTCTGCACCGTAGGCTGTTCGTCCGACTCCAGACCCTGGCAAGCAATATAGGAGTATTACATATAAGTATAGCGGGCGGATCAGGGCGAATAAACATACATAAATCACTATGGAAATGGTTGAGGATAAGATACGAATTTATTGTCACAATATAAAAATTTACTTAGGACACAAACGACAGCGATAATTCATAACAAAGAGACAACACTGCTGACATAGCTGTCCACAAATCGTTCACATTTACCTATTAGTGAATGATAACTATAATATCAGAGAGAAATTCTGCCTTGATTGTTGACTACTATATTAGGAAAAAATCTAATGCCACTGCCGGTGTTTCGGGTTCAAGTCCTGGCAGTGGCATTTGGTTTTTTCTTAATATAACAGTCAACAATCAAGGCAGAATTTCTGTCTATAATTTATCATTCACTAATAGGTGAATTTGAATGATTTGTGGACAGTTAGATGTCTCTTTGTTATAAAAATTTACAGTTTGTTACACACACATTTTAATTTCTGGTTCCCGTACATTAAATACCCAACGCAGTAAGCTAATGCTAACCTGTTTGTTTTTTATAAGTGGTCGTATGTGTTACCATAATTTTTTTGTAACAATGGGGTAATATAGGGTAAAATGTTTGTAATATAGGGAAAATGGTTTACTTTCCCATA
>CM077516.1:57890640-57910506 GCA_039654895.1 Mongoloraphidia duomilia
TTGTATCATCAACCATTAGGTACTCAAAAATATTCACGTGCTATTTGCATATGAAAATTATTGTCATCAGCATTCGGAAATGTCATTTATGAATATTCAACTATCAAGATAAAACATTCGTTAAAATTGAACGTAGGTATTGCGTGTTGGGGCGTAACAATTTGAAAATGAATTCGAGTTCCAGTTCAAAAATATTGTTTTAAGGAAAATACACTTCGGAATTGTTTCAAATTTGAAATTTAAGCATTCTGTATATAGATTAAAATGTGCCCCTAAAATTTAAACAGGCTGGTCTTTTTACCCTACCAAAATAACCATAGCAACCCTATATAAATACGTTTATAACTCGATGAATACGTACATTATGAATCATGGTTCACTCCATTCATTTTTTCCAATGTGCAGCTTACCTGTTTATACATATTATAGTATGTATCTTTGCATTTTGGTCGGCGCCTTCTGCAGCCTAAACGGCTTGACGGATTGTGAAAAATGAGGTGTCTATAAATTCGTCATAGTCTCACGAGTGCTGCTGGGTATATGATGTCACGGAAAATTCAATATGGTAGACGATAGACGCCATTTGGTCAATACGCAAAAAATCGGTAAAGCCTTTAGTGTAGGGTATCAAATGAAAAGGCTTGATGAGTATAGATTCAACTAAAAGAAAGGAAAAAAAATTAAAAAAAACAAAATACCCGACTGCGTAAAAATCGAACTTAAAAGATGGAAACAAGATCAAATGATAACATGCAGTCGAAAGGATAGTAGTAACAAGTTGAACAGAATATCTGGTGCCTCCGACTGCATGTTATCATTTTGATCTTGTTTCCATCTTTTAAGTTCGACTTTTACGCTGTCTAGTTTTTTGTTTTTTTTAAATAATTTATTTTTATTAGATAGATTGATTTTATTTTTAAATGTTAAATTTCTATGTATGTAGACATGAGATTTTGTAATTGTATTCAATGCCTAAAGAGGGGGGAAATTAAATAATTTACAGCCTTGAGTCATTACATTGTTATAACAAAAGTTGATAGGCACTACAGCGTCCCCCTGGTGGGGTAGGACGATAAAACCAAGACCATGCTCTGAAGTATTTTTAAACGTTTACATAAGACCGCATCAAAATCGGTCCATCCGTTTTAAAGGTATGAGGTAACAGACAAACAGACATCTCTCAGCCTAAACGCATATACCTACCTTTCTCGTTTCGTCGTTGGTAAGAACAGAACGCGACAAAATGAATGACTGCTAAAATAAAAATCTTTCCATTTCACGTGAAATATAAATGCTTAGCAAAAAAGTTCCAAAGTTATAAATATAGCGACTGAACAGAACAGTCCTGTTTGTTACAGAAATACATTTGGCAATGCTAGACATAAAATAGATATACCGCGTGTTGAACCTGTTGGGTAAACATACGGTTTTGCATGTTAAATTATTTCTATCTCATTTCCTATTGAGCTAAGAAAAAAGTTTATTTTAAAAAATGTTTAGAATTCTGATTTCTACCATTTCCGATATGTTTCACAGTTTCAGCTGTAATAAGAAAGAAAATTACATTTCAAATTTAATTTTTTGTCGATTTTTAGATATAGAAATAAGATTTCAGTAAGCCATGACAAATAATTGCAAAAAGTAATCGTAAACATTCTGGTTCGGGAGTTTGCGTTGCAAATGAAAAAATCATAGTAAGCCGGCTGATTTTGATATCGATGGTTGATCTCGTACAACTAATCAGTAAACCGACCGTCAGCTGCTCAAGTAGCGGTGGGTTTGAGTGTGAGAGGCTGCGAAAGTGGTAAAAAAAATTTTTAAGTAATAGTATGCCGACTGAAACTTGTTGACATCATTGTGAGTTGAAAAATAATCGTCAGCTGCATCGTGGAAGGGGGATTGTGCGTCAGCTGGTCGCATGAACTTGTAAAAAAACACGTAAAATATTGCGCATTTCACTTCTTTGCACTGACAGCAGCTGAGACAATTACGTTACCTAGGATTATGATAGCGATATAATTATAATCCTAGGTAACGAAATTGTCTCAGCTGCTGTCAGTGCAAAAAAGTGAAATGCGCAATATTTTACGTATTTTTTATAAGTTCATGCGACCAGCTGACGCACAATTCCCCTTCCACAATGCAGCTGACGATTATTTTTCAACTCACAATGATGTCAACTGTTTATAAAAACAAGTTTCAGCTGGCGTACTATTACTTAAAAAAAATTTTTTTTACCACTTTCGCAGCCTCTTACACC
Organism: Mongoloraphidia duomilia; assembly: GCA_039654895.1. NCBI lineage: Eukaryota > Metazoa > Arthropoda > Insecta > Raphidioptera > Raphidiidae > Mongoloraphidia > Mongoloraphidia duomilia. The sequence continues at coordinate 57,892,901 of CM077516.1, forward strand.
CACACCCACCGCGGGTGCACCAGCTGACGCGTGGTTTACTTATTAGTCATACCAGATTTATCGAAAAAGATAACAACCGATCGGCGTAAAAACTACCTAAAATGCAATGCAAACTCCCGGACTATTCGTTTTACTTGCGTCAATTAAGTTTTTTTTTCTGTATAAAAACCAACAAAAATTTTAAATTTGAACTGCAATTTTCTTTCTTATTACATTTTTATTATTTGTTTTTGAAATTAAAATAAATAAGCAGTTATAAATCCATGTAAAAATGTTTTATATTAAAAAATGATTAAATTCAATATTGTTCTAATAAAAATCTATTACGTCAGTCAAAAGGAAGTTACGCAATAAACTAATTTTTAAAATACTTTTCAGATATTATTTTAAAAATTGTAGTCAGTACCTATAAATTTTAACAAGTAATAAAAAAAATTATTAGTATTCTCTACGACAGTAATAAACGTTTCCCTTAACTCTATTCCTCTACTATAATCTTATTATTTTCCTTACCTTTATTTGCTTCTCTTCGTTATACTTACCTGTTCCTGTTGTCTTCTTCCTGTGACATCCTTAATTTGAGCCATGGTTTGGCGATGCAAAGTTCCTTGGTTTATATAATTATACTAGCGGTACCCGTCCGGCTTTGCCCCGGTGCTAAGAAAGTCCGGGTGCAATACACTACTCACTCGCTTCGCTCGTTCGCTAGAATACTATAATTACACTACTAACTCGCATCGCTCGTTCGCTTGAATATTATAATTACATTACTCACTCGCTTCGCTCGTTCGCTTGAATATTATAATTGCGAACAAATTTGATTACCATAAAAAAGTTATAGTGAGTCAACCTTAAAAGATATAGACACATGCTGTCGCGGACTTTTTTTTAGAACTTTTAAAGGGGAACAATTCCGTCATACATGATTTTTACGTAACTTTAACCGTTTACGCAGCGTACGCAACGGAAGCTCTCAAAAGGAATAATTTTTCCCGTTTTTGCAAACATTTGTCATTGATGCTCCGCTCCTATTGGTCGTAGCGTGATATTATATAGCCTATAGTTTTCCTCAATAAATGGGCTATCTAACAAAAAAAAAATTCAAATCGGACTGGTAGTTCCTGAGATTAGCGCGTTCAACCAAAGAAACAAACAAACTCTTCAGCTTTATAATATCAGTATAGATTTCATTGTATCTCATCATTTTGTTCTTCAATAAACACGTAGTTTTTCAACTAAGTAACTCAATATTTAATTAAATTCTAAAAGATCTACAACGTGGAGGATCCTTTGCAAAGTTCACATATTAGTATCGGGCTAACAATATTTTTTTGCCACCCCGCCGAAACGTCATAGGAAACATATCGGAAATGGTAGAAATCAGAATAGTAAGCATTTTTTTTTGAAGTTATTCTTCTTTGTGAGGATAGTGAATTGGAATTATCTCGACTTAAAAACTACCGAAACGTTAAAATGTAATGCTGACAGGGATAAAACGGCTCTAATATAACGATTTGGATGAAATTTATTGAAAAAGAATTTTGGGGGGCAAAAAATCGATCTAGCTAGGTCTCATTCCAGGAAAAATTTCTTTTCTTATAGATTTTATAAATTTATAACTCAATTTTCTGACGTTTAAAAATAGTGTAATATTGTAAGCAGACTTTGGATACTTCTGTATAGATGTTATTACATCCATGGTTTTTATCAATAATAATTATTTATTAATTTTAAAAATGCTGAGAGGGGAAAAGCAAAAATGTAATAATGTAAGAAGTATAGCTTCGACCGTGCGCTTATGCGGGTGCGTCAGATACCCTTTTTTTAATGAACTTTTTCTCTTCAATCAATAAGAAAGGGGATAGAGCTATATTAATTTAACATGTAAAACCGTATGTTTCCCCAACAGGTTCAACACACAGTATATTTATTTTATGTATACAGCATGTATAAGTGCATGTACGCTTGCCAAAGTACATCACGCATCAATGTCCTATGAACGGCGACGGGCCCGAGATCCAGAGGCGGCGCAATGTTTATATATGTTATGAACAAAGACGATAATTGGATATTGACGATAATGGCCGGACAATGACGTGAATGTCCATTTTTCCTGGCCAATATCGCTAATGGTCGGGCATTGACGTTATGGCCCGTTGCGGGTGGACAATGTTGTTAATATTTTCATCTTATTTTCATTTTAACATCTTTGCCCGGTCATTAACGACAATGGCCAAAAACGCCTGGAGAATGTTGATGTAGGTATCATGATTGTTTCTGAAACTATACAAAATGTTTTCTTTTATTATTTTTATTTATCAAAACCGCACCGTTGAGGTGGATACCAGGTGAGAAAATATTATTCACACTTATTAAATCTTACTTGGTAGTGTAAGTAACGAGAAAAAGCTAAAAAAAGAATCAGAACAAAGTGAAAAAAATTATTTTTTCAAATAATATTGAAAGAACTAATTTGTGTTGTGGCATGAGAGTGATCCATGGCACTTCGAATAGCAAATTTTCTTGTTTGCGCGTACATGCACACTTATTGTTTTTATATCCGCCCTTGAAGTGGCAACGCTTGTAACCCCGTCCCCCCTAAAATACTATTTTCAGCTGCAACTTCTCTAAGGCAATTTTTTTTTCGGAATCGATGAGATTTTCCAGTAAAATAAACTTTTCAATGCAGGGATATAAACCCTGCAACTTTCTATTTTATCATCACTGGCCACTGTCTAACGGGCAATGACGACATTGCCCGGACAACGATGTTAACTGCAGTGTGCTTGTATTATGAATTATCAACATTGCCCAAATTACATGGACATTACAGTGGCGGCTCGTGCCTGTTTAGACAGGTGGTGCCAAAACGAAGGTCAAAATAGAAAAGAAGTACCTATAAAACATAGAAAATAACTTACCTAGTGACTATCCACGCAACTGTCTATGTTTGACTAAACAAGTACACACTGGCACAAAGTGCAACAATAGAAATCCGAAAAAAAACAGTTTAATAAAGTTCAAGACCTCTACACATTTCTGGCAAAATAATAAAATAAAAAATATTATATTTTACGCAACACATAAATTATGACGTAAAGTTTCCGATAAATAAAGTCCATCCTTTTTTCCTTATTTCTTGTAAATTTTTCAATTACTTTATTATTAAAATTGTCAATTCCACTAACAAAATGTTTTTCCGCCGACAGCATACCTAAATTTTTTTTCTTTCTCACACCCGCACAACCAATTGTTTTTATCATAAATATTTTTATTGAATTTGCGACAGCGAGATTTTTGTTGTCCACTTCCACTTTGTTTTTCAATTTTTAAATCGGGTAATGGCCGCCCTAATTCTTTTATTTGAAGTTTTTCCTCTAAAGAGAGCGCACTAAAAGAGATTTTTAAAAAATTCACTTTGTTTGTGGTCATAGCGGCGAATAGTTATCAATAATGTCCAATAGATATACAAAACAAACTAAGGAAATTAAGAGTTAAGACGATACTGTCAGTAGTCACACAAATCACACACTACAAAGCTACACAAACTAAAAAAAATGTTGACAAAGCAAACCGTCAAATAATAAAACAAAATTGTTATCAACAATAACATTTAACCGAAACAACAATGCGTATAAATTCCAACAATGACCAAACAGAATATCGCCAATAATGTGCCTGGCACACATTTCATTTAGATTTAGCATTACAGCATAGAGAAATCATGAGTCATAGTTCTATCTCTCTTGCTCACATATAAGGACCGTAAGGTATGCTTTGTTTACACCGTGCCTATTATTAAAAGGCACAGGTTACTGATCGCGTGGTGAAAATGTTTTAGGAAATTTGTGCGATTTAGGCTGAACTCTGCTGTCCGGACGATCGATAATTTTATAAATTGATTAAAAAAAGTATATTAATAAAAATATTAACAAAAAATATTTTTAGAGAAAATTGAAAAATTGGGGTAGTGCCATCACTGTGGCACTACCCCACGAGCCGCCACTGGGACATTAACGTTATCGACCGGTCATTGTGGATAATGTCCAACTTGGCTGACCATTATCGTCACTGACCGGCCAAAACGTCATTGGCCGGATTATTGTCTTTTTCCGTAACATATACACTTTAACACGTTCACTGTTCAAGTATAAATAAAAAATGTTCCGTACACATTAAGGTGGCTGTTAATTAGGCAAATTTCGATTTTGTTTAAGACCCCCCCCCCTAAATTTCTTCAAGGTACAATAAAAGTGATTTGTGCAAAATTTGAAGATCAGACAATACTTACCCGTGCCACCGAGCGATCGCAAAACACGTAAAATACGTTGGATTTTATATGTGTTATATACATAAAAGATTTATTGTCAAAAGTAAAAAATAAAGTAAAAATAAATTGAATTACCTATAGTGTTCCTTTAACCTACTAAATTGTTTGCTAAAAAATCTTAATGAGTTCAGATAATTTATGAAAGAATATTCACAGTTCCGAATTGTTAATTTATATCAATCGGAGATATTATTTACATAATTTGTTTCTGAATGTCCTTAACACTTAGTACGAAACATCCACGTGTACCTACAACATAATTTGAAACATCTGGTCTGAGAGACCATATTTTTCCGCGAATTTATCAGATTTGGTATGTTGAATTTGTACTACAAGTTTTTTTTTTGGACTATAAATGATGAAGCATTCTAAAATGAATAGAAATGTTGCCTTAAAAACCATGAATAGTATTACGATACGAAACATCCGGTCTTACAGACCTATCGATTACGTATTGAATCTATAGGCATTCAATACGTAATACGAAACACCCGTTCCGTAAGTCCGGAACGTTTTCAAATATCGATATATATTTCATAACAGGCAGTCACGAACTGAGTAGTAACACATGCGAAAAATAATTAAATTTTGAGATCAACGCCAATTTAATATAAGTAGGTATACAAAAAGTTTTAGTAATTAAATTGGCGCCGACCTCAAAATTTATTTATTTTTCTGTTTTTAGTAGCTTTTTTTGAAGGAGGTTCAATTTTTTTTATAAAAACTTATTTTGTACTTTTTAGAGGCTTTGCAATACGTAGTTTGCACGTTATTAAACGACTTCTTTCTTGATATTTGATTACTAAACTACAAAAATAAACTACTGAACAGATCTAATTTAAAATTATATGGGACGATGTACAGGAAAATACACTAAAACATACTATTGCGTATATTGTTACATTATTAATTAATATGTATTTTATAAATTATTCTGTTATTACTTATTGCGTAACACAAATTGAGACAATGAAAGTCAGCAGACATATGTATAAAAGAATTTTTTATTTCCTACACAAATGAATATGATATAGATGTCAGAAACAATGTTCTTTTTCTCTAAAAATAGAATTGAGAGGTCTTCATAATAATACAGTTCACAGTACGAGTTTAGTGACTTAATTACTACGGCTTCTTTCTAGTTTCTTTTTATGTCGGTGGCAATGTTGATTTTTTTAAGATTTCACTTGTCTTGAATGGTTGAGAAGTGATAGAGAATTGGGTCGTTCCGTTTAATAATTTTGAACAGTGCACATTCCTTATCATTCGTTTTCGTTAACAAATCAAGTAAACCAACTCGTTAATTCCTATATTCTTTCTATTAATCGAAAACAAGAATTAAAAAAAAATGAATACGTTTTAAATAGCTTAGCATTATGATGCCACGGAGGATGGTCATCCCGCTTACGCATTAGGTATAGCTATTGTGTTTACACTTCCACGTTAAACCTAACCTAATCAAACACATACATACAGCCAGAGAGAACGTATATAAATGAGAGTATCATATACCGTAAGTTGGAATGGCATTGAGATAGAGATAGTTCTTCTTACTTTGTTGCACACCGACGGGCCAATAGAATCGAGAATGAAGGCGGACCAATCACATCTAAGAAGTAATAAAAGCGGTATTTTCTAAAATTTAAAATGTGTTATGGGTTTTTTCCAAATATTTTTAAAATGTTAAGTTAAGAAAAAATATTGTGTTAATAAAACATGTTAATTTTTCTTAATCAAACATTTTAAAAATATTTAGAAAAAAATTGGCTCCAAATAAAAAAAAGGGGTAAAATAAGGTCAACGACAGGTTTGAAATAACTTGTGTGAAAGTATATTTTAAAAAGAAATTTATTGTAACACAATATATAAAAAACGAACATAAATTACTACAAAAAAAAAGGAAACAAACTTTATAAATTGATAAAAAAATAAACAATATCATATAAACATATAAAAAACACACATAAATTACTAACAAAAAAAACTATAGATTGATGAAAATAAATAAATGGTATTTATTATTATCTTAACAAAGGTTTCCAAGTTTTAATATTATATCTATGCTTCGACTACTATATTATAATATACTAATACACTGGTACGTATACTACACCGTAGTGTATTGGCTGCATAAAATTTTTTAGGATCTTCCACAGTCGAGGATCTAAAACAGAATAAAGTTTAATTTTACAAAACAATTGGCTAAATTTTACAAATAGTTTATTGGAGTTAGTTTAGTGATTATTGGTATTGTCTTAATTAGCAATGTCAAATAAGATTACTTTTTAGTAATCGTAGATCGGTTCTTTTGCTTCGAGTAATCATTATTTTGTATACCGAACAGTAAATGAGTATGTACTTTCAAAGTATTGAGTAGATGGTATCGGGTATCGAAGCCCGGAGTATCGATACCTACTAGGTATCGATACCTACTAGGTATCGATACTATAATAGTTCTAACCCTAATTGGGCGGGTTGCACGGTTATTCAGAGAGAAAATAGTAATCTAAAATAATTAATTAATCGTAGTAATGAATACTTCTACATAACTTATTAGCCTTAAGCAAAATTTGTTATACTTTACTTATACTTACCAGGTAATAAATATTATCATCGATTGTGGGTATTAGTGCTCCCAGGGACCCGAGCTCGTACCAGTCAGTTTATGTATGCCGGCTGGTTGATTCTAATACACAATTATCTGAGTTGTCGACGCGTCTGTAATCTACAAGAATAATCATAAAAAAAAGTCAGTCTAAAACAAAATCAAGTTGAATTTTAAACAATAGTCTATTAAATTTAGCGCGCTGTTTGTAATTAGCAATATTTTCTTATATACCTAGACGTTTATAACTTGAGCGTCTTTAACCTACAATATTATTGTTTGAAGTTTGAGGTTAAGATAAATTTATAATAGATGTAGTTACTTACCAAATATTAGCTTCAAGCCGCTTAATTAATCACCAGGTTTTATGAAAATAAATATAGTTTTGACCTAATGAACACAACAAACCTAATTTTCTATGCACTGATTCTCAATACTGATTTTTCAATAAAATGCTTAATGATGCACATTCGTAAATAAGTTCAAAATGATATGTTTTCTCTCTGCCATGCGCATAGCGGTTTTCGTTGACAATTTCTGTACTTTGATTGGCCCGTCAGTGTGCAACAGAGTAAGAGCATGACTTAGAATGTGTCAGATAAAGAAAGATATACAGTAACGATGCGTTGCCGGTTTCCATATCCCATTTGCCACTCTCATTTATATACGTTCTCTCTGTCAACTATCATCTATCTCCGCTTCCATATCGATATCAGTCGTAAAGATAGCGAAGCGATCGTCATAAGATTATTTTCAATGTGATGAGAGGGCGGGATATACTCAACTGTGATTGGATGGCCATAGTTCGCGTCACCTCCGTAGCGGCATTATCTCTATTCTTAAAAATAGTAAATATACATTGAACAATACACACTTTTGGAAATTTTTTTAATCGCGCAATAAACTTCCAAAAAATTCTCAATAGAAATTTTTATAGGCTATTTGTAATGTATTCTGATCCCCAAAGAAAAAAAACATAGGGGACGACTCCAATGCATGCAATAGAAACTTAGGGGAAATTATATTAGTCCCAGAGCCGAACGCGTGAAGCCCCTAGTATAAAATAACGAAATGAGTAGCAAATGAAATGCAAGGTCGTTAATAGCCTTCGAAAAATACGGGTTGGCAACCTCCACCTTGGTGGCTCACCAGCCAACCCTTTTAAAATCGAATGTTTATGACATTAACGACACCTACCTGACAGTGAGTTGAAAATGCGTCAAATTATAGTTTACTGCAGTGTATCTTTAACAAATAATATGGGTTGGCAGGAAAAAACTGGCGGAAGCGTCGTCAACCCACGCTACAATCACCCTGTAGCGCAGCAGTTTACTTTAACTACACCTACCTGGCAGCGGATTGAAATTACGTCAAATTGCAGTTTGCAGCGGGGATGTTACGGAGGTGGTTTTATCGGAGGCAGAGCAGTCGCCGTAACAACATATTAAAATTTAAATCTTGAACTAATAATATAAATTTCGTCGGGTACATGACACGTTTAGGATGATCTGTCACCCCTTTAATACTGACCAATCGATCTGTAAATATTATAATGGCATTATTGGGTCACCGAGAAACTGTACAAAGAATTTCAGCCTTGAAGCAATAATAATAAATTGTGACAATTTTTTTGTTACATGTTAGGGGCGGTCTGCATCCCTTCCATACCGCTATCTAGCAAGATCCCTTACTCAGGGCACTTTAATATGCCTCCCTCAACATCTTAACAAAAATAAGGCCTTGAATAAAAAACTCGGGTCGCAGTGCCAAACCCTGCCGACAATATAGTGTATTTGCTAATACAGGCCTTGTGGCTTTAATACGTGAACTTAGGTTTGTTTTTGGACAAAATAAAAAATTTAACCCCTTAATACATCCCTGAAAATAATATTTTTTTTCTTAATTTCAATATTATTATCAATGCAATCTCTGTACCAAATTAAATACATCCTTCAGTAAGTAAATCACTATCCGCGAACTAGTGTTTTCATAAAATTTGAAAGTCCGGTCCTGTCGGGCCGATTTTATTAAAATTTTAGCAGCACGTTTTAATCTTTACTAAAGAGTTAAATTTCAATTTTGAAACGATTCTGACAAATTTTTCGGTATTTTTGGGCCCAAAAACTTTTTGGAACCCCTAAATACAACCCTGAAAATGGTCCGATCGGGCCCATTTTAAATAGGCTTCTTGCGGTGATGGGTCCCAATATGTGTACCAAATTTCGTTTCAATCGATTAAGTCTGTCGAGAGTTATCGTGTACACACATATATATATATATATAAATATATATATAAATAAATAAATAAATATATATATATATATATATATATATAAATATATACGTACATATATATATAAACATTTTTAAAAATGGTGCCAAAGTGTTCAGGAGGCTATGAAACGTCGAGAAATTTTGGTCCGACCCCTAGGTCCCGCCATCCGACCGACGCCAATAGTGTATGTGCCATATTATGGCAAATACACTAATAACACCAAAAAATTGTCACTATAGCTCTAGGTCTATTATTTATTATGTTCTTTATCGAATTCTAAATTGAAAATACACATGCTTATTAAGCAAAGAACGCCCTAAATCGTGCTTTTGGTCCTATATCGATATCTTTAAAAATTGATATAGGTATAGTCAAAGTTGAAATCGTTATAGAGTTTTACTTGTTTTTTTTGACAAGTGTAACGAGTACCATACTGAATAAAAAAGTCCGTCTAGGAATTCATAGGAAATTTAATGCTCTAAAGTCTAAATGATTAGATTAGATTAGATTAGAGAAGAGGGCGTGAGGCAGACCTCGTCAACACCGCGACCTTAATAGATCTATTGTGTGGCCCTGACATGTTTATTCCAATGCGAGGTTAAGGCTCTGAATGAATCCTAGAATCGCTCTGGAATCTGTATCCCATACTTGCTCAGGCGTTGGGAATGGAATGTTAAGGTGACGGAATCTTTGAGTCATGACTGCTTCACATTTGCAAAGCAAATGCTCCGATGTTTCAGGAGCCTCTAAACAGAAGCGGCATGATCCGTTGTCCGATACACCAATTTTATTAAGGTGATACCTCAATGGGCAGTGACCTGAGAAGAGCCCGGAAATAATTTTGAGCTCAGTTTTCTTTAAGCGTAAAATTTTTTCCGCTTTGTCGTTATTAGTTTTAATAAAGAGCTTCGCTTGACGAAGGCCTTTTGTATTTTTCTAAGTCTAAACGATACTTTTGTTTCAATCTCGCTAACTTAAAAAGATTTCAAGTTATATTGAAGTACTTATACACTATACATTCTTTACTTTTTGACATAAAATTGAAACACTTGACGCGAAGTTCTCTACTAAGAAGAGTGCTCAAGAAATATACGATTCCGATGTGGACTATGGACCTATTCATAGGCTATCTAACTGCTTTGCAAAATTTGGAAAATCTAAAAGTAGCCACCCTACAGGAGTAATATTTCTAGGATAGTACTTTTTGACTAAAAATTAGAATACTTGACTCAAAGTGCTGTAGTAAGAAGAGCGCTCGAGAAATTTTAAAATCTCACATAGTGATTACAGACACCCTAGAAATGACATTTTTTGGAGACCGTGTTTTTGGGGTGAAAAAGTAGGATCTTGAAAAAATTGCTTCTATACGGTGAGTGGTGACCCAGATTTTCCAAATTTTTCTACTCAGTCAAGGTCTATAGCACGCATATATGGAAATTTTATATTGAACATTCATCTTCGCTTCAAGTGTTTCAATTTTATGTTAAAAAGTAAAGAAATGTACTTCAATGCAATTGTTAAGTTAGCGAGATTGGATAAAAAGCATCGTTTAGAGCATTAAATTTCCTATGGATTCCTAGACGGATTTTTTTATTCGGTATAGAAGGTATTCGTAACACGTGTCAAAGGCGTCAAAAAAAACATGAAACGTTCTACGATGATTTCAAATTTGACTGCCTATAACTTCTCAATTTTTAAAAATATCGATAGACCAAAAGCACGATTTAGGGCGTTCTTTGCTTTATGAGCATGCGTATTTTCAATTTAAAATTCAATAAAGAACATAATAAATAAAGCTGTTTAAAAGGCCATTGCGTTTAAGCCATTGGTTCCTAAGGCGACAAAAGCACACGACTTTCGGACCCTTTTTCTGGCCATGCCATCTACACGGAAATGTACAAGAACCAAATATTTAGATATCTAACTATGGAACAATTTTTGTTTGACACTTTTTTTTATATACAGAGTGTTAAAAAAAGTGTTCGGAATTTTTAAGGGCGTATAGTATAGAGCAAAATAAGTGAAAAAAGCCTAATAAACATGGGTTCGCAAACTAACCGTTTCAAAAATATTATGAGCTATTTTTTTTTTTTTATATTAGAAATCGTGTCCATCGTGATTATAATAAAATTAAGAAAAATCGCAGGATAGTGGACAAATATTTGATTTATTAAATTAAATGTACGACGTTTCGTTTATATATTTAAACTTTTTCAAGTACACAAATATAACAATATTTATGAAAATTAATATTAATTACTAACCATAGCAATTAACATAAGATAGGGTACATAAGACAAAAACATGGTAACATGGTAACAAATTATGTTGACTAAAACTTTTTAACAATCAATAATAATAATAATACAAATTTTAGTATAATTTCATAACATAATTGTTACTTAAAAAAGTTTAAATATATAAACGAAACGTCGTACATTTAATTTAATAAATCAAATATTTGTCCACTATCCTGCGATTTTTCTTAATTTTATTATTATGAGCTATTTTCAGAAATGTACTAGCTAAGAAAATAAGAAATCAGTGTGTGGTATCATGGTATCAAATTAACGCATTTTATTTAAGCCATTTTACAATAGGTGTTCCATCTCAACACATGACATCTATATATATAAAACAGTTCCGTTACTGACTGACTGACTGACTGATTGACTGACAGACAACGCCCAGGTCAAACCGCTGAAGATATAAACTTGAAATTTGGACAGTAGGTTCCTTTTGTGACGTAGGCACCCACTAAGAAAGGATTTTTTGAAATTCAACCCCTAAGGGGGTTAAATAGGGGATGAAATTTTGTATGGAAATTCGTCATTTTTGAAGTTAGAAGTATGAAATTTTGCACAAAAGTTTCTTATATAACGTAGGTGAACACTAAGAAATTTTTTTTTGAAAATTCATCCCCTAAGGGGGCTAAAAAGGGGATGAAAGTTTGCATGGAAGTTCGTCATTTTTGAAGTTAGAAGCATGACATTTCGCATAGGAGTTCCTTATATTACGTAGGTGAGCAATAAGAAAGGATTTTTTGAAATTCAACCCCCGAGGGGGTTAAATAGGGGATGAACGTTTGTATGGAAATTCGTAATTTTTGAAGTTAGAAGCATGAAATTTTGCACAAAAGTTTCTTATATAACGTAGGTGAGCACTAAGAAATTTTTTTTTGAAAATTCATCCCCTAAGGGGGCTAAAAAGGGAATGAAAGTTTGCATGGAAGTTCGTCATTTTTGAAGTTAGAAGCATGACATTTTGCATAGGAGTTCCTTATATTACGTAGCTGAGCAATAAGAAAGGATTTTTGAAAATTCATCCCCTAAGGGGGCTAAATAGGGGATGAAGGTTTGTATGGAAATTCGTCATTTTTGAACGGATCTGGATGAAATTTGGCACAGAGATAGATTTAATCTGGACTAGCACATAGGCTACTTTTTATCCCGGAAAAATGTTCGGTTCCCGTGGGATAGTTTTGTATTTGTTTTTCACAGAGCAAGGGATCGACATGATTTTTTGCATAGTGGGAGTTTAGGGGTCAGAGAATGTTATAGGCTACTTTTTATCCCGGAAAAATGTACGGTTCTCGTGGGATAGTTTTGTTTTTGTTTTTCACAGAGCAAGGGATCGACATGATTTTTTGCATAGTGGTAGTTTAGGGGTCAGATAATGTTATAGGCTACTTTTTATCCCGGAAAAATGTACAGTTCCCGTGGGATAGATTTGTTTTTGTTTAATCTTTAGAACTACTAAACCGATTTTAAAAATTCTTTCACTAATAGAAAGCTACGCAGGGGGGCAGATTCTCGCGGGGGGGATAACAAATTAGGGGGAAGATTCACGCGGGGGATAACAAATTAGAGGGGAAGATTCTAGCGGGGGGATAACAAATTAGGGGGAAAATTCACGCGGGGGAAAACAAATTTAGAGGGGAGATTCTCGCGGGGGGATAACAAATGTAATGTATTATTAATATTCGAGCGAACGAGCGAAGCGAGTGAGTAATGTATTAATAAAATTCGAGCGAACGAGCGAAGCGAGTAAGTATTGTATTATTAATATTCAAACGGACGAGCGAAGCGAGTGAGTCATGTATTAATAAAATTCGCGCGAACGAGCGAAGCGAGTGAGTTATGTATTAATAATATTCAAGCGAACGAGCGACGAAGGAATTAATAATATTCAAACGAACGAGCGAAGCGAGTGTCTAATGTATTAATAAAATCCGAGCGAACGAGCGAAGCGAATGAGTTATGTATTATAAAATTCGAGCGAATAAACACGACCAGCCTGCCTTCGCTTCGCAGGAGGAGAATTTTTCGCGGTGGGGATAATAAATTGTAATCGTAAAATACGTGGGCGAAGCCACGGGTAACGGCTAGTATTATCTTATATATAAAATTCTCGTGTCACGGTGTACGTTATTGAATTCCTCCGAAACGGCTGGACCGATTTTGATGAAATTTTGTGTGCTTATCGGGTAGGGTGGAGAATCGGACAACGTCTATTTTTCATCCCCCTAAATGTTAAGGGTGGTCACGTGACATAAACGCCATCTTGAAAAACTGTAGCGTCAAGTTCCAGCGTCAAATTTTAGCGTCAACAGACAGCAAGGTTTTGACAGTTGTAAACTTGTAAAGAGAGCGTCAAATAAAGACATCCATAAATCAAAACCCTGGTGAATTTGTTATAATAATTAATAAATAAGCTCTTTGTAAATTTATTAACAGAAAAGACAATGTCTGAATACGATTATCAAAAATGAAATTCCCATATTTTTGACTTAAATAACCGGCGAAAGTACACGAATTATAAGGAATAAAAATTAAAAATATAACTATGCTTACTTTTTTATAGGTAATTATATGCACTACCAGAATATGAGAAAAAATAAATTATATCTTGAGAAATTTTAATGTTTTTAGTATTCAATAAAAAAAATTGTTTTGTTCTAAGTGAGACGGGAATTTTAATTAACCATCGAAAAACCATCAGGTGATAGTATTTTCCTTAATAAATAGGTACTTTCGAAGTAATAAAATCAATGGGTTAAATTCGTAGAATCAACCCCCTAGTAGCAACATAAAGCAATTCTTTAGCAAGCCTGTGTGTTGATACTTGATGCACAACTCAGTACCTAGCTGTAGAAAACTCGTATCATTAATGACCAGAGACAACTAATGACGCCAGCGTAAAAGCTAAACAATGTTTAGCTTTGACGCTACATTTTTTTCAATATGGCGTTTATGTCACGTGACCACATTTGACGCTAGAAGCCAGCGTCGAGCGTCATATGAAAATGCACCCTTATACGATCAACCCCTGATTTTTAATCGCGATTTTTATATTAAGCTTTAAAAAATACATATATGGCGAACGAGCGAAGCGAGTGAGTAGGCGAAAATATTCAAGCGAACGAGCGAAGCGAGTGAGTAGTGTATTAATAAAATTCAAACGAACGAGCGAAGCGAGTGAGTAATGTAATTATAATATTCAAGCGAACGAGCGAAGCGAGTGAGTAATGTAATTATAATATTCAAGCGAACGAGCGAAGCGAGTGAGTAGTGTATTTATAATATTCAAGCGAACGAGCGAAGCGAGTGAGTAGTGTATTTATTATATTCAAGCGAACGAGCGAAGCGAGTGAGTAGTGTATTTATTATATTCAAGCGAACGAGCGAAGCGAGTGAGTAGTATATCAATAAAATTCAAACGAACGAGCGAAGCGAGTGAGTAATGTAATTATTCCTGGAAATAACGTATATGGCTAAACAACGTTTGCCGGGTCAGCTATACTAAATATACGTGAGCGGAGTAATGGGTGACCGCTATTAAATCATAATTTCATACCATCCGAGCGAAGCCGGACCGGGTCCGCTAGTCTTATATATAAAATTCTCGTGTCGCGGTGTACGTTATTGAACTCCTCCGAAACGGCTGGACCGATTTTGATGAAATTTTGTGTGCTTATCGGGTAGGGTGGAGAATCGGACAACATCTATTTTTCATCCCCCTAAATGTTAAGGGTGGTCCACCCCAAAAAATTTTTTTTTATTTTTTTGACAAAATTTTTTGTTTTAATTTTTTCATGATTCAGCATTGAAAAATACATACAACTCTAAATTTTCACCCTTATACGATCAACCCCTGATTTTTAATCGCGATTTTTATATTAAGCTTTAAAAAATACATATATGGCGAACGAGCGAAGCGAGTGAGTAGTGTATTTATAATATTCAAGCGAACGAGCGAAGCGAGTGAGTAGTGTATTAACAAAATTCAAACGAACGAGCGAAGCGAGTGAGTAATGTAATTATAATATTCAAGCCAACGAGCGAAGCGAGTGAGTAGTGTATTTATAATATTCAAGCGAACGAGCGAAGCGAGTGAGTACTGTATTAATAAAATTCAAACGAACGAGCGAAGCGAGTGAGTAATGTAATTATTCCTAGAAATTATTAACAACGTTTGCCGGATCAGCTATACTAAATATACGTGAGCGGAGTAATGGGTGACCGCTATTAAATCATAATTTCATACCACCCGAGCGAAGCCGGGACGGGCCCGCTAGTGTACATATATAAATAGACATTTCCAAAAATGGTGCCCATGTGTTCAGGAGGCTATGAAACGTCGAGAAATTTTGGTCCGACCCCTAGGTCCCGCCAATAGTGTATGTGCCGAAACTAAAAGAGATAGACGATTTTGGTCAACGGGAATCGATTCAGCGTGTTTTTCTCCATAAGTATGCATAGTTTTATCCAGATCAAAGCGAATTTATAGGAAAAAATCTTAAAACGCTTATATCTCCGAAACTAAAAGAGATAGACGATTTTGGTCAACGGGAATCGATTCAGCGTGTTTTTCTCCATATGTATGCACAGTTTTATCCAGATCAAAGCGAATTTATAGGGAAAAATTAAAAAATCTTAAAACGCTTATATCTCCGAAACTAAAAGAGATAGACGAATTTGGTCAACGGGAATCGATTCAGCGTGTTTTTCTCCATAAGTATGCATAGTTTCATCCAGATCAAAGCAAATTTATAGGGAAAAATTAAAAAATCTTAAAACGCTTATATCTCCGAAACTAAAAGAGATAGACGAGTTTTGTCAACGGGAATCGATTCAGCGTGTTTTTCTCGATAAGTATGCATAGTTTCATCCAGATCAAAGCAAATTTATAGGGAAAAATTAAAAAATTTTAAAACGCTTATATCTCCGAAACTAAAAGAGATAGACGATTTTTGTCAACGGGAATCGATTCAGCGTGTTTTTCTCGATAAGTATGCATAGTTTTATCCAAATCAAAGCGAATTTATAGGAAAAAATTAAAAAATCTTAAAACGCTTATATCTCCGGCACTAAAAGAGACAGACGAGTTTTGTCAACGGAAATCGATTCAGCGTGTTTTTCTCCATAAGTATGCATAGTTTCATCCAGATCAAAGCAAATTTAGAGGGAAAAATTAAAAAATCTTAAAACGCTTATATCTCCGAAACTAAAAGAGATAGACGAGTTTTGTCAACGGGAATCGATTCAGTGTGTTTTTCTCCATAAGTATGCAGTTTCATCCAGATCAAAGCAAATTTATAGGGAAAAATTAAAAAATCTTAAAACGCTTATATCTCCGAAACTAAAAGAGATAGACGAGTTTTGTCAACGGGAATCGATTCAGCGTGTTTTTCTCCATAAGTATGCATAGTTTCATCCAGATCAAAGCAAATTTATAGGGAAAAATTAAAAAATCTTAAAACGCTTATATCTCCGAAACTAAAAAAGATAGACGATTTTGGTCAACGGGAATCGATTCAGCGTGTTTTTCTCCATATGTATGCACAGTTTTATCCAGATCAAAGCGAATTTATAGGGAAAAATTAAAAAATCTTAAAACGCTTATATCTCCGAAACTAAAAGAGATAGACGAATTTGGTCAACGGGAATCGATTCAGCGTGTTTTTCTCCATAAGTATGCATAGTTTCATCCAGATCAAAGCAAATTTATAGGGAAAAATTAAAAAATCTTAAAACGCTTATATCTCCGAAACTAAAAGAGATAGACGAGTTTTGTCAACGGGAATCGATTCAGCGTGTTTTTCTCGATAAGTATGCATAGTTTCATCCAGATCAAAGCAAATTTATAGGGAAAAATTAAAAAATTTTAAAACGCTTATATCTCCGAAACTAAAAGAGATAGACGATTTTTGTCAACGGGAATCGATTCAGCGTGTTTTTCTCGATAAGTATGCATAGTTTTATCCAAATCAAAGCGAATTTATAGGAAAAAATTAAAAAATCTTAAAACGCTTATATCTCCGGCACTAAAAGAGATAGACGAGTTTTGTCAACGGAAATCGATTCAGCGTGTTTTTCTCCATAAGTATGCATAGT